>JAEIFJ010000278.1:0-22307 GCA_018903435.1 Leucophenga varia
ATGAATGCATTCTCATCGATGAAGAGATATTATCAATATAATATATCACTTATAAGCTACAACAAATTACCATGATATTGCAATTTTCAACATAGATATTTTTTTCTTTTTTTTTCGCCAAAATGAAACTTTATGCCAAATCATCAAAGCTATATAAGCTGAAATGTAGATAGATATGTGTGTGTGTGTTTGTGTGTATGTGTATGTGTGTAGCTGAAAGACAGAATAAAGCCAAACAATGAAAGCATTGAGCGCATTCATTTGACAAATACTTATGACAAATCCTTTGCGAAGAGAAGTCAATTTTCTTGCAAAGGAAACAAGTGTTGCAAGAAAGCTGTGGTAAAAGTTAAGAAAAGATAAGCATCTAGTGCCACCCACACCCAAGCATATAACCAAAAAAAAAAAAAATATGAAGAACAAGGACGCATTATGATTGTCATGCTTCGTAGCGCTGACAAGTCTTGGTTCATTTAATTTCGTTACTAACTCAGTATAAAGCAGACAGACAACGGCATGAAGTAGTGGCAGCAGCAGAATCATGTCATAATTTCAATTATACACTCTGCGAAAAACATAACAGACGCACAACGACGTCCAAGGGAACGCGTTTAATAACTTTTGTAATATATCTTTCCTTTTTTTTTTTTTTTTTTTTGGCTTACTTTGAACTTTTTAAGTATCATTTATCATGCTTGCTACTTACGAGAAGTTGCTACGGTTTTAATGGTTAAAAATATTGAGTTGCAAACTGCAAAACAGCGATGAAGTAAAATTATGAATAGCAGAAAATTTGTTGCTTCAGTTTTTTTTTTTTTTTTCGATCTTAAAAATTTTAAGACTTCATCTAATCAGCATTTATCAAATAAAATGACGCAAAAATTTCTCCCCTCAATGCATCCGAAAAAATGAATTAAAAAAAAAAAGAAAAACTTTTTAGTTGCAACAAGGTAAAAACTTTATCCTTTTTTATATGGAACAAAGCAAGCCAAAAGAAATTAGTGGTAAAAAAAAAAATCGAAAGAGAAAACTTGTTACTGCAAAACTTTAATTAAATTTGCCAACACATTTTGCAACACAAAGAAGCAAAGCAGAAGCCAGGACATCAATGTCGTCGTTGCTAGCGCGTCATATGTCGACTGCATATGTCCTGTGAGTGAGCTAAACAAATAAAAAAAAAAAAATAAATAAAAAAAAAAAAAAAAATTGGTCTAGAATAAGGATAAAAACTGCAACAGTATGTTGCAATGTAAATCTGTATGTGTGTGTGTGTGTGTTTGTGTTTTTAAGCCACACTTTGTGGTGGCAAAAATTTTATTACATTAATTTATTTATAAGTAACCACGTGATGTGCTACAGACAGACCGACAGGCTAGAACGGACATGCAGCTAGCTAGCCAGAACACCAAAAAGACAAATATAAATGTCATACGTATGTCTCTCTTGTTTTGTGTGTGTCCAGTGTGAGTTCGTGTTGAGCAAAACTTGGTTTTTACTTTAATTTCCGTTGCAAATTCAAAATCGAGTTTAGTACAAAAAAGTAGAAAAACAAACAAATTTCTTTTTAGAAAAAGATTTCTACATATCTCATGTAGCTACTCTATATGACATTACTCAACACTGTCTCACCTCAAGCATTTTATTTCAGCAGTGCTTCTTTTGCTATCTCTTTCTTTCTCTTTTCACACATGCTGTCCATTTTACTTGTAGTGTCCGCAATGTCGTGTACTGCAACCGGACACGTTTTGCTTTACATAAGCAAGCAAACGGCAAGCTATAAGATTTTCAATGTTTTTTTCTTTCTATATTTCTAACACTGTTGTTTTTGTAGCTTCCTTTTTGCTTTGGTTGTTTTGTATGGTGTCAAAAAATAGTTGGTTTTTAATGAGTTTTATAACACCTTAGACTTGGCCCTGGTTTGTTTATTGCCATTTTTAAGGCGTGATAATAATTATTGTAAATGTTGCAGTGTTGTAAATGTTAAGCTTATGCGATGTTTAGGTTTTAAATTTTAATAAAAAAAAACAAACAGTAGACAAAGTGTTTGCTATGAATAATTAATAGAGAGACAAGCTGTATGGTGTTCTGAAAAAAAAATTAATTGGCAAAAGAAAAATAATGCAGTGTTGGTTAATATTAAATCATTATCAATTCATCAACCTACCTGTTGCTATATTATACCTACCGCTGCCTTTTTTCACAAGGGTCTGCCGACTACTTCAGGGAGCTCCTACTGTATAAATGAACAGTGGAAGCGCATCTCAAACTCATGAGCTACGGCAGCCGAGGAGGTTGTTGGCTAAACTAGACCTCGAAGGCAGACATGGTACAATAAGAGAAATTTCACAATGCTACTGCAAGAGGAGCAAAATATAAAGGCGGGCCAAGAGAGAGGAAAAACGCCATTTCAAACCAGATGAAAAAGAGAACTGTAAAGAGACTCGAGGATTTTATCAAAAATCAAGCGTATGCCAGAAGGCTATAAGCAAGGGCTTCTACTGTATAGAATGAACATGATATCCTTAAGTAGCAGATGTAAAAAAGAGATTCCACTTCCATATATTCAACTTCTCACTTCTAGCGGGAAGATGAATATCTGGGTCCCGACCAACAATGGGCTTCCTTTGAAACCAGCAGACTATGAAGAGTTCTTAAAGCTATACAAAGGCTTAAGAATAAGAAAGCGCTGGGCGCAGACAAACTAACCTGCAAAGTTATTTAAGACCGGCGGCAAGAAATTGATCCTATGTATGCATCAACTCTTGTGCAAATTGTAGACTGGTGAGTGTGTTCTTAATGACTGGAACCTTGGTGTATTGTGCTCAGTTCTTAAGAATGAAGTTCCTACATTCCATTAACCCGATATTCGCACTACGCCAAATCCCGTAGAAAACCAAGAAAAAAAACCAATCGACACACACTACCAATTTGTCGACTTCAAAGCCACTTTCGTCACCCAAAAGATTAAAGTACTTCAAAAACACTTACCTGAACTTCCGTATCCCTGAAAAAAATCGTTCGCCTCTTTATGATGACGCTGATAAAAACCAAAAGCGTTGTTAGGGTCGGTAAGAACCTCTCCGATCCCTTTGATACCAAGAAGAGGCTTTAGATAGGTCGATGACTTGTCGTGCGACTTTTTCAAACTCACTGTTGGAATACACACACTAAAACAAGGCTCATACGTTGACCTGAAGGGAACTGTTTTCCCACAAAGGAACTATGCGGTTTGCATATGCCGATGACATAAACATAATATATATATTCCAGCCGATTGTCGGCGCTTGGCATCACGTGGGATTTGGCACCAGCGGTTGGCAATTAAGTTCCTGATGATACCATCTCAGGATACCGATCCTGCGGATGTCATCTAGGACCTGGTCACTCCCAACACCCAGCGGCGGACGCGTCCTCTCTGCCACACCCATCCGATTTGATTCACGTTTTGCTTTCAAACTTTTCTTGCTTAAGCTTCTGTGTCCATCCGGCATAGGTGGCCAGCCCAGGACAAACTTTTGTATTGGATGTTCCTGACTATGTCGATGTCAGCATACAGCTCGTACAGCTCATCGTTCGTGCGCATACGGATGTCATTTCCCACTAACTAGACCAAAGATTCTCCGAAGTATCTACCTTTAAAATACGCAAAACGCCGACTTATCCGATTGCTGTCGACCCGTAGCTACAGGCCATACATCAGGGCCGGCATTATCAGCGTCTTGTAGAGTTTATTTTTGTTTTCTGAACAGTACTCTTTACTTGCGCATCTGCTTACCGAGACCAAAATAGCTACGGTTCGCAAGAGTGATTCTTCTTTTAATCTCCCTGACTGATGATGATGTTGTTGTTGTTTACATCTGAGCCAAATAGATAAAGTTTTCTACAGCCTCGAGTACTATATACGCATAGACCAACGCGCTGTACCAGCTGTTCAAACGACATCGATATGGTCAAGGCATTAAGTACAACGGTGCATTGGACTGGTCATGTGTTTCGAATGAATACACTGGCTCCGGCGAGACAAGTGTACGCTGCGTTGGAACGACCAGATCCTGGAAGACATACGCTGGATTGGTATTTAATTTTTTTTTTTTTTTTTTGCTACATCAGAGCTAATTCAGCGGACTTTAGGCGGCTCTTACTGCCACGTGTGCCAGCTTACTATTTTTAATGGAGAAAAACCACTCAGAGCGTTAGATGTTTCGAACATCATTTGTCATTTACCTTAGCTCTAAAGTAGCCAAAGATTATTGTTTGTGTGACTAAGCTCCCTTAAATTTAAAGTTAATATGATGCGACTGAATTGACCAAATTAATTCTCTCAGATTTAAAATTCGAGAACATAAATTCATCTACAACTCTACGCTACAGGCTTATTGCTGTACCCATTTCCAAACAATCATGCCTACCGACCCGAACAAGTGTTACAACAGCTAAGAAACTTGACTGACAGTTGGCAAACAATAATTTCGCGCACTTCTGCGTGCTAAATGCAACGTAAAATATCTGCCATGTTAATGAGCAAAAGGTGAAGTGATATGACATCGACAAGTTGGCTTTCAACTTGGCAAACACGGACAGACGGACAGACTGATATAGCAATAGAATACATATTAGAAGCCAGTCAACTCAACTAAAATACAAGTCAAGTCAATGTAAGATAAGACATTAGATTGAATGCATCGTTTGTTTGTCGTAACTGCAAATGCAATCGAGCGTTTTAGTGTCGAGCATATTCTGACAGCGCCATGCAGTGCAGTGTAATGCGCCGCTTAGACAACACATATTGCCTTAATAGCTGCTTGCATTAATTTGCCATCTAAAAACTCTATTAGCGAATGAGAACTAGATAACCTTTTACACGTATTCACTAACTGACAGACAGACAGACATGCAAACGCTTTTAGCTTTAATCTTCTACTGTTTCATCAGTCCTAGTAGGTACTTGTATCGTATCTGTATCTCTTGAGTATCTTGGTTATTAACTTTGCTAAATTAACATTAAATCTGCAGTTTGTTGTTTTTGTTGTCGTATAATGATGCCTTGTCTACTTGATAACAAAATTTACCATTTTACTGCCACATTTGCGCTTTGTTTCGCGCTGTAGAAATTTCCTAAGATTTCATCTATGTTGCGTTTTCTAATATATTTTATAAGGATGCGCATACACATTAGCGTAACATAGCTTTTTGTGTAGTTAGTGCAATTGTTGTTGTTGTTGTTGTCCTTGTTGTTATCCTTGTTTGATATGTACGTATTTGCCAGATAGGTAGGTATGTGTTGTGTTTACATTTAACTAGTTTCAAAGTGTCTTTCTTAAGTGATTCGCGCGCTCGTTGGTTCACAATTTCAATTTTCGTTGTCATTACACGTGGCTTGTTTGTTTCACTTCATTTTGTTTGCATTTAATTGGAATTTAATGTTTTCATTAATATGCACATTTGCAATACACACTTAGCTGAAGTCATACGATTATTTGTGCTCTTAGTTTGTTGCGGATATTTGTAGTTATTTTGTGTGTATTTTTTTTCAAACTATGACTTGATTACATTATTATGTTCAAGATTTAAAACTAAAAACGAGAAAAAATACTGAAATAGTCTATACCTAACTTGATTAAATTTGAAACATCTAAGAAAAGTAATATAAAAGTTTTAAATAGCAAAAGTATAAAATTTGTTTTGGGGCGATTTAAAGTTTTTAAAAATAATATCGCGCAAATGGACACCTCTAGCCTTGGCTAACAAATTTGCCTATCTTTGGCGTATTCAATAGCGTTGGCCAATGCTTCGTTGGATATGACTAGAGCTAGAGTCCTTTGCTTGTTAGCGAATACCCTGGATTTCAAATAACCCCATAAATAAAAGTCTTGCGGCGTCAAAATCGCCATTTTTCGTTATCAATCGCCCAGGGAACAATGGTAGCAATGAATTGTTTGTTGTTCGAGCTGTGTGGCATCGTCCTGTTAGAACCAGTAATTGTCCATGTCATTTTTTACGAACAATTAATATCAGAAAATCCGTTTTCTGTTAGCCCGATAATGTTCAGCATTGACGGTTTTCGTAGCTCCATCCGGCCCGACCGTATCCGCGCAAATAACGCTCCAAACAGTAATGTTTTAGTCGTAAAGAGGCTGCTCTTCGATTAATTGAGTGCTTTTCGATGGCATAAAACCGAGAATTTAGTTTATTAACGCCTTCACTTAACGAAAAATGTGCCTCGTCAGACAAGATGATGATTTTTCGTCAAAAGTCACGTTCATTTAGCAAAATTAAGCCGACGCAGATAATCTGGACAAGCTGGAATTTAATTTTGAGCCGTTTGAATTCTGTATGAAAATATCTTCAAAACCGTACAATTTATGCAATGGAGAGTATTTCGAGCGATGCCTAACTCTTGAGAACGATGAAGACCGGATGTTGTGGGGGTCTCTTCAAAACTGGCTCGTACGGCTTAGATATTTTCATGGGAACTTTTGTTCATTGTCTGGATAGGTGTCTGGCATTACTTAGACTACCGGTTTCCAGAAATTTTGCGTATAATCGTGATAGGGTTTTCTCACAGGGCGCATTTTACTTAATTTTTTTTTTTTTATGAGAAGCACGTTTAGTTTTCACGATTGAGAAGTTATTTTGAATGTACAGCTGAACAATTTCAGCGCATTCTTTGGTGTGTACCGATCCATAATTAAAATTGTACTGAAATGAGGTCTCGAACACGATATGTTATTAGTCGATCTGATAACTATCTTCAATGATGTAGGGTTGCCCGATTTTAATGGTATAATAGTATAAAAGCTAATGTATGTATAATAGCTAACCAATATGACATAGATTTCTAGATTTAGTAATAACTTGCATGTACCTGCGGCTTTGCTCGCGTTTCTTTTTGCTTCTATTTGGTGGCTAAATAAAAATTGTTCAAAAATTCCCTAAACACGACAAATGCGCCTAGTTTCAAGTGTCTACGTCTATACAATCCAAAGATAAAATCCCGTCTAAGTGTTCACCTGTAATAAAAATAATAAAAATTATTCAAAAAATCTATATTGGGTCCACATATGGGTCCCAGGTCCAAATTCCGGAAATCCCTTGAACACCTTGAACGCCAGAAATATGTTTTTTAACCATCTTTCAAATGAGCCATGGTTTAAGTCTCTACATCTATTCATTCCAAAGATATGGTTTTTCCGGTTTCAAGGCCCCGTGTCAAAATTTTCCATAATCCCATCTTGTTGCTCACCTAAATTCTAAAAAACGCAAAAATAAATAATTTTTTTAACGTCTTTTTCATCCAAATATTTGTCTTTTCAGTTTAAAGGCCCCCATTAGGCCCGGGGTCAAAATTTTCCAAAATAACATAGCCTATACAGCGTCCGCCATCTAACATTTTTTTTTTTTTTGAACTAGTGGTTATTTCCGAGTGTGGCAACACTGATGTCACATCTGATTGTACAGAAAGTTAGTTTTATCCTTCCACTGAACGAAAATGGTTGTGTATACGATTGAGGAACGCGTTACGATCGATCTTGTGCGCACTGTTTTCGGAGACCGAATTATCAGCCGAAATTCTGATGTCGTTTGGCCGTCTCGGAGCTGTGATTTGACACAGTTGGATTATTATTTGTGGGGCGCCGTCAAAGACAAGTGTTATGTGGACAAGCCAGCGACAATTCAAGCTTTGAAGGACAACATTCGCGTCGCCATTGCCGAAATACGGCTGCAAACAATCGAAAATGTCCTCAAAAATTGGGTCGACCGAATGGCGTACTGCAAGGCCAGCCGAGGCAGCCATTTGAACGAACTTATATTCCATAAGTAACCGGAAGGATTGTACTTTAATATGAAAAAATAAATTTGTTGATCGGATGAACCGTTTTGTTTTTATTGCAAAAAAAAAGTTACGTGGCGGACCCTGTATATATAAATAACATAGTGTAGCTTGCCAACGGTGAAGGAATTATTTAAATCGGCCCAGTAGTTTCGGAGCCTATTCATTTCAAACAAGCAAACATTTCCTCTTTATAATATTAGTATAGATAGTATAGATCAAGAAAGAACGTTTAACATGTATGCTCGACTCCAAAAAGCCTTTTCCCAGTTTATATTTTTATATATAAAGTCAAAAAATTTGAATATTTTACGATGTTTCACTTGGTCTATTGTAGGCAGAGTCTTTACTTAATTTAGACTTCAAAGATTACATAACACAGTAGTATTCATGGAACCGAAGCTTAAATATCCATCATAAGTATTTCAAAATATTTTAAATAGGATCATCAGTGCTTAGATATAACTTCGAGATGGGATGGGTGGTGATCAATGGTCCGATACAATTATGTTTATACACAATATTGTTATTAAAATTTAAGCTCAAACACAGAAAAGCGTTAGCTTTGGTGAAACCAAAGCTTCAATACTTTTCACTCGATGATAAGATTAACTTTTGTTTAATGTATATGTAAGTTCGGTTTGTATGGGAGCTATATGCCACTGGGGGGCTGTATCATATTTCAAAGATGTTTCCAACTGAGAGCATGAATAGCTCAAGAAGAATTTTGACCATGTTTGACAGTGATCGCTTCATAAGTAACGCATGTTTCATATAAAATCTAAAAAAATTGGCGGAAGATTTAAATCGTGGTCCCACCTCAACCATGAGTCATTTTTTGAACATGGGTTGTCGTTAGAAAAGTTTGAACCATATTTTCATATATCGCTTTATAAAAAAAAATACAAAATTTTCATTAAAAAAACTGAAAAATTTGTATGGGGGCTACGCTTAAAAATGGTCGTGGGCGTTCGAACTTAACCTAGTCGTTGCCGAGAGAAGCTTGAATTTCGAATTTTAGTTAAATATCTTCGGTACTTTCCGAGTAAATTGCTTTGAAATAAACAGACGAAGAGATAGACATACTTAATGACATCTACGACGTATACTTTAGTGCGTTAATAACTTTCTGACAAACTGAATATATCTGTTTACACAATGTGTAACTCGTATAAAAACTAAAACTATTAGGATACGTTTGTGTGGGGGGTTTCCCTTAAAATGGGGCTAGAGAAAGCCCGTGTGTTAGTGATCACTTGACGGTTTAGGAGTATCAAAATTTCAAATAGTGTGACCTTATATCTTAAAGCCTCTGAAATAATTGTTTTCATACGGCAGGATTCCCCTTCAGGTACAGAAAGAAAATTATTTTTTGGGAGCCACCATCTAAAATGGTTTTAGGAAACAAGTAGTTACCTCTACTAAGTGCACCAAACTTAAAATTAATATACTGCAGAACCATTAGGAGGTATCCTATAACAAGTTTTTTGAACTGAAATTTATAGCTTCGGGTTTAAAGAACTTAAAGTTACTCAATGTTTTTTTATCAAATTTTTTAAAACTTTCTAACTTATTAAGTTTTAAACGCAATCCAAGTGCACAGCAACACACTCAACTTGACAAGTTAATCAGAAAAAGACTAACGTCCACTTTATGTCTATAAATAAGTATAACAGATGTTCTGCTGCTAACCTATTAATAATCCCTGAAATCAATTCAAGCGTAAGATGAACATAATGACTTCTGTCAATAACAGTTAAATGATTATGATTTCTGTGCGACGGCTCTTAACAAAATAAAAATAAATAAAAATAAACCAAATTTCACAAAAAAAAAAAAAACTTTAAAAACGAAAAAGCAGCAACTAGACTCAAACTTTTCTCAAAAATTAGTTTGAAGGCACCTACGCAATTGGCAAACTGTCATGTTGACATATCAGAAATACACAGAGTAACAACTCAATTGATTTCGGTTCAAATAATTGGAAAAAGTCCTTATGCCGCAGGCAAGCCAGAAGTGCTAAAACTAATTGTCAATGTCATAAATTGTGCTGTTTGTCCTTTAGTACACGCGCCTATTGAGCTGGAAAAGGAAAAAAGTCAAAAATTAAATTGGCAAAAAAATATTGTTTTGTATTTTTTCTCTTTTCTTCGTTAAATGGCGACACGAAGACGAAGAAGACTTTTAACTTATTTTTGACGCGTTGATTAATTACGCATTTGACATTTGCTCAAAGTTTTCATGTGGAGGGTTGAGCGTTGAACTTTTAGGGGAGTGTTGTAGGATGTAGCTTTTTTTTTTTTTAGAGGGTGTATTTTGATAAATGAACATAAGGTGGTGTGCGTGCGTTCTGCTACTGCAATTTTGTACAGAATTTTGCCGCCTCACATGTACATATACTAACACAAAAGCACTTTGTAGCTGTTTCATGCTGCATACTTTAAGGTGTGAGTAAACTTGATATTCATTTGAAATAAGCTTAATGAATGCCGCGACATCATGTTGAGCTGTCATTTTTTTTTTATATCAAAGTTGTTGAGGGTTTGTTGTTCTATTATAATACTTGGCGGACTACAGTCTCGGCAGCAGCACAACAAATTTAAAAAAGGCTTTTATACGCAAACTTCTTCTTGAAGTTTGTCGCAATAGTTTAAGCAGCGTCTTGTATATATTTTCTACATTCATTCCGGTACAGATTTCTATTTCTTCTACTTGTCATTTGCTGTCAGTTTGATGTTAATTAGTTTCGGTCGCCTTTTGTAGACTACACGACTCTGCATACTATGTGGTGTATTGGTCTGTAAAACTTTTGTTTTAGCCGCCCAAACGCAAGAAGTGTACAATCAGATTCAGAATCAGAGACAACAACAGAAGACAATGCCATTGAAGTCTACAATATACAATGACAATTGAGTCTAGTAAAATTTTTGAGTGACAGTTATTTGCTGTGCTCAGAAATAGCAGCAGCAACGGAGGCAGTAGTCTTCTGTTTTTCATTTTGGCTATAATGTGCCGAAATGATTTTAATTAAATTTTCTTTTGCGGTTTGTTTCGGAAACCTTTAAGAAAATGAAAAAGCTTTCGCTTTAAATTCGTGCATAAATTGTAAAATCTAAAGTATATTTTTAAAATAAAAAAATTAAATAATTTTCGTTTTCACAAAAAAAAAAAATGAATTATCGGAAATTTTTATCAATGTTTACTTTGTCTCCACTACTGTTTTTCGGTTGCTACTTTCGGATTATTTATAGCCTGATCGACCCATTTGCGTATTGCATCTGTATCCTGTAGACCCACCATACGATTGAGCACTTTGCCATTATGCATCACCAATAGCGCCGGTACCGAGCCCACATCATAGTCAAGCGCCAGATTACAATTTTCATCAACATCGACCTTTGCCAGTTTTACGGCGCCTGCTTTCTCCGAAATTATATTCTCCAGACGTGGCGTTAACATTTTACAAGGGCTGCACCAGCTGAAATAATGTTTTTTTTTTTTCTTAAGCCAAACTTGTAACATACCAAAACAAAAACTTATTTTACCTGGCAAAGAAATCAACTATGACTGGTTTATCGCAACGCTTTACCTTCTTCTCAAAGTCTTCAGTTGTGCCTACCTCAAAGATGGACTGCCTATATGATGTTGCCTTGGCATAGTCGCGCGTTGTATGTGTCGAGGTCCAAACACGACGTATTTTCATTAGATTACGCGTTTGCAGCGCGAACATATTAGCACCAGATGACATTTTAACAATTTTAATGTATAATTTCTTTTTTCATTTATAAAACAAAAAAAAGTCAAATAAATTTTCAGCCGAAATAAATAATTTTGAAAATATATGTTCACAGCTTGAATTCCGAATAGAAACTGAAGATTGAATGTTATTTGTCGAATAGAATATTTCAAAATTTTCAAGCTTACTCTGTTTTAATAAGAAAAATAAAATCATATGAAACAAATCAGGACTGCAAATCAATATATACAGCCAAGGTCCCATTTTCGAGATCACTAAAATTTAGTAATTTACTTTTCAAATAAATTCGTTTAATCTTATAATTCTCAAACAGTTTAAGCATAACATAAATAAATTCTGCGTGATCAGATGTAAAACGGCCGTTTTTCAACTCTTAATCATAGAACTGCAAAACTGAAACTTTTCTTGAGTCGGCTCAGACGCAAAAATTCTTACTCAATTCCAGTAACTGAGTGAAACACAGCGTCGAATGCTGACGAGCAAGTCAATCGAAAAGTTTTGCCCACTCTGCAAAGTTAAGCATTGAATAAACGCAGCCCTTTTCTCAAGAACGGCTCATTCATGTATTTTGCTTTTGGAATAATTTCATTTGCGTCTAGCTGGCGACAAAACTACAATTGTAACTTCGGAAAACTTCGGAGAACAATTCATCTCAAGAAATGGACCGGTAAGTTGGCCACCAAGATCATGCGATTTGACGCCTTTAGACTATTTTTTGTGGGGCTACGTCAAGTCTAAAGTCTACAGAAATAAGCCAGTAACTATTCCAGCTTTGGAAGACAACATTTCCGAAGAAATTCGGGCTATTCCGGCCGAAATGCTCGAAAAAGTTGCCCAAAATTGGACTTTCCGAATGGACCACCTAAGACGCAGCCGCGGTCAACATTTAAATGAAATTATCTTCAAAAAGTAAATGTCATGGACCAATCTAACGTTTCAAATAAAAAACCGATGAGATTTTGCAAATTTTATGCGTTTTTTTTTTTTAAAGTTCTCAAGCTCTTAAAAAATCACCCGTTACAAGCGCTGCTGGCTGCTTATATGCTCAAACTCTATGAGTTTAGTCATACGAGTGGAGTTTGCTCATTTAAGTTTTTTTGACTCAACACGATCATTTTTGAGCCGAATGAACAAACGCCCGAGGAGAGTCGTTTGAACATGAGCAGAAATAAACTCAGCGAGCAATACAAATGTACCAAACTTGAGTGATTTTACCTCAAGAATAAAAACATGTGCGAGCGTCGACTTGAGCGCTTGAGCTGAATGTGTTGATTATTCGGCTATTGTTCGCGTATGAACGTTTTTGCACTCTCTGACTCTGATTTATACCTATTCAGAACCAAATCAACTATTCAACTATTTGAAATACAGGGCAGATATTTTTTTAATGGTTTGTAACCCTGAATGAAATCCAAATTTTTAAACATATTCTTCAATATTGCAGAACATATGTGAATAACACTGTGCTACAAAAAACAAAATATGTTGCATTAGCGAGGAAGTCATATGGTAAAGGTTGTAGGTGTGGTAATTAGAAATAACTCAGTCAATTTTTAGTTGTTAACCAGTTTTGGAAAGAAGAAGCTTTGACTTTTCGAATGGTATATTTAAATTTTTAGCTTGCACCCGCGGCTATGTTTTTTTGACTTTTTCTTGTACTTTGTACTAAATAAAAGAACCTTATAACAAATTTCTTGATTATCGGAAACATTTTTTTTACCATCTTTAAAATACGCTTAATATTAAGTTTCTAAGTAGACTCATATCAAATTTTCCGTTAATAGACCCTAATTTATCCTCTAATCTAAATTTTCTAAAATCTTGACTAATTGTAAGTGAATACATAAACACAAAAAATTTTAGAAAAATTATTTTTAACAATTTCGGTTCTGTGGCAGGTCTAAATTTCAGAAACCCCTGGAACTCATCATAATTTTTAAATCATCTTTCAAATACACCTAATATCACGACTCTATGTTGACTAATTTCAAAGTTATATATTTTCTGGTTTTAAGGCCCTATTGAGCCCCGAATCAAAATCTTTCAAAATCTCGTTTAAGTGATAACCTTTATCGTAATTTAAATATTCAGCAAAATACAAAAATAAATGTAATACTGGACTGGATCCCAGGTCCAAATTTCAGAACACTTAAAAAAAAAATTTTTTGAATCATTTTTCAAATGCGCCTATTACCAAGTCTTTAGGTCTACTCATATCAATGGCAACTCTATTCCGGTTTTAAGGCCCATTTAGCCACTAGTCCCTTTATCGTACGTGAAATATCATTTTTAATCATCTTTCAAATGCGCCTAATATCAAGCTTTTCCAGGACTCCATTATTCCCGGGTCTAAATTTTTTCCAAATCTTTTTGTGCTCGCCTGAAATCTAAAAAATTTCGGAAGTCCCTTTTATTCCAAAGATATTGTTTTTCCGATTTTTAGGCCCCCATTAGACCCCTGATCAAAATTTTCCAAAATCCCGCCTAAGCGCTCCTTTACTCAATGATACATATTTACAGTAGCTTTCTATCTTTAACTTTCTATCTTTAGCTGTTTGACCTGTACGCCGATCACTGATCGGCATCAGCGGCCCAAAATAAAAAAATTGCATTTGCTTTGAAAATAAGCAAAGATAGCATGAAATGTCACATTTTATATACCATTCGAAAGTTCTAAGCTACTCCTTTTCGAAACTGGTTGAACAAATAAAAGTCGGTTCGTAATTAACTGAGTTATTGCTACATTAGTCAAGATTTTGAGTATCTCTCTCAAATTTCAGGTATGCCGTTTGGTTATACTCGTCCTGAACTACAATCTCCACCATAACACTTTTTTTTTAAGTAACGCACAATGTAATTTAAAAGCATCAAAACAAAAAAATATTCATTCTCCACATCAATTCTATAATTTCTTTCAGTGTGACCAAAAAAAATTTTTTTTTTGTTTGTCATTTTTGCGCTGATTGTCAAAGTGTCACTCTGGTCGGTTGGCTCAATCTATGCAAGCATTATACAACTCTATGCGGATATGTACACATGCAACAACGGAAGTGGACATGTGGCCAACATGGCACTACACAAAATGTTACCCACGCCCAGAACATTTACAGACAGGCAGACCAGATAGACTCTTCGAATGAAGCAATAGACTCACTTTTATGCAGACAAACCCGCTTAAATATACAAAGTCGTAGTTAAATTTGCTTTTTTTTCCCCCATTTTTGTTGCTACAACTCTCTCTTTTTTTTTTTTTTTTGGGTGTAAATTCAAAATGCATGGATATATGGCGCCGTTTATTTACATTAGACTATAGTCCTGTATACAGGATGCGGGTTTCCAAAATGCAAAGCTTAACCAAATTCAGTTTAGTTGCTGGCCAACGTACATACACATACGACTAGGTTTATAGCTTCACTCTAATATTTGTTTTAATGTTGAATTTGCGAAAATTATGCACAACAAACAGGATATGCTGTATAGTAAGGATACTTTTGAAAACGTTTAACTCTTTCTCTACAATATTACATATACACACATATAATGCGTATTTGTTTGGACAGTTGAAGTCTCTATTTGCTTATTTGTTTGTTTGGTTGCTTCTCTGTTAGTCTCTGTCCGTCTGTCTGTCCGTCTGTCTGTCTGTCGGAATTTTCGAAAATTTTATGCAAATATTGAATGTGAACTTAATTGAATACAAATTCTCAATTACGTTGCGTGCAATAAGTTTGTTTTATGACAAAATAAATACATCTTACCTTACCTCTCTTTTTAAAAACTATCTTTAGCATTTAAACGTATCTGATAGATACTTACTCGTATATAAATATAGCAGAGATGACATATAAGAAAAAAAAAAACAAACCAAATGCATATTTGTTTTGTGTCTTGTTTTACTTTTTTGTTTTTCTTTTAACAGTGCAAGTTCTGACTCTATTTTTACTGGAAAAAATAGTTGCTGTATTATATAGAAATGTTGGAAGTACATATTGACAGCTGCATTGATTCGCAAATTGTTTGAATAGTGTCAGACGAGACTTTGTTTGCATTATGTGTGAGAGTGAAGTCAATCAATTTACCAGAACTTGTGATTGTTTGTTGGTAAATGTATGAGTGTGTAGTCGTATGTGTGTGTGTTTAAAATTTTCAAGGCTAGCAGCCATATTGTGTATTTTTAATGGAAATTTAATTAAAAACGTGATTCTTGCGTACAAAAAAAAAATAAATAAATAAAGAAAACATAATTTAGATAACCGGAAAAAGGAAATTGAAAAGGTGTTCAAGGGATGCTCGGTGTTCATTGATCTCCATCTTTATGCAGACTTAAACAACAATTGAATTTATTGCAGAAGAGGAACCCAAAATTGTCTTACATTTTAATAAAGATTTGTTAGCTCAGACGTCGGTTTTAGACCAAAGAAGTCAACCATCGACTTCATATTTTCGCTGCGACAGATCCTGGAAAATCCAAAGAGAAGCAAATCGACACACACCACCTATTTGTCGACTTCAAAGTCGCTTTCGACACGCCAACCAGATCAAAGTTTTTCAAAGCATTGACTGATCTTGAAATCCCATCAAAAATTTTCCGTCTTTGTATGATGACGCTGGAAGACACCCAAAGCGTTGTCAGGGTCGGAAAGATCTCTCCGAAACCTTTGACACTAAGAGACGCTTCAGACAGGTTCTTTGAGAACAGGGAACTTCAGCTTTGAGGCTGGGCTCAGATGTAAACAACGACAACAGCATTAGTCAGGAGATTAAGCGAAGAATCACTCTAGCTATTTTGGTGTCGATATGCAGTTGCGAAGTAGATTACTGTCCAGAGAAACAAAAATTAAACTCTACAAGACGCTGATACTGCCGGTCCTGATGTATGGCTCAGAAGCATGGGTCATGACAGAATCGGATAAGTCGGCGTTGTGCGTATTTTAAAGGAAGATACTTCGGAGAATCTTTGGTCCAGTTAGAGTGGAAAATGACATCCGTATGCGCACGAACGATGAGCTGCACGAGCTATAAACCGACATCGACATAGTCAGGAACATCCAATACAAAATGCTGTCCTGGGCTGGTCACCTGTGTCGGATGGACACAAAAGCTCCAGAAAGAAAAAGTTTGAAAGCAAAACGTGAATCAAATCGGATGTGTGTGGACGTCCGCCGCTGCGTTGGGAGGATCAGGTCCTAGATGACATCCGCAGGATCGGTACTCCTAACTGGTATCTTCAGGCACTGGATTAAAACCGCTGATGCCAAATCTAACGTGCTGCCAAGGCCGACAGTCAACTGTAGTGCAATCTATATATGTTATATAGTTCAGACGTCCAGATTAGCTTCCTAAATTCCATCCGTCAGCTTTCTAGACTGCTAGCAAAAGTACTACTATGTGATTCTCATAGACTCTTAGCTTCCATCAGGTAGTTCACAAACATGTCGAACTTGAGTTAGGCGCTTTCCATTAGTGTTTGCAAAAAGAGTGACTGCAAACAGTGATAAAATCACAGTTTGCAAAAAACAAACAGCGATTACTGAAAATGTTTACTGTTTGCGAAGAGTGTTACACAAAATCGCGAACAACTGAACATGTTCATGGAGGAACAAGAAAATCGCAAATCACTACTTTCACTAGCAATTTCAAATCACTGTGCAATTTTTTAAATCACTGTGAAAAAATCAACGAAAGAGATTTTTTGCCAAAACTTCTTTCCACATTCTACTCACTGAATTGACTATCACTTCTTCTACTCTTTTTTCGTTGAGTAGACTTCATTGATTGTTGTTCTTTCGAACACTGGCTTCAAGTTCTATTCAGAAACCACCATCACTACATTCATCTTTCTTGTTGCTTTGTCTATAACGCAGCTCGGTGAACTACTTTTAGCGTCCTTATTCTTCTTTACTTTCTGTAACGCTTGCCTCTTAAACTAGAAGAACACAATATCTCTCCATCTCTTTATCGGTTTTTAGATGTAAGAAATGATTGTCTCTCCAAAAGAAGTATTATTATCTTTACTATTATTTTTTCTTAGCACCTTTAGATTTTTTTTTTGAAAACTGCTTAGAGTCGAACAAATATGTTAATAAATATATATAATATCGCCAGTATTTACAAATTATTATTAAAACTTAAAGACACTCAATTCTTCTGCAAATTTTAAATATTTTCATATTTTATTACTAGTATTTATAGTAAATTTATAGTTTCTACCTTCTATCTTAGCCATTACCTGCGTTCGCTCACATTTTCGTGATGGCTTAAGCTACGCCAGGACTATGAATGCACGTAAAAGTTTGCAGACCTCTCCAATTGCCGCCAATGATGTTGTTATACATACAAAATGAGATGCAAAAAAAAAAATATATATAGCAGCGTTTCATAGTTTTATACACTTTACTATTTATATTAATGGTATAGCTATTTTTATATTTAAGTTGTAACTTTCTATATAAATAAACAGTAAAAACAGGTGTTTCTATGTCCGCTAAAAACTTTGAAACCATTCAAACGATGAGTTCCAAACCGGTTTCATTTGAAGGCAACAATGCAAGCATAATTATAGAACACTAAAACTAAGCATTATACACATATTAAATAATGACATCCTTTTTCGTCTTTTTTATTTAACAATTTTCTGCTTTTTTGTATGTTTTTTATGCTAGCCCCAACAAATTGTGGTTTCGATATAATCAAATATAATTATAATCTGCAAAGCAAGCATTTTTTAGCTGCTTTATTGTATGTTTTCATACTAGCAACAAAAAAAAAAAAGTACAAAAATGCCACCGAAAAGAGCTGCAAATTCAACAAAAACAAAGAGGAAAAGAGTCGCGATTTTTTATCCGTATTAATAAAAATAAAAGTATTTAAGCTTTGCATCTATCAAAAAGAATATTTTTCTTTTTGTTTCGCTTACACAAAAGATAAAAATCATTCACGACTACAACGACGACGAAATAAACGTTTAATCAACTATAAATTTTTGAATAGTTTTCGCCATAGAAAGTACTCGACTCAACTCAACTCGACTCGACTCTTCGATAACTTCGCGACTTCGAACTTAACTCAAGAGCAGCACTTTATTGGTCAATAAATATTCGAACTCAATTTACTTTTTGCTTAAAATTTTTGACGAAAAGTTTTTAACTACTTTTTATTTGTACTCGTACAGCAGCAGCAGCAGCTTACGAGTATTTCAGCTTACTGCTCTGAGCATATCCTTGCGGCGGCATTATGCTGTTCAATTTATATTTGTATATGTCTGTCTGTCTGTCTGTGTTTGTGTGTGTTAATATGAAAATCCAATTTTCCGGTGATTGCTCAGACATGGCCGCATATCAAGTTGTTGGTTTACGCTTATGCTCATGCTTTAGGTTCGTATATATGTATGCATGTAGATATTATTATCCTATTATCTGTATTATTATCTTTTATATGATGACATGTTTTGCAATTGACTGACTACCAAACAAGAGATACACAAAAAAAAAAAAAAAAAAAAAAATTCAATAATGCAATTAAAAATGTTTGTGTAAAAATTAACATTTGATTAAATTACAAAAACAAAACGTTCGTAATGTTCTTCTTTCGTTCACTCTTTAGTTAAAATGTATCTATTGACTGCAATAGATATTTGTTTCATTTTGTATTTGCACAATAAATTATTTTCGTTTTTGTTTGATGTTGCAAATTGCTTTAGTAAACTCTAACTCAGTCTGTAAAAACAAAAGAACAAAAAAAAAATACTGAAACTTCGATTTGAAATCATATTGCATGCATTCACTGTGCTGTGCAACACCTAAACTCATTTCATTTCGAAATGTATCTGTCTGGACGCGCAATTTAGTATGAGTGAATTTTTATTGAATTGACACGACACAACAGAGAAAAGCGGCATATACAGAATACAACGTTGCATCGAATTGAGTTGAGTTGAGTTGAGTCGGGATGAATTTGTTTTGTGGCAGACTCCAAAGCAGCAGCAACAGAGGCCTATCGCCGCTGCCAACATTGATGTTGATTTGTTTTTAGGTTTGTTGATGTTGATGCTGCTGTTGTTAAGTTGTTTTTATTTTGAATTTGACTTCATATAGCATGGCTCAGTGATTATTGAATGGACATTTAAAGTTATGTTACACTGAGAAAAAATGAAACTAAAATAATTGGCTCAGATCGATGAAACAAAAATTAATAAAATAAAAAATTCAGCAATATTGCACAATTAAACTCTGTTTTGAAATGATCCGATTCGTTTCAACTCGGTTAAGAAATAATCCTGACCCATTTCAACTCGGTTATGAAATTATCATAATCGTTGCAAATTAGTTAAGAATGGAACCGAAAGTTTCAACACGCATAAGAAATGAGCCGAATCGTTTCAACTCAGTTATTCGAATTGTCTGAACTCGGTTGGCACGGATCCGAGTCGTTTCAAATAGTTTTAGAAATCAACCGAATCGTTCCCAATCAGTAAACAAATGAACCGAAACTTTCAAATCAGTTAACAAAAGATCTGAAAATTTTTAAGATCTGCAAATAAATAATCCGAATCGTTTCAACTGCATAAGAAATGATCTGCAAATAAACAAATAAACCGAATCGTTTTTACTTGAGTAATGAAATGATCCGGAAACGTTTCAACTCGGTTAAGCAATGAACCAAATCGTTTTCACTGGAAAAGAAATGATTCGAATTATTTCAATTCATTTAAGAAATCATTTGAATAGTTTTAACTTCGGTTAATAAATGATCCGGAATCTTTTCAACTCAGTAAGGAAATGATCCGAATCATTTGCTGATTAACAGAAGATTCGAAACATTTCAAATAGTTTAAGAATGAACCGAATCATTTTCAATCAGTAAATAAATGATCTAAAAACGTTTTTAATCAGTTAACAAATGATCCTGAAATGTTTCAACACGGTTAAGAAATGATCCGAATCGTTTCAAATAGTTTTAGAAATAAACCGAATCGTTCTAAATCAGTAAAACAAAAAGATCCGACACGTTTCAACTCGGTTAACAAATGATTCGAATCGTTTCAACTCGGTTAAAAATTGATCCGAATAGTTTCAACTCGGATAAGAAATAATCCGAATCGTTTCCACTGATCTGAAACGTTTCAAATAGCTTTAGAAGTGAACCAAATCGTTTCCAATCAGTAAATAAAATGATCTAAAACGTTTTTAATCAGTTAACAAAGACCCGAAATGTTTCAACCTGTAAGAAAATACTCCGAATCATTTCAACTCTGTTAGAAAATGATCCGAATCGTTTCAAATAGTTTTAAACTGAACCGAAACGATTCAACTCGGTTATGAAATGATCCGAATCGTTTCCAATCAGTAAAGAAATTATCCCAAACGTTTCCATACAATTAAGTGGTAACACCACCCCAGCCTTCCGATTTTGACCGGTTTTTCTCTTTTTTTTTAATCAGGAAGGGTTGGTAATTGTGCCACCACTGCCATTCTCCTCAGACATGTTTCCACACTGGGGCACGCACCATATTTTAAAAATATTAATTATTGTGTTTTTGGCGAAGGTTTAAAAAAAAAAATACAACCTTAAAACTGTACAAGTTTTTCGGTCATTAAAAATCAGCGAATTAATTTATCGAAAATGCCCTATGACAATATCTTATATTAGGCCCTGAAGCTGTAGGCAATTTGATTTGTCCCGATGCCCATCTATACTATCGATATGAAAAAAATCGAAAATTTAGTGATAAAATTTTTCAGCATTACTCTGCAATCCCATTACCATAAAGCAACCCTTCTAATTTGGAGTTCCTGGTCGAGTTCCTTCCTGGATGATTTATTGCTGGAGCGCGCCTCTCTCGCAGCATCGGTCACGGAACGCTCGGCATGCTGTATACATTTCGCAACGGCTTTGAGGCAATGGACACCAAAATCCATGCCTAGAACACCCATAATACGTAGAAGAATTGTCAATCCACCATTGAAGGTGCATAAAGCGATGCCTGTAGCAAGATCTAAGACTTTCTTTCCACTTGAGAGTCTCTATCTTGTGAAAGTCTCTGCGAATTTTGAAACCCAACAGGTAATTGCATCTACAGCAAATCACTGTCCAGCACAGGTAGTTGTTCTGAGGCGCTTAGGAGGGCTTTTGAAGAATTAAAAATTTCTCGAAAAATAAACTGATTCAGTTCGAATCGATTACGTTTTTTAATCTGTGATTCGAGTTAACTAAATTTTCAAAAATTCTGGATTCGAATCGAATAGAAACCTGATATAAAACAATATATTAATTTCTGTTCATACTTAGAAAATGTTAAAAAGACAACTCTTTCAAGTTCCTCAAATATGTTTCGTCATTCTCCAATTTCATGCGACATCAAATAAGTTTCCCATGCATTTAATATTAAAATTTAATTTTTTTATATACAATTTTGCCTTTAACCCGCCATGAATACATATTTAATTTAGCATAAAAACCACAAATTCATTTTTGGTTTTGGCGACGTCTCTCGCGTACAACTTTCCCACTTTAGGGGAGGAAAAATACAAAATAAAAAAAAAAATAAAAAAAAACGATACAGGGCGTCTACTACCGTACAAATGCATGGCCAATTTTACTAACGCGTCTTCTTAACTAAATAAAAATAATCCTTTCTTTGTCCTTGCAAAAAGACTGGCAAGCTGCCCAATGGCAATACAGAGATGTGTTATTCCGTGTCTCATCTAACGTCTGAGCTAAACT
>JAEIFJ010002813.1:600000-1120000 GCA_018903435.1 Leucophenga varia
CAAGCATTACGCGCTCATGTTCATCATTGACCTTTAAATCATGCGGTACCAAACGTCCAAAATCATTTTCGATTATTTGCAGCAATTGTGGATTTTTGCGTAGTCCTAAATTAAAGAATCGCTATTAGTGAACAAAAACAATCAAACAAACAAAAATATATCAGTCAAACTCACTTCTTATAAAAAGCATAGCCTCATGCGTATTGTAACCCGTCATATAAGGTACATCGTTGGTAATGTTACGTTGCTGATAAATCTCATTCGGATGTTCGTTCATGAATGGCGGCTCATAGTACAGAGGTTTTGTATCGCTTTGCTTATTCCAGTAACCCTCGACAACTGGCACAAACGGTAAACCAATATTATTACGATGATCCTCAGCGGTAAGTGTTGTTGGTGCTGCTTCTACCAGTTTCATTGGTGATACACGACGTAAAAACTCAAGTATATCCTCCGTTTGATTGGCACCCACATAACCTAAATTGGCAGCAAGACGTGCTGCACGTTCAGTGCTGCTATCACCCATAGACCATGGATTTAGTGCCGAACCACTTTGTGAGATAGCCCGATGAAATAGACCTTTTGCCATGGGCGATAGCAGCAGTAGTTGCGCTGATGAGCCACCAGCAGATTCACCGAAAATTGTAACCTGTTTTGGATTACCACCAAATGCAGCAATATTGTCGCGTACCCATTTAAGTGCAAGTACTTGATCTTTTAGGCCCTGATTGCCCGGTGCATCTGGTCCAAGTGTTAAAAAGCCAAATGGACCCAGTCTATAATTGAGTGTGACAAGCACTATGTCCTCGGCAACTAGATAATCTGGTCCATAGAGAAATGTATTACCGGAACCAAAAGAAAAGCCGCCACCATGTAGCCAAACCATGACGGGCAATAGAGTGTTGCTAAAATAATAAATTGAAAATAGTGATATATATATATATATATATATATATATATATATATATATATATATATATATACATATATATATATATATATATATACATATATATATATATTATATATATATGGAAGGTATAAAATAATATATATGGAAAGTATACAACATACTCTTCATCTTCTTTGGGTATGCGCGTGGTAAAGACATTCAAAAATAGACAATCCTCATCACCTTTGAAGGTGTCGAGTATCATATTTTTGTGCGGACAGCTATTGCCTTCGCGTGAAGCATCACGTACACCAATCCATGGCTTTTCCGGTTCAGCAGCACGGAATCTGTAAATAAAATTATTGTAATAAAATAGATTTAGGAGAGTCTAAATTTTGAGTTTAATAGGTCTATCTCTTTTGGCTTTCGAGATCATTGCGCTTCTACAGCAGAACAGACAGAAAAATAGAACTTTATCGATGAAGCTCTATTTAGGATCTGGTCTGGTTTCACGACAATGAGACGTCCCTTCTAAAAATTTCGAATGTTACCTTCTATTGCCCACTGGTGGCATACCATATCGTATGCCCTTGAAACTATAGTAACCGCCACGTTCTCCGGAACGATATTTCTGATAACGTCCGCGTATTTTTCCAGCTGTTGTTGTGATGACCACGTGTGTGTCTTTCTGTTGATTATTTATATAAAAAATAAAAATAAAAATTGATTAAATTTTTGATTAGCATCAGCAATTTTATGCGCTTTTTCTTTTTTTTTTTTTTTGCTTAGTTTATAGAAAACTGGTTCCAAAGTAGTTTCAAGTGGCAAGAACATTTTCACACTTGCGCAATCAAACATAAATCTTTAACATTTGGAATTGATTTTCGTGCCGAGATTTTTGCCATGGTACACTGCCGCATGCTTTTACGTAATCAACTTCACAGCATAAAGCTACTATAATCTTGACCTCATCCACTTAGCATATAACTATTGTTCTTGTTGTCATAAATGGCTATTGAACTCGTTCGCTAAGAAGACGTCACGCTGCAAGGTGAAGTCATTTTATGCGGCTCAATGCATATGGTCGATCGGTCGGTCAATCGTGGTAACGTGCAGTTGATGCATTATAACCAATTAATTTTATGTACATATTTTTATTAAGTTGGCTTGAAGCTTGCCGAAAACATTTTACCGGTTTTGATTGCTGCATAAATACAACGTAATTGCGAGGGAAGATTGAAATGTAAATGGCATTCATATAAGGGAAACAGACTTTTTTAGAGTTATAGTACATTCTAACGTAATTACTTAACAATTCTTCTTCGTATAACGTTTTTATGTTGAATGCAATTTTTTTTTGTTAATATATTTCTATACGCTTACGAAGGCCGCTTAGTTTCTTAGAACTTTGCAAATATGTAGCTATCAGGTACATATTTATCTTTTATGTGCAAAACACATTCCTTTTTGGTTCTTTTTTTTTTATTTTTTTATTTTGACATAGTTGCAATTTTTAGCGTTTGAATGTTAAATTTAATATGGTAACTTACCCGCAAAGAGCGTACCACCTCTTGTACAACGCGCATTGCACGTGAGGGGAAAAGTTGCACCAATGAATTTGGATGTGATGTCAATGTCTTCCATGCTGTTGATTCCTAAAAAGTATAAACAATAAAACTATAATTTGCTTAGAGAAACTAGCACAAGAGCAGCTCAAGTACATTTCAAGTAGCTGCTTTGAAATGTGACAAAGTTGTTTTTTGTTTTTTTGGTTAATTAAATTGATAAAATCCGTTGTTTTGACCTTCAACGTCAAGTTGTTTTCGGTTTAAATAGGCTAATTTTTTTTATTATTATTATTATTGACTTTTAATGCTACCATTTGAATAACATAAATGACAACAACTTGTAATGTTTCATTGATTAAAATATCAGGTGCCATTTAATTCATTTATTTTTTATTAAAGATTATAATTGCTTTTCGTATAATATGTATATGTAAATATTTATTCATATATAAAATATATATTTTATGCCAGTTAAAAGCTAAATGGTTATAAAAATCAAAGATATTAGCAGTAATAATAATAGTAAATAGTACATAATAATAAAGATATATTGTTATAACAAAATCTTTCGCCGTTCAATTAAAACGTTAACGAAAGATCGAACAAATTTATAAAACCAAATATCAATTAAAGCCATTAATGGCCTCTTGCACATTCTCCGTTGGCACCAGTTTCAGTGCACACATTATATCGTTTAGATTTTTCTCATTGTATGGTTTATTTTGAAGTGCAGAGACAACCGGTACACGTTCTTCATTATTAGGCAGCAATATACCAATATCAGTCATCAGACCCTATAATAAATAATAAAAAATAAAAAGAACATTTTATTAAAAAATATAATATTTGTTTATTTATAACAAATGTTACCTCCTCAACAACAACGCTCAAGGTGATCTTCAGCTGCTTATCGTCACCCTTAAGGCCCAATTCTTTCTCCACTGTAAATTTTGGCGTTTTGCCAATAACCCAATCCCATGAACTGTATGTCTCACGTAGCGCATCGATGCCTGGAAACCATTTTTCCGTTGGATTGACCAATTGAAAACCGCGTTGTTGCATTGCTTGTGCACTGCCGCCATCCTCTAATTCCGTTGCTGCGGTACGTAAATATTCATAGCCAACGGCAGACAATAGCTGCGGTACATTGACATTGCGATTGACGTCACATAAATTTCGTATAGGCGAACGCACCGACGATGTAGCACGGCTTATATAATTGGCATCCTCCTTAATCAATGCCTCACCCAAATGTAATTTATTAGCACTAGCTAAAATGGTACAATGATGATATGCATTTGGACGTCCCAGCTTTGCTGCAGTGCCTGATATCTTTTTATCCAAAATCACGATGTCATCACGCTTATTTATCTCTGCCTTTATGGCCCATTCACGAAAGAGTGCACGCGTTACAATATTCAAATTATATTTACGATTATAACGTTCGCGCGGTGTAAAGAAGGAACAATTTAGATTGCCGCGATCATGATAAACGGCGCCGCCGCCGCTATTGCGTCGTGCAAGTGTTATGCCCTTGTCAACAAGCTTAGAGACATTTGCCTCGGTAAAGGGATTCTGATGACGTCCAACGACAACGCATGGATCATTTGCCCATAATAGCAAAACATGATGATTGCTAAAGTCAAAGTTCTTATAAAGCCAATCTTCAAGTGCTAGATTTGTAAAAATATCGTTCGATTGTGAGATGAATACCGATTTCTTGATATCAGCGTCATTGATAGTTGAAGTCTTTGTTTTGTTGTTGTTGTTGTTGCAGCTGACGACGACGGTTTCTTCCGGGTTGCATTTGCACTCAATGACGATGTTGTTGTTGTTGTGTTTGTAGTTGTAGACGTTGTTGCTATGCTATCATTGTTGTTATTGCTGCCGTCACCATTCGACGACGACGACGATGTAGCTGAGCCATTATTATTGCTGATAGTGGAGGACAAGTCACGGACGATAACGGCGGCGGGTCCGTTTGTGGTAGTGTTGGTGCTTGTAGATGCTATGCGTTGCGCTAACAAACGCAGCTGACTGGAATTGCGGCGCAATAAGGTGTTCATGGTGTCTTGTATTATATACGCGGAGAGATCTTTTATAGGTTATTTATTTTATGTATTATTATTATTTCTGTTTTTTCTTTTTGCTATTCTTTTGTCTTTATTTTGCACTTTTTGGTTTTACGAGTTTATATGTTTGTGTGTGTGTATTCAGTGTTTATTTTTATTTTTATGGCGGTGTTCAGATTTTGTTTGTTTGTTTCTTTGTTAGTCTTTGTGTTCACAAAATTTGTGCAGGGGTGCTGGCAGGGAATTGTAATTAATTTTTGATTTTTATATTAAAATGTTCTAATTTTGGACTTTAGACTTTTGTAGCGTGCTTCTTTGACTTTGTAGCTGCTGTGTCTGCTGCTGATACAGAGATAAGATATTCGTGTAGCGCCGGTGTTTGATGTAGCCACTTCCAAGTTTGATGTAGGCCACAGACTCTTTTGCGAAGACCAAGACAATCCTTGCTACAGTTTTTCATCACTTTTACACCCATCCAAAGGTCTATATTAATAGTGTTTATTATTTAAATAAGTCAACTCAAGACGAGACAGCATTCACGTTCTTCTTTTTTTGACCTTCTGCTGCGACACACACAAGGCTTATCACAAAATAAAAAAAAAAAAAATTTATGCAAAATAGCAAAAAGTTTTTCACACTTTACTTTTATTGTTTTTCTTTCTTTTTTATATTTATTGCAAGGGAAATATTAAACAGCGCCAGCACTAGAGAATTTGTAAAATTTATCTATATATATACGTTTTTTATATATATTAGCTTTTTTTACATTTTATTAACTTTCGTATTATATGAATACATACACGCACACATACGGCACAAAGAGCGAGGAAAAAATACGTATGACTTGTCTGCCAGCTGATCAATCGCAAACTGGTTTGATTTGAGCACATATGCGCCCCATAGTATATTGGAGCGCAGGCGGTGGGGTCATGTTTAAATGCAGTGTTGCCTATGCGCACCAATATGAATATTGTCTTGTGACAGCTCTGTCTGTACAGCTGTTTATATATATATTATATATTTCAAGTTCAACTGCATCGAAGCTTTTACACACTTGGATGCTGCTTATGAACACAAAATAAAAAAAAAAAATCAATTAAATCAGTAATAATTCTTAAATCTACCATTTTGTTTTAAATTATAAAAAAAGAAAGGAACTTCATTCCTGCCGCTATGCAATTAGTGATTAACATATTGTAAGAGGACAAAGCAAAGATATTTCCACAAATCTCTAATTCCAATCTACCCGGTGCTTCGCAGTATATAATTATTCTCGTACTACATACGTTTCGATCCTCCGAAAGTACCCGCTCTACTTACGCTGTTGTAGGGTATCAAGAAAACATATGTATGCATTTAATTAAAGTGCTTGTGAAAAATTTCCAAAAAAAGTTTTTTTTTTTTATTTAAACGCAACTAAAATAAATAACACCATAACATGCCAGCCTTCTTCTAGTTGGGTATGCCACCATTATTAATGTATTGCATTTCGATAGCACTGATTGGTTTACGTGCGAAACGTGCAGGCAGCTCGTAATCTTCAATAGCCGCACCACCGGAGACCGCCTGAGAAGAGCAAAAATATATTGTAGAAGGTCAGCAAGTTTTCAAAAATGAATTAATTTGTGTATTAAACGTGGCGAAAGAATAAAATGCTTTTAACCTTTTTGACTCCGGTCTGTGCACTTGCCTGACTTGATGCTCCTGTTGTAGCGGCAGCTGCTGGACGATTACCACCTTTGCGGAATTGAATAAGTGGCACACGTTTTGCGCAAATTTGGAGCGTACGGAAAACCATTTTCGTTTTTAATTTTTATATAATTTTCGTGTTTGTTTTTATGATTAATTTTTTCGAGATGGAGCCGTTTTTTTTTTGTCGAAAAAAATATTAAGCAACGTCTGCTTGTTCTTTCGTTTTTTGACATTCACAGTGAACGTTGCTTTTTTTTTTGTTGCGGTAACCCTATTTGACTAAAGGAATGTCACTTCAAACAAATAAAATAAATTCAGTTACATTCATGACATTCGAGTCAAGTCAAAGGTAATTAAATTTCATATCATCAATATTTTTTCTCGGTATAAAAAAATATTAAATTAATACGACGTTACTATGGCATTAACGTTTTCATTTTTCTTGTCTAAGCGCTTGATAAAGCTCTTTGGCGTAAAGATTGGGAAAAATAGCTTTGGTTATTTAATAAATACACCGATTCCGAAAAAAAACAATTCTAAAGTTTTCTTTTCACAAAGTTCACAAATTTTTGAGTTTATGTATAAAAACTTAGTAAGGAAAACGTTAGTAAGGAATATGGTCCAATAAAATTTAGGTATATCCCCATACAATTTGTTGTAGTTTTAGTTATAAAAAATAATTGTATAGTAAATCGTAACAATTATAATTGTTGTATAGTGTTCATCATAATTTATTATATGATATTTAAAATTATATAAAAGTTTAGAAAAACAAATATGCAAGGGAATTCATAATGCAACGAATTATTCAATCGAAAAATTGGAACAAATTTAATATTGTATTTTTTAATATTGTAATTTAAAGCTTTCTCCTATAAAATATTATTCAAAATTGAAACTCTATTAACCATAATATTCGCATTGTATGCAGCTTATGTTCATTATGGCAATTACGTAAAAGCTAAAAATAATGAAAAATAAAATTTAATATTCGTTGTCTGCACTTTCGCTGCAAAAAAATGAAAATAAACACCATGCAAAGACCAAAAAAAAAAAAAAAAAAAAAAAACAAAAAAGTGCAATGCAAATAAATGCATAATATGGAGTAGATAAATATGTACGAGTACATATAAATATAAATATGTAAAAAACAATGCAAACGAACCTCAGTGGTTGTAGAATAAATATTGGAGAATCTGCGATTGTTTGCCAATGCGGAAGTCACTGAAATTGTGGCACTCGTTGCGCCAAATGTTGCTGCTGTTGATGATGATGATGATGATGTTGGCGTTGGAGTTTTAGTTGTACTCCACCATTTAGACCAAATTGATGCGGTAGTACTCGGTTTAATGGTTGTCGTTGTACCGATTAACAACAGCGCACTACTAAATTGTTGCAAATCGGGCAACTTTCTCTCCGCATTTTGTGTTTTTGGCTGCTGTTCAGTTTGTGCAACAATTGCAAATATAATCAGTCCAAGCGCAACCGAAATGATCAGCACAATGACCAATGCGCATTCCATTGAACGACGACAACGACCACAAGTCATTTTTTTTTGTTTAAATGTTTTTTTTTTTTTTACTGTATATTGTTCGAGCCTCTTGTCACTATTCGATGCGGATGGATTCACGTGTGCTTGTTTATTTTATGCAATATTATTGTATTTGCAACGAACAAAAAAAAAAAATAATAATAAAAACTGCACTAAAAATGATTAAAGCGCATAGTCCATGTCATAAAAAACAACAATATCTGCGGTACGCCACAATTTGACCAACTAACAATAAACTTTGATTTATTTTCACTCTTTTTTTTTTTTCTTGTAAGTTTCCGAAACGCGAATTTTCGTTAATATTTTTTTTTTTTATTTATTATTATTTTAACGACAAATTAGTTTTTGTTTGCTTCTTGGCTTTGTGCAACTTCAACTGCAACGCTTCAATGTTGCGGCTATTTTGAGTCAAGTTTTGAACGGTGCTTCAAATTAAATTCGATTTTAGCTATTTGCTTGTGATACCCTTCTAGCATAGTGCGATGCATAGTGTTTTAATTTTGGTAAAAGCTTTGTTGCAGTTTTAGTTTTGCATGAGATAAGATTTTATTGAGTAGTATTCCAAAATCACTTTCAAAAATTTGTTAAAACATAGAAATCAGATACTTCTATTTCAGGTTTGACAGCTCCAACTCGAGGATAGAACGTGTAAGGGCTGGCGTTCCACAGGGCAGCTTGCAGTGTCCGATCCTATATCTCCTCCTCCTGTTCACTGCGGATCTACCTATGCTTCAACATGAGCAGCTCCTTGTTGCCTCCTAGGCTGATGACGCTGTCTTCATCGCCTCAGCAGCGGACTGCGCGGAGGCCTCTGAAATCGTCCAAAGGGAGCTGGATATGCTGAAACCTTGGCTGCTGAGATGGAACATATCCATGAATACGAAGAAGTCGCTTCATATGATATTTTTAGATCAACTGCCCTCCAGTCAGCCTTCATGGTGCACTCCTTCCTGTGGTAAACACCTCGACATGCGTCCTCACCCTCGACATGCGTCTAAACTGGCAGGCTCACCTCGAGACCAAAAAGACCCAACTAAATCTAAGGTTAGCTAAATTGAACTGAGCACTCGCAACAAAGTGCTGATCTACAAAGCGCTGCTTAAGCCCATTTGGAACTATGGACGGCGATTATTAAACACAAGAGACGAAAATATAAAGGTGAGTGAAAGAGACAGACATTTTAATGGCTCAGCAATAGAAAGAGATAGAGTTATAATATGCCACATTATTGTTATGCCAACATGATCTGAAGATTTAAACTAATTATTAGTAGTGTATTATGTTTTAGGTATAATAAAAGTAATTTATTGTTGCTGTTCATGTTATTAATAACTAATTAGGCTTATATAAAGCACGCAATTATTGCAGAAGCACCTCCGCTTCAGCTATATTCGTTGTGTTTTTTCCATGTTTTTTAATGTTTAACATGTTTTTTTAATTTCCTATCAAACAATTTAATGCAGCTAGCATTGTTGTTCGTTTTTTTTTGTCATTGCTCTTGTCTGATTATTGAACGGAAATGTTTTTTATGAAATTCATACAAAAAATTACAATAAAAAGAACTTATCCGATCATGATTTACATTTTCATTATTAAACTGTGAGCAATGTAGATGTTGCAAATATAAAAAAATTAATTAGACAAAAATGCAACTCATTATTGGGTAGCGAAAAAAAAACTTTAAGTTTTAATGTTGACATCTAGCATGGCACATGCTATGTTTGATATGATCCGCCCAAATCTAACTAGGGGGGCAGAGAGTATTCAAATAGTTTTCCCTTGGATTGAAGAGATCACAAAATAAACTTTTCCATTTTCGTCCAAAGTCAAGAGGTTGATTTATTTAATTGTCTGGCACACTCAAACTAGCGACACAATTGCTCAACACTTTTACAATGTTCTATAAACAGATGATAGTTGAGTATGGTAATAAAAGTTGTTCAAAAAGTCAACTACTCATTATATTTCACTAGTAACAGAGTTTTTGAACTTGCTGAAGTCGTCTTATAATTTGTAAGTTTTTCACAAAGGCCAAAAGTAAAGAGTTAAGGTATAAAGGTAATGGAATAAATTGACCTATTTACAAATATGATTGTAAAAGCTTGAAGCGATATTGCCAAAACATGAAAAGTACAAATTGAATAGATATTCGAAACAAAAAACAAGTACGAGTACATAAATAATAAGAACAAGTTAACAATTTTTTTTAAAGAGTCAATTTTGGTTCGTTTTCAGAAATTAGTACCTCAGGTGTATATGCAATTTAATACTTGCTAAGTACTATTTTTGAGTTTCATTTTTGATTAAATATGTACATATTTCTAGCAGAATAAAACCAATTAGCTAAATTACGCTTGATTTGTTGCATACTTTCAAATTTTCTAAATAAAAAAATTTGCACAAAAGCTGTTAATGTTTTAGCAAAATATACGTTATTGACTTAAAAATAATAACTTTTTTACTTTGTAAAATAAATATGGTAGAATGTTTTTCATAAATTATAAATATTTTAGCAAATATTGGCAAATAAAAAACTTCAACCGAAAATATAAAAAAATAAACAAATTCTAAACAATAGAATTCATACAGATTCAGTGAAACTTTTTTTTTCACTTGGCAACTAAGTGGGCCACTTTAAAATAAATCACAACATGCAATTAAATATATAAAAGAAAAGAAAAAAGCGCAAACATTTTAAAAACAATGAGCCAACAATGGGCGAGAACTATGAAAATAAATAAACAAACAAAAAATCAAAATTTCGCACTTATTTGAACACCTGAAGTCATTCATATAGAGACGTAACTATTGCAGCTACACTACTAGATACATTTCTATAGATACAGATACTTTTCTGAATGTAAGCAATAAAATTCATTAACATGAATATGTAAAATATTTAAGCAAAAAAAAAATTGTTTTTTTTTTTTTGTGACATATGCAAATTTAGTGCGAACGGCTAAAATACAAAATACAATCAAAAATATTTCTGGTAATATAAATTAACGCATAACAAAGTTAATAATAGTCATCGTATTGTTGTATAAAAACAAAAGGCTATTTGTAGCACATCAGATACATAAATATGTACAACAATAACAATGCCACTGTGTACTACTTAAAAATAAAAATTGAAAAGCATTTTGACTCGAGATGTCAAAGTCATACTCAGCAATGAGTTATAGTATCTACTGAATAAACACACGAGAAATATGTATTTGTATGTACCACACCGTTGCCTGCGGTCAAAATTGTAATGGAGATTTAATAAATCTATGTTTATGAGGGCTGTTTAAAAAGTCAGTAAACTTGGTTTTATGAATAAATAAATAAATTATTTTTATTCATAAAATGAGAAACGTAATCATTTCTTTTATTTTAAAACGAGTAGATTCATTTGCTGTTTTCATGCCACTCGGGCAAAGACCTAATTATGCCAATATTAAAAAAAATAATCAATTTTATACGAAAACCTATCAAATTACCCATATATGTATCTATTTAAATATGAAAAAGTGTGCATTTAATCTACAATAAGCCTACAAGCACGCTTCAATTGAATTGAATTGTATAAAAAAAATAAAAACAAAAATAAATGTTTTAATTGCTTTGTGGCTTAATTGTTAAATGTTTTTGTTACTGTTTAAAGTCAAGTTCATTCGTAAAGTGATATTTAAAAAAAAAAATTTAAGTATATACATACGTAAGCCGTTTAAGTCTTACATTGGACTAAAGCTTAAAGAATGTTACTGCAAAAGTTTTTCTAAGTATTTTGCATTGGGACTACTTCGACCTATTTCGATTTTTGAAAGGGAAAATAAGAACCTTGGAGATAACTTTAAGACAAATTTTGTTTTTGTTTTAAGCCAAAAAATTATTTAAAATGCAATTATTTACTTTAAACAGTTGCTGTAATGGCAATGTCTAGGTCAGACAATAATACGTCACATGGGTTGGTTAGTGGTGGTTCCACACAAGAGTTTATACTCGTCAGCTGTCAGCCGGAATCGATCGTTAGTTCTACAGGATATACTATTGATTTGTATGGACATTTTTCTACAAATATGTAAACGGGTATATACAGTTTGTCTGAATGTTTGTAACGCATTGAAGAAGACGTCGTAGACCTCATAAAGTATATATGTATATTCTTGATCAGCTCTAGCCAGGAGTCCGTCTGTCTGTGTTTGTCCATCTGTTTGTTTCTTCGCATTTTATTCGGTCATTTCAAACCAATTTTTAGGTGTAGCCCGCTTACGAATCAACGAGTTATTTTCGAGTTTTTGTGTGAAAATAGAAATTTTTAGGAATGTATTTACCTCGAATTGTGTAAAAAAAGTTCTATAGTTCTTATTTATGAATGTATTAACTACAAGTTGGATAAAGCACTTCTATTGTCATCCTTGGTACCGATATATTAGGAATCAGGCCACTATAACATATAGACCCATACAAACTCACTTTTTGTTTCTGATATTTTCAAAATCATTTGATAAATATTGTGTCTAAACTTGGGTTGTATCAGACCATTGTCCCCACCCATCTGATAATCACACATAAACTATTCAAAGCTTCGTGTGACGGGTATTTAAGCTACGGATCTAACAAAGTTAACGTTTTTCCTTGCTTTTTTTTTTTTTTTTACTATAACTGGTTTTTTTTAGATGCTATTAGTTAATTTAAATTTAGTAACTCTAAAATGGAGGACCTAAAATGGCGGATATTTTTGAAAATGTACGGATTTCTTTCAAAAATGTCAATTGGTGGTTTTTGAGGTCGCTGAATTCAAATCTGATGTCAGATTTTACACAAATCAAAATGGCGTATTCTGTATTATCATCATTTTTTCTTAAGACCATTCAAAGCTTATAAACAAATCTTGTAATGTAATAAAAAATATAGTTTAATTTGGAAAAATTATAATAATTTAGTGCATATTTACTTACCTTAAGCGTATTTGATAATTTCCCAGCCCGCGCAATTGCAGTGCCAAATGTTGAAGGTGCTATAGCAATAGATGTGCTCTCCTTGATCAGCAGAAAATTGCAGATGATAACCAATGCCAACATTGGCACAAAAGCAGAAAGTCGTCTTATGCGTAATATCATATTTAGACACTTGGCACAATTCTGCTTTTTTTTTATGATTTGTTTTTGTTTGTTTTGCAGCAATAATTCTGAATTTACATAAAACCAAAAAAAAAAAAAATTAATTTTGTTTGTTTTTTTTTTTATTAATAAAATTTTGCAAACAAAGCATTTAAACAACGGAAAAAATTTAAAGAAACCGAATAAGTAAAACGCTTAACTGCAAATATGGCATTTTATATGAATTTAGTTAACGACGCCGCGTTGCGTTCGACACTTCCATCTGAATTGACTGCTTCAATCAAGCCAAACGTTTGACTAAAAACGTTAAGCATTAAGCGAGACAGACAACTTCTTGGTCATGGTCAGTCGTCTTCGTCGTCGCCTCATCCACTTTATTTTGCTCTGCATGAACGCAAAACCAAGCCAAGACATACCAAACGGCGGCAGTGGTGAATGTCAACTGCTTTAAAGTTTTAAACCAAAAAATTTTCATTTAGTATCCGCAGCCGTTGGCAAAGCAACGGCAAATAATTTTATGTCTACATTGTTTAATTATTTAATTAACTCTCGACTCTCGCGTTGTAATCTAGCTACAATTTTTTATTTATTCAATTAATTTTGAGTCAATTATTTTCAAATTTGTTGCCATTTTGAGCATTAGAAGAGCTTTATCCATAAAAAAAAATATGGTAAACAACATTACGTGTTGAGGTCATTCGTTGCATTATCAAAATATTTGCATTTTATGGCATTTTTAAACGCAAATCTTGCGTTTAATAAGCTAAGAATTGCGGTAGTAGTTTTTTTTGTTTTTTCTTTTGTTTACATAATCATCAAAGCGTGTAGGATTTTATTAAGAGTCAAGAAAAACTTCATAAGAAAAAGAAAAATAGAAAAAAAACTAAAGGTCAATTCTTGCCCTTCTGCTAAACTCACATGAACTAGCCAAGCATGCATCGAAAAAATATTTAACATCCAAGAAAAACATGCTAATTTATTTAAACTTATTTATAAACAAATAAATCAATAATTAATTGAGTTCTTGAATTCTGGAAACGTTTATTGAACTCGTTTATCTTATTAATAACTTTTTTTTCTTTTCAAAAGGTACTAATATTTTTATTGATTTATTTTTTTTTGTGCCTTATATCCAATATAATTTTTTAGCAAGTTTCATTTCCGTTTCCTTATAAAAAAAATACAGTTTTATCGTTTATTATAAAAGTTTTTACGTTTGTTTGCAAATTTAATTTATAAGCAAAAACTAGTTTTGGTTTGTGTGTGAAACTATGTGAAAAATATTATTATAATAAAGCTTAAATGTGAAACATATTAAATGTCACAAAGAAGGAAACTCCGGGGATTCCATAGAGCAACAATGGACACAGGAATATATTGAAAGAGCCAGAAAAAAAAATTGTATAACAATCAAAACTATTTTTTTTTACTTTATATTTTCATATTTGCTGTTTGCACGCAACAAATACATTTCAGCCATTGTTTTTTTTTTTTGTTCCCATTTCTCTTTTATTCAACTTTGACCTGTCTTAGTAACATGTGTACCGTATCATTTCTCTCCAAAATTTGTAAAAGTAGATGAGTCTCTTTACTAAGTCTTTATTATTATTTTTGTAAAACTTCATAAATTCTATCTATTTAGTTGGACCAAGATATGCACATCTACAAAATTTCATTGAAATTGGTTGAGTTGTTTTGGAAATATTCAAAGAATTTATGATCGATTCTATGGAGGCCACGTTCACCGCCCCACTTAGGGATATGAAAAATAGTTTACATCCTGGAAACTCTTGTATGTTACGGAAAACCGAATAGCTAGTACGACTAAGTTTTCGATACTATTCAAGAATACACTATACATGTATACTCAATGGGTTTTGTAATGACTGCTATTGCCAGTCGTAAACATTAGTCCAAACTTAATTCATACATATACCCTTTTAAACTTTGGATGTAGGGCATAAACATGCGCGTTTCAGCTCTACTAGTAACGTTTTAATTTATTTAAAGCGTGTAGGCTATATTGCTATTTAAACTCAAGACATTTACTAATCAATTATGATTTATGATTATGATTTAGTACGGTATTTTATAAAAATAGAAAAACATATAAAAATAAAATCGGATAGCATTTGGAAGACGCTTCATAACTCAGCCAACACATTTTCCCATTACATATTCATTTATACTTATATGTACCAAATGGCTTACACACCTCTTTCGCTAAAATACTGCTAAACTAGTAACCCACTTCCTACTAAGCGCTCCCTCATCGAACTACACAAATCGTAAGCAAATAACAACAACAAAAACACACAAAGAGATCAGATGTTGATGATGACGGCCTACAACGGTGGCGGCGGCGGCTGCGGCGGCACTGAGCTTTAAATGAACGCAAAACAACTTGAAGCAAGGCAAACAATGCCACGGAAACACTTGCACTTTCATTGAAAGTTGTTTAACGCGAATCGAATATTATCTCATACTCTCCATCTCTCTCTTTTTGACTCTTTTTTTTTATTTGTTGTTTTACTACTTTTTTCGCTTTTCTTGTTGACCGTCGTTTTTGTTGTTGTAAAACCGATACACTTGACAGTTGGGTTGGCAACCCAAAATGCCTTTCACGCTTGTCCCGTCCGCTGCTGCTGCTGATGTTTATCAATGTAAATTGTTATTTTATAGATAATAAAAAAAACTAATCATAATTAACATTTATTCGCACACATATTCACGTTATATGCAAAAAATTATTTTAACCTATCAAAAATTGCAAACATATTGCAAAAAAAAAAAAAAAAAAAACAATTATTACCACTTTGGAAAATGTGTCAAAAGATTGACCCAAATAAGCTGAAAACCAGAATGCTACTTTAAAAACGAAATCCAAAATCCTGAAATCATTCATGAAATAAAAATCGCGAAAGTACAAGAAATTCCAAAAAAAAAACATATCAAAGAGGTTAGAAAAAGACAGCAAATAGTAGAAACGCATGAAGCGTATATACGCGTTTTGGACAACCAGCTGGTTGCTCGATTGGTCAGTAGGCTGTATAACTTGGTTCGTTGGACGCAGTCTGAGACTTGAGGTTATGTAACTTGCTTAGCAAAACAAAAAAGGTAAATATTGAAAACTTAAATAAGAAAATAAATAAAATAACTGAGAGTGTGTAAAAAAAAGTAAGAGTAACAGCAGAAAGAAGAGGAGGCCAAAGAAAGAGCGCTGATGCTTTACTGTTACATATCGAACACTTTTAAAAATACAATGAATAAAATAAATAAAATAAAATTCAAGATACCAGCTTTCTCTTTTGGCAAATACGAATCTATTGCATTCAAACAGAGCTAATTGGTCTTACCATCATGGTCAGTCTTTGTGGTTAAACCAATTTTTTTTTGGTAGACTGCAGTGAACTTACGGTGTAGTTATTAAACTTTAGAGGCTCACTTCATTAATTATTTTCTTTATACATTTTCACTTTCCTCCAACCGTGCTAGGCATAATAATACCCAACAAAAAGTTTTATATAATAAATATTGTAGGTAGTTATATGGAGTAATTATAAATATTAAAATTTTTTTTTAAAAAATGCTAAAGTGTAAATTTGCGATGTCCTCCTCCTCAATTTCTCTCACACTCTTTCTTTCTTGTTACGGTATGTTTTTTTTTTTTTTGTTTTCTTTTTTATTTTTGTCGCTTTTGTTTGCACAAAAGTTAACGGTAAATTTTCTGCTGCTGCTGCCGTATTCGTTGTAAAGCCTTTTGTTGTTGTCGACATATTATGCAATGCAAGTTTGTTAATTTGACGTTGTTGACGTCTTAAAAATATCAAAAAAATATAAAAAAAAAAAAAAAACGGAACTAATCGTTTGCAATTAAGCACATCAAATGTGCAACGCTTCTACACTTGGGGGCAGGCAGCTAACGACCAAAACAACAACTACAAACACAACAATATTGTTAGTACTAAAATGTTGCAATATCTTCTTCAATTTACAAATGTCAATAAACGCTATGCGATCGCATTTTATTTTTGTTGAATTTTTTTTTCCTTTAACCTTAAGTTATACAGTACGTTTCGTAATTATTAGACCGTAACTAAAATAGTTTTTAAAATTCTAAAGTATAAGGAACATAACTGCTGAGTTTGTATTAAAGAATGTTATTGGAGGTAATAAAGATGTTCATATACGAAAACGTATACTACTTTGTTCCATTTCTGAAGAATATAAATTTTAAGTTGGATGGCTAAATGTCTCAAAGTCTTCGAGTTCGTTTTGTTCATACCAAAGGATATATTGTTAATTGTCTTGACTTAATATTTCGTCGGGAATTCAATTTTACTATAAATTAGTTGTAATTAGTTTACTATAAAAAAAAAGTTTAAAATATGCGGTCCTGATACAAGATACTCAAAACTAAAAACCATTTTTTGTTGTTCTTTTATTGATGTACTCTCTTTAAGTCTATCGTTACAAATTTTAATCTTTAAATGTTTTTCTAACTAATTAAAATTGCACAAATTCCCAAAAAAAAAAAAATGTCTTATAAATGTAAAATGCACTGTTATTACGCATGCCCAATGATAATATTTATTTTCAATAAATTGCATTTTATCGTTTATTTTTTTTAATGACTCAACGTAAATATGTGAAGAGTTTGAAAATATTTTTTACAACACACAATGTCAAATGGTTTCTATTATTCGGTTTTCTTAATTTTTGTTTCTCTTTCTTTTGTTTCCTTATTAAAAGATTTAAATTAATTACGCAAAATGAATGATTTAGTGAAAATGAGAAATTTCGATATTCATTAATTTGTTTTTATAATTTTTTTCAATTTATAAATGCAGACACACATACACAAAACTATAGACACAGAAATTCCGACGTCCCGAACCGTGCACAAGTTCAAGTTTGTCGCTTAAGTCTTTCGTTTTTAAGAGTTTCTATCGCGTATTTAAATGCTTCGAAAATACTACGAAAAAAACTTTAATTTTCAAAACGAAATATTTCGTGTTTTACGTTCGACTGTTGCCGCTGAACTGAGTTGAAGCTGTGCAGTTGCGCGCGCTTAAGCATCAAATTGCTCTTTTACAAAAAAAAAAAACTATTGGTGGCGTTATAAGCGTCGAGTTCGACCCAGCTAGTCTGTCCAGTTCACCTGTTGTCGCATGCGCACCGGCGAGTGATTTTTTTTATTGTTTTTATTTTCAATAGTTTTACAGTTTTAGTTTTTGAGTTGTTTTTTGTGTGGATGATTTGTTATATTTATTTTTTTTTTTCTTTTATAAAAACTTTAGCGGTTATATGTGTAACGCGTGGTTTACTCTTCACTTACAATGTTAATAGTAGGTATATTAATTTTATCACAAAGCATGTTACACGAATCTGCGCTTCTTATTTTTTACTATGTAATTTAGGTTGTTGGAACACCTACACTCTTTTATAATTATTTTTACTTTTAATTATTAACATAAAATTATTTACGTAACATTATTCAGTATAAGTAAAGGGTACTTAATTTTCAATACGATTTAAGTTAACAATTTGACTTGATTTAGTTTATTCGTATACATTTTTTGGACATAAATTATTCATAGCATAGAGTTTTTGCTTGCTTTAAAAACGCGTTTTGCATTCTTGACCAAAATTTTGTTTGCACAAAAGATATAAAACACTTATCTAGCGCTAAATCGTTGACAATAAAGCCAAAGCACGTAATTGTTTAGTGTTTATTTTAAATGTTTATTGCACTTTTCAGCTGTCGTCACACAGAGAAAAAAAAAAAAAATAATAAAGACGCTTAATCTGTAGTCAAATGTTTCTCTAATTGTATTATCTTTACCGTTGTAATATTAAGTTTGAGATCAAGGATTTACTTTATCTAATTAAATATAAATACGACTGTTACACGAGGTCTTTATTTTAGTGCTCAGTTAAAATTTTTATATTATAAGTTTCGTTTATAGTTTTAATTGCTTTTACAAAATGACTTTGGCAAACAATTTTACAAATTATTTAACTAAACTTTACAACTTAATTTTAGTACTTTAATAAATAATTAAATTACAATTAGCAAAAATCAATAAAAAAAAAAAATACTTTAAGCTTAAAGATTACAGAACAAACTAATGGAATGACTTGAATTTTGTTTGCAAATTAATCTAAAACTAAAATTTGCTAGGGCCACTCATCCGCAAATGGCACATCGTGCACTGTATGAAAACTGAGACCAGTGCCTTCGGGCTTATGCCAGGATGGTAATAGTACAGTGCGCCAAAATGATCTGCCGCGCACAAGTCCCAAAAATAAACGCCAATTTTTCTTAGCGCCAAAATTATAAGGATTTATGTAGATTTTATGTTGCTTAAGTAAACGTTTACATTCAGCTTCATTAATGTGTGCCTCGACACTAGTTTCACCGCGTGTTACAAGCTTAGCATGCCAGACAGCCAGACTGCCAAGCGCTAGCACAACAGCAACATTAATGAATGCCATAAAATATAATGCGCGACGTCGTCCGGGCGTATTGGCTTCCGATGCATACATTGGCGTTGGCAGATTGTGTTCAGCAGGTAAATGCAGCAAATCATCGTATTCGTTAATGTGTGACTGCAATGTAATATTTTCAAATAGTTTTACTCTAATTGATGTTGATAATATTTAAAGGTACTACTTACAACTGGTATTATATGACCGCTAATATTAAATTTTACTGGTTGTCCTTCAAGTGGCTCTAGTTCAGTCCAATTATCGCCATGTTCCAACCACAAATATTTGTAACCAATTTCCAAGCCAGCAACAATGAGAAACAAACAGCCAACAGTCGTGTACAGCATATAAAGAAAGAAGTAACGATGATTGCCATATCCGACGCAGTTATTTAGCCAAGCTAAAATTTAAAGCAAAGATCTGATTGTTAGCTGTATTGTTTTGTGTTTTTTTTTTTTTGATATTATATTGAACAAAGCAAGCAAAAATTATTTTTTAGCAATTCAAAATTTGTTTAAATGAAAATAAGCAAAACGTAGTTAGGTGTGGCACTGTCTGCCTTTGTTTTTCTAGTTACGCTTCTCAGAATATTTATCAGTTAAATTCAATACATTTTTTTGTTGAAAGTTTATTACAAACAATCGGCGCCCTACTTTAGTTTCGCTATTTTGGATAAGAGAAAATGTTTTAAAATTAATTTGTTTACTCTAAATTTACATCGAACGAAAATATAAAAACCTGAAAAAATATAAACATCGGCATAAACAAAGCTTAAATACTCTTAAATAACGTTCAAGAATACCATAACAATTGTCTCAGTTTGATGTAAAAGCCGTCATAGTAAAAAGTCATCAGGGTGGAGTTGATTTCACAGGGGTTGGTCCATTAAATAGGGAAACAACTTAAAAGCAAAAGTACACACGTAACATGGATAAATGACCGAGAAGAAACAGACGTTCTTTAGATTGCATTTCCACTGCTGGGGACGGATTTTAGGTCCTACCGGTAAATCTACTAATAACAACCCCGCAAAATATGTAAGGACCACGATTGAAAATATGTACCATCGGTGTCGCTGTATCAGCTATATAAGTACACCGATATAGCGAGGCATTAACAATACGGCTACGATCTTGTTGGATTATGCTCCATAATCTCTTTAATTTAAAGGCTAGATTTTAACCAAAATTATTTTAGGAATGTCAAATAATTAATAATAAATATGCAGGAATCCATCACAAATACAGATTTTACTCAAGGTTTCAAACCGTTCAAAATGAACTAAATTAATGAAACGCTATATGACCTGCCGATATTTTAGTCTTCAGCATTTTAATACTAGCCTATGAACCTTTACAAAATGGATCAGATCGTTCGAATTACTCTTTTTATAAAGGAAATTTGATTAGTAATAAACCATAGAGTTCGCGAATTAATTGTTATAGAGTCTAGGTATAGGTCTTTGAATGAGGCAATAGGGGTCTTATGGAAAACTATCACGCTACACTCTGCATAAACTAATTGTAGCATGGTGCTGTATACGAACTAATAATAACAATACTCACGACAGTGATGATCCATTTTGAGTATGCATTTATTGCAAACCGAACAGTGATGCGTACGTGGTGGCTTTGGTGCAATGCACTTTTTACAAACGCTAACCGCTTGAACCAATGAAACACCCTGCAAATACATTAAAGTCAAATATTAAATATCAACATCATCAAAATTGCAATAAATTTTGTAATAAATACCTCCGGTGGACAACCGGCGGGCGTTATTACAGCCATAACATAATGAAAGATGACATTAATCAGTAACCAGTTACCAAAGATGAGTAGAAAAATGGTAGCCAATTGGTTTTTGGCCCACCAAAATGGTAAACCGATCCAATATGCAATACTAACTACGGCAGTTGTTAATGCGGCGACACCAACGACAAAAAACTGCATAGAAACAAAAAACAAAAAATGAATGAAAATCATTGAATTTGTTGCACAAGCTTTATTACATACCGGTCCCAGACAATGCGTATAATTGTCAACAACCCAAAAAACGGGTGTCATAAAAACATCTGCAGCATACGAGGAGTTCATGTGTGCATTATAAGTTAAAGAAGAGTAACAATGTTTCATGTAAGACCAGCGTAAACGTATTCGGTTACTGAAAATGAATAGATTTTAATTATTTTGTTTATTATCAATAAAAAAAATGATTACTTACATTAATTCTCTATGACGCCATGTAATGCGTGCCATTTTTTTAAATAAATGATTACTTAAACTATAAATGCACTAAACTGAATAAATTTTTCCTTAAAGCTTTTATCGTTTTTGTTTATATGTTTTTTTCTGTCACATCAGCTGTTTTCGCGGCGACCGCGATGCAGACAGAGTTGCCACTTTTGGCTTTCGTTGTTAGAGGTAATTATTTAACCCTTCGCAAAAATCTTTAAGACTCGAAATAGGCAGTATTTGGAAATAATTTAATTAATTTTTTTCATTCATTTTATTATTATTAAAAAAACAAAAACTAAGTGATGTTGCAAACGAAGCATATTTACATTCTTTCAAATATCAAATTGAATTAAATCTTGTTTAACTTTAACCCGGACTTATGGACTAGTTGAATCTAAGCTCAGGATCTGTATTTGCCGTTAGAAATTATCATTGGAGACATAAACTGAACTCAAGAAAGTGAGAGTATTCATTATTTTTCATTTTTGAGAAATTTGGAACATGGCTAATATCTATTATTATACTTACATATTTCAATGGAAACTTTAAAAATTTCAAAAATATATGTTATTAAGAATTTAATTTTAATTTTGTTGTATATAAATTTTTATTCGTTATTAAAATATATTATTGTGAATTATGTTAGTTTTTGGTACATTTGATTGTTGTTTTCCAGTAAATAGCGTTGCCAGAAGATTCGATAATCGTGTATTTGTTTTGTTTCACATATTCACAAATTAGCTTGAATTGAGCAGATTCGTTTGCTATAAGTTCAAGCAGTACTAAACTTAAACCTCTCTCATTCGCACTCATCACTCATATACACCATCCATATTCCAACAAACAAAATTATCGTGAACGGTGGTACGCAGAAGGTTTCGTTTCGTTTTCGTTGCAAGTGAAAAGTGTAAAAAAAAGAGAAAAGATTACGAATAAAATTATTAATTTCTTTTAATTTTTTCACGTTTGTTAAATTAGTTATTAAGTAATTAAAGTTCAATATGTGTTAGTGTATTTTTTTTTGTTTATACAATAAGAATGTCTAAAACAACGAAACGTAGAAAAGTGATATGCAGCAATAACAACAACAACAACAAAAAGATTTTCGCCAGCGCAGAGCGAAAATAACAACAACAACAATAACAGAGCACCTGCAACAATAGCAGCAGTAGTAGCAGCAGCAACGGTGATATTATTTTCTCCAGCAAAAAGCAGCGCAGCTGCTTTAAGCAGAGAAAGGTGCTCCGCTAGACAAATGCATAGAAAACGAAAAGAAAATAATAAAAAAAGAAAACAACTAAAAAACTGTAACGCAAATATATAAAAAATGTCTAAATAAGTTTTACAATTAAGTTTAAAGTAGTGCAAAAAAAAAATTCTTTATAAAATAAAATCACACAAAAAAACAAAACAAAAATGTTTACGAAATCAAAAACGCATGCGGATATTAGGAAATCAACAGCGAAATTGCAGGATTGCAAAAAGGATTCCGCTTCACGTTTGCGACATCTGCGTATGATATTGGGTAATAAATACAATTTTAAGTTATATTTCGAATATATTTAAATATTAATGTGCTAATAAACATTGAAAGTAAGATAAAATACATACATATAAATAATTGCAAACTGGTTCATAATATTTTTTTCGTTTAAAGTTTTTAAGTCAACAAATATTGTGCGTCGTGGCTGAGTGGGCGGCGGCATTGGTTGCGTTGTTGTTGTTGTTGCTGTTAGTGTTACGCTAGCAACAAATGCTCCATTTTTGTCGTTCGCTTACAGTTTTTCGAAATATTTATTTATTCATTTAAGTTAATATTCAATGACAACAACTTCTTGTAGTCTTCGTTGACTTTGTGCGTTGGCATGTATGTCCATTTCCTGTAATAATTATTCTAAACTCAAAATAAATCATATAGAAAAAAATCTAACAATTTGCAATTTCGCTTTATATGGCAACAAAATAATCATAACAACAAAAAAAAAAAAAAAAAATGACTACAACAAAAGCAAATACAAACACAAATACAAATACACAATCATTAATTTATGCAAATGCTGTGAAGTACAATTTGTTGGTTTTATAAAAAGCAATTGACGAGAGGCAAAGGAGAGAAAACAAATTGGAAAAATCCACACACATTGGCAAACAAAAAGCAATGAATGCTAATACAAAGTGTGAAAAAAATATCTGAATCTGAAATGATAAAAGTATTGTATAAACGAATGTACGAGCGACCGAATATATCCCAAGCGAAAGAGTTAACAGTCTGTTAAAAAAGTATTGATTAAATTTAAAAAAAAAAAAAATATTTTAGTTGCTATAGAATAATTTGCTGACGATGATTAGCTTCAAATAAAATTGTAGAGCTTAGTAGCACTGTCGATAGTAAGTCTATACTATGAGGTGTAGTACTCCACCTCTACGAGAGCGATAAATATATTTCCTTTAAACTTTCTCACTACATTTTGCTTTGATACTAAACAAAAAGTAACTAAAATATATAAGCAAAATAGAAAGAGAGAGATGCAGAATACTACACCCTTTTTGTACATGCATTATGCTATTTGGGTACAAAAATTAAAGCTCTTGTCACTATTAAGAGAGTTCAAAAATAGGTGCAGTGGTTTTTATTGACATATCTTAAAATCGCTCTTGAAATAGCATATTCTTATTAAAGTTTATTTGTTACATTTTGTTCTTAGAATGGAGCATTTCTAAAAGATTTCTATTTGCATAGCACTATGTTTATTTTATTTTAGTAAAAATTGATTATATTTGGATTATTTTCACAAAAATTGTATAAAATAATTGTGAATTATTCGAAAATGTATACATTACTTCTTTAAGGTATTTTTTGTTGTTCTTTTTCATAATAAAATAGCTTCCTTAGTATTCCATCAAGATCAATAAATACAGCATTATTTTAAAGCTTGTTATCAAAATGCAAAAAAAGGTAGCAACCTTCACATATAATGTTAATCATTTAAATAATCTTTTGAAAAGATTATAACCTATTTACACAACAGTTGCTTCCACGTTTAAATTTCAGAATCATTTTAGAGCGAGAATTTGACACGTTTACAGTATTTCCAAACAAAAATATTAGAACGTTTTCAAATTGAAGAATGCTCAATACTTCTTAAGCAGAATATTTGTAAATACATATTCATATCTTGTAAGTTGTGTGTATGTGTATTAAAATTCGATATTTACGAGCCAGAGAGTGTGGGGAAACTCTTGTTACCAAAGTCAAGTTGTCGTGCCGAACAATTGCTTGAATTTAATGTTGGCGGTAACGGCGCAGCGGCGTAATCTTCAGCATAGTTTTCTATGCCGCATACAAAATTAAACTTGTATACAACTTGTTCAACGATTTCTAAATAAATAGTTAAAAAGAAAGAAAAAAAAGAGTTACAACAAAAACCATTTTTGCTGTTTTTTTTTTTTTTTTTTGTATGTACTTTTGCCTTTGTCAATGTTGATGATGTTTTTATTGCTGCGTCGCCGCTGTCGACGTCGTCTTCTTCGATGTTGCCAACACTGTCACATGTAGCATTAAATTATGTTAACATTTGTGTTCCACAATTATTATTTTTTTTTTACTTTATCATTAGAGACATTTTGCCGCATCGAAATCATTCTACGAAACCTGTTTCACCGGCAGCAAAATACCGCACCAGCAGGTCGTCTTCTTTGAATCGGCATTATTGAGCCATTGAGGTTGTTGTACGCCTTTTCTCATTTCACTTTAAATTTATTTTTTTTCAACTTACAATCAGTCACATTCCATGCGTTACTCTACTTCTGAATCATCAGAAAAATGCGATATATTAAAATAAAGTCAGTGGTTTTGTAGATACTTTTGCGCCATATTTATTTGGGACCACTTTTTCCATATTTGACTCATAGACGACATTTGACTCATACATTTTTGTTTTATATTTATAAGCAATATTGAAATAAAGTTTTAATTATTCTTATAAATTTTTGTGACATACTATATAAATTTTTGACAATTCTTATCAAAATGTTTATTTTTCTTATCAGCGGTTTTTTCACTTTAATTGGGTCAATTGCTTATTTTTTATTTTAAATTCATCATTTTTTTGTACGATATAATTAAACAAACAGAATTATTGCCGCAAACTATTTACTTTTGTGGCTAAGAAATAAAATCTTATTGTGCTAAACGCTATTTTTTTTTTTTTTACAGATAATGTTGAACATGAAGATGCCAAATCGTTGTTTGAAACCAACTACAGTCATGTCTATTTTATACTCTACGATACATTTATACAAGCCGAAGCGAACTTGAAACAAAAAGGTAAAAACAATAGCACACACATTCGTTTATTATTCTACACATATAGTAATACTATTGGTATACTCATATGCTATAAAGCGTTTAAAGTCTGAAATCGAAGTCTGAGTTTTGAGTTTTATAAAACTATATTTGCAAAAAATTTACAAACAGATGTCTTTGAAAAACTTCCTAGAATCAAATTGATTTATAAATATTAACAACTGTTTTTGGTTAAACTTCTGAAAACAGCTGTAAACGAGCCTTGAAAGCATTTTAGGTTAAATCAGGATTATTAGGATTTTTTTTTTGTTTTTATACGTGTAAAAATGAAGAATTAATTTTGAAATTATGCTTCTTTACGAGGCCATTTTGTCGGAAATTAGCCACCCTGTTTAAAATAATTCAATTGAAGTACAATGTTTGTGATATAGTTTAGTGTCCCATGACTAACATCTTAACAGTTTTAAAATCCAAATCCAAGCTAATAAAAGCTCCGATCTCTCCGACTAGACTTGCATGTTCCTAAAAAACTATTATTCGATAGAAATTATAGTCCTCATTTAGAGCTGTTCCAATATATTTTTGTATTGATTTTTTTTTTGTTGTATAAAGCAAAATTTTGGGTTCCTCATAATATATCTCGAAAACCATAGAAGCACGAATTCGGCAACAGCGTGTTAATCGTTAGTTCCGAACTTTCGTCAAATTTTTTTGTTGTCCTGAGTAGTTAAACTATAAAATTTAGTCCTATTTTTGAGAGTTTATAAAGCATATAAACTAATAAGCAGACACTAGGTATTTCGTAGTCGAACCAACTCGTTTGTGGCTTTCTTTCTTGTTTGTTTGTTTATTATTTATGGAATTTCTATATTAACGAGCAAAAACAAAACTTCAACCGAAAGAAGCATTAAAACAACATAAACAGCAGCAAATTGCCAACTAATTAATGTTTTCTTTCTTTCTTTCTTTGTTTTTCTATATTTCACAAATCGGTTTCCATTTATTTTTTGCGCTGACTTATTGGTTTTTTTTTTTCTTGTTTTTGGTCTAACTTTCGCACACACAATCATGGCTCAAAACTCTTCGTATTTGTAAATACTTTCTTATACAATTAACATTTCTCGTTCGTACAATTTTCAAACTAAACGTATTCTTGTTTACAATTTTCAAACTATTCCTGCAGAACTTCCGTTTAATATTGGTAAGTTTTGAGGTTTCTTTGAAATAATTCTTTGAAAATATGCATTTTCCGTTTAGCTTGATTTTTATCTATTTAATCGATTGTTTATTATGTTATGTTTCCACTAGTGTTAACGTTCGCGTTAACGTGTTACTATCGAAATAAATGCCTTCTACTATATTTATTTTTCTACAGTAGACGTTGCTTTTGAGAGCAACAGTTTAATGGTAACGCGTACGTTAATGCCAGTGGAAACATAACATTATTGTCATTCATTTATATTCTACAATTCAGCATTACTTTACATTTCATTTATTTTGCTTACAGTATTATTTATGAGAAAAATATCGCTTGTTATTTATGTACTTTCATAGGCATTATTTTGCTACATTAAAAGTATTTCATAGAAATTACTTAAAGCATCAGCTTCGAAGTTTATTATTTGCTCATACATACACTATGTATCTGTACCATTTTGTGTATATCCTTTGGGGGAATATGCATGCGAAAAACGCTTTATAATCTTTCTTTAGCACCAAAGATACATTAATGCATTATGCACAACTTAAGTATCTACATAAAAATCATAAAGAATTGTATCTGTAAGATTGCTGCTTTTTTTTGCTACAAATATACAGCATAAAGTGACTGTAAGTTTTTCACGCAAATATATAAATTCTTTTTGTTTTTTTTTTGTTTAGTGCATAAGGCGCATCGTGAGGAATTAGATGGTTCATTATGGCTACTCGAAAAGATACTCTGTTTGCTGCCAGAGTTACTGGCGCGACGTTGGCAATGTCATTCGCTCAGTCGCATTATGGCAAAAATTGTTACATCTCGGCAATTCACCGAAGCTAAGACGCGAGGGTGTGCGGTAAGTAATGTGCTGTATTCAAAGTTTTATGTAAGATAAATTAAAATGTATCTAATTTTTTTTCAGTTATTTTCTGCTCTGGTATCAAACGCTTGGCGACAATGCACCCGGCTATGTGCACAATATGTATGCCGATTTAATACCCGGGCTCATTGTGCCTCAGAAGGGCATTAGCGGCCCTGATACTGATTTCAATGCTTCCGATTTTCTCAATCATCCAAATATGAAAATCGATGGCGGTATAGCATCAGTTTTCCACGATAATGCCTTCACACATCCTGTACAAAGTTCGGAATTGATGGCATTACTGCCACCGTCTTCGAGTGAGAAATCAGCACCGCCTGATCCACGCGATGGTTTGGAAATTCTACTTAACAGCATGGTACAAACTACCGCCTGCCTACGTTGGCGTGATAATCGCGCACAAAAAGATCATCGAGCCTTTGCTTTTCTGCTGCAACGTTTTAAGGATGTATTTCTGCCTGTATTTTGTCCGAACTTTGATTTCACCATGTCCGTGTACAATCCACGCTTAGAGCTGCCCGTTATGCGTTCGATTAATAAAAAGAGGAAGTTATGGCATCTTGCGTTGTAGTTCTAATTAATTGGATATCACGTTTTACACACGAACGTTTGCTAAATCATCGATTGGACTGTGCGCTACAAATCGATGAAGTAGATCACATGCGTTTGCAGGGCTATCAGCAAGGACTTATTGTGCGCGATGTGCTCTATGCCACACGCGACAATATCAATTTCATACATGAAGTATATCGGCAGGCATTTATGTTGAATTTCACATCGAAGGCACAGATCGATGCAATACGCACGACAATTGCAGTCTACCGGGATTGGATGACTGGCAATACACCGCCGCCATTTTTGCTTGAACCCGATGATGAGCGTGCAGCAATGCAAACAAATTCGAACACAAATGCAACAGCTGGTGGTACTCCGCGTAGTCAACGATTGCGTACGCCTTCGTATGTGGGTGCCATTAGCAAGGAGAATCTGGTTGTGCGCGCGGGGTTGCAGAATATTTTGCAGATTTTTGTCACAAATGCAGCCAATGTATTTCTTGTAAATACAGGAAATCTGAATATCTACTTTCCGAATAAATCACGCGATTCTCGTTCTACGCCGCTGCAGGAACAAACGGAACTATGTAAAAAAAGTGTTGAATGTCTATCGTACTATGGTAATGAACACGCGCATGGAACCAAAGACGTGGGAGCAACTGTTGATGGTACTGCTGCAGGTTACTTCGGTTGTGCTACATCAAAATACGCCTAACAGCTCAAAGAGCTCAAGTCTGGGTGGTATACTGGGTCAGGCCATCTTTCAGACGTTAATTGTTACCTGGATACGTGCACACACAAATGTGCCGGTAAATGCGCAACTATGGGAGAAATTTCTAACTGTGTTGACGTCGTTAACACATCGTGACGAACTAATTATCGAGTGGGATAAAAACTATACAAACGTTGACGCGTGTCTTCTCGCGTTATGTGTATGCGCTGAATTTGCAGGATCTGCCGCTTGATAGACTTGCTGAAAGTAAAGGAAAACGGAGACGTTTTGGTAGCGTTTGGCAACATTCGGGCTCAACTGCTGGAATGGGAAGCAATGGCAGTGGTTCAAGTGCCGTACATAAGGATAAAGAACGCGACAGCATTGCGGAATCGAATAGTAGTCGTTCGGATGAAGTTTCACAAGGTGGCGTTTCATCGTTACATGCATTGTCGAATCAAACAAGCAATTCAATACCGTCACAAGGTGCTTCTGGTGGAATGCATCGCCCAATACCACTAACACCCATGCTCAGTCGTAGCTACAGTGAAGGCAGCTTAGCCTCAGCAGCCCGAAATTCGCGTATGCGTCGCCGGCATAGACATGTGCAGAAATCCGCCGTAATACCGCCGCCAACTATACCGACAAGTGTTGAGCATTCATTAAATGCGCTGCTAGCACAGCAGCCCGCACAGACACTTAATCTAAGCAGAGATATTCTACGTGGAAATAGCACACTTGCCGATATGCGTCGTGCCATGTCGCTGGATTCATTGGCTCCGTTGCGCAAGTCACGAAGACGTCGCGGTTCACAACAAATCGGTGAAGATGGCGTCGATGGTGCTGATTTTAGTGACAATGAGTGTGGCGGGGGTTCGCGTAGTCCATCGCCAACTGCAAGTAGTGGCATTGAAGGCGGTTCTATCAAAGATCAACAAATGCAAATCGATGTCTTAAATGTTGATGGTGGCAGCTTAGATGATGGCAATTCTGGCAGCTATTCGACCGGTTCTGAGCGGCGTTCCATTATACTTGGCGGTACTGCAACTGGTTGGCTGCCCGATTCCACTGCAATTATGTGGAAACGCATGTTGGGCGCATTGGGCGATGTAAATCGCATGCCAAAATCGGAGTTGCATGCGCAAGTTTTCAAACATTTGCTTGATATGACAAATAATTTAATAAAAATAAAACAAAATCAAGCAATATCGACAGACAATCAAAGCACACCGCCACCACCATCCTTAGTGCCACCGATTGGCATTGTGGCGCCCTGGTGCTATGGTGCACTCACGCTTGATAAGTCTTTTAAGAAAGGTAAACTATATGCAATTCAGATAATCTGTACGCTTGCATTGCACGGTGCAGTTGGTGGCATGCAACAGTTGCCAGTTTTCTACAATGCTTTGCATAAACTGCTGACGGGTGAGGATCGCGATTTGATCTATGCAATACTTAAATATGTGGAAGGTCCACGTTTTCTGAGTCTTTTACTGCCAGGACATACATTACTGCTGCTGGACATTGTGCATGCTTCGGCTATACTACTAACATCGCTTGAAGCTAATCGTAGTACGCCACGTGCCGAAGTTGCTGCACTACTGGGTTCGCTGCTTTGCTATCCAGTGACACTTTTACCAAAGCCAGTACTGCAACCATCGCCGCAATTGTTTGAGCTAATGGAATGCGCTGATTTACAAGATCACATACTCAACATAGTTTTGCGTTGTGCCCGCCGTGAGCCCTCGGCAAAAGCTAGATGCATTGCATTGGCGCAACTGGGTCAATGGATTCTGCTGAAACTGTCTCATCCTACAAATAAATCCGAAGGCCTAATAGGCGATGGCCGTCACAATGTTGGCTTTCAGCAGGTTATACCACATCCGCCCGGTGTCATGCCAAAGGATAGCAATATTAGTTTTAATCCACGTATACGAGAGGCACTTCAAGTGCTGCTGCAAGCGCTACAGTTTAAGCATCGTACAATTGCGATCATTGCAGTGGATTCATTGAAATTGTGTGCAGAACGTGGCCGTGAGCTTGCAGCAATCGAACGTTTGCCGCAGTTAATAATCACTGCTATATGCAAATCGCTTGAAATACAAAACGTTACTAATCCAAAAGATTCAGATAAAGTGGTGCTGACCTCATTGATGCTTTGCCTTGGGGAATATTGTATGGCATTCCCTGCGTCGCTAATGCTGGCGCCATTAAATGAAAAAGGCGATACGCTAGTTTTGATGGTGCTGCGCGTGCTGCTGCAGATAGCGTCAGGTGCGCCAAAACATGATCGTGTAAAACTGACAGCCGACGATGATTTTGATATGCACATATCGAGTGATGATTTGCAGGCAGATGGTAAATTGCCAGAGGCCAACTATCAAACATCAGAGACCATACAGGCGTGTATTACTGCTATACGCCTGTGTGCCAAAGCAGTGGCAATGCATTTGGTGACACACTTGGGTCATTTTCCAATGGGAATTGGCGCTTCACGTCTTAGTTCTATGGTTGAAGAGCAGGACGACATCTATTGCTCTAGTAACCAAGTGGGTAGTGTCGAAACACGTCGCGATTCTGTTGAACTGCCCTCAGTGGTTAATGCTGCAAAATATGCAGCTATTCATGTTGAATACTGGCTTAGTTGCCAGTTTCATTGAATTGCCATCGTTGAAGCTGCCAGGTGGTGGTGTTACTGCGGGTCTAGTGACAGCCGAGAAACAGGTGCGTGTACTAATGCGTGACTTAAATGGCAAGGCTTGCTGGGGATGCATCGATATTATATTCGGAGCCACGCAAAGCGAGCTCAACGCAACAGCAATATAGCGCAGAGCGTTATGATGGACCACAACGTAGTTTTAATGCCGTACAACGACACAATGCAACGCAACCAATGGATTCGTTGGTCTCTTCAATGATAGGATTAGATGTGCAGCCGCCACGACATACGTTGCGACATCGTCCAGCTGGCGTTTTGCCTGAAGCTAAAGATTTAGCACCCGATTTAGATCAACTCGATGATTTACTTGCTTACATTGGACACACAAGTCCCGAGTGTCTAACACCAAAAAGTTTCACAGCTAAATGCGCCAAGCAACAGTCCGGTGAGCAGCAATCAGGAGGCGCAAGCTATATCGATTATACTTAACCAACGTCTAATGGAGAATGAGTTTATTGCACATATGTCACAACATAATACTATGACACCAATCAAACATGCCGGTTCCACTAGTTCACTAGCGCCGCATGATCAACGTTCTTTGCACTCGATTGAACATAATTCACATGCATCATTTGACTCGTACACAAACACGAATAGCATGACGGGACGCGCTGAAATTCCATTCCAATATTGTCGTCTGCTCTTCGCACATCTTGGTCTCGCCGGTTGGGAACGACGTTCGCGTACGCATTTGCTGCAACGCACCGAAAAGTTGTTGCGCGAATTGCGTAATGTCGATTTGCAAAAATGTCGTGAAACACACAAAATGGCCGTGATCTATGTAGCTTCGGGACAGGAGGATAAGAACAGCATATTACGCAATACAAGTGGAAGCAGCATGTATGAAATGTTTGTCTCCGCACTGGGCTGGGAAATCGATTTGGAGACACACAACGGTTTTCTCGGTGGACTACCACGACAGGGTTGTGGCGCAACGGCACCATACTATGCAACACCATTCCTTGAAGTTATCTATCATGTTGCAACACGTATGCCATCAGATTCCTCAGAAGCTGTATTGCTTAAAACGCGGCATCTGGGCAATGACGAGGTACATATTGTCTGGAGTGAGCACAATCGTGATTATCGACGCGATATACTACCAACAGAATTCTGTGATGTGCTTATTGTGGTGTATCCATTGAAAAATGGTTTATTCCGTGTTACTGTAAATCGTAAGCCTGAGGTACCCTGGTTTGGACCGTTGGCAAATGAGAGCATAGTCAGTGGTGCTTGTCTAGCAACGCTTATTCGTGCAACAGCAATCAATGCAAGTCGTACAAAGCGTGCAGCGCTGCCGCTTTATCAGCAATAGTAAGTTTCCTCAAAGCGAAATTTTTAATTAAACAATTTCATTAATTCTTTAAATTTTCAATAGCTATGAGGAACGTAATCGTTCGCTGGATAGTGTCTCATCGCGTTACAAGGAAAGCACCACCTTTGAGGATTTTGCCAGTCGCATTTACAATCCAATGCCACATGCGAACTATGGAACATTGCGTGAGTCGGGCGCTAGCACAGCTGCTGCACTGATAGATCACAATCGGTCGTCTGTAAAGGGTGCGTATTTTTCTTTTTATTTATTGCATATTGCATTTTGTTGTTGTTGTTTTACCTTACTCTACATACTTAATATTTTATTATATTTATTTTTCTTTATTATTTCACAGGCTGGGTACAAGCCTCTATCGATTCAAATTACAAGGAAATTCCACTCGGCATTGTACCTTCTGCCTCAGCATCCTCAACCGTAGCTATGGAGGCCGCTAATTCATCGACTTCATCTTCATCACCGCGTGGTTCACGTAAATTGGTAGGCGCAACGTTTAAAGGTGCGCCAAAGAAAACATCACTGCAGCACAATAATAGCACACCACCCGAAAGTCCAACAATGCCGTTGCGTAGATTTAAATAATATTTAATTTTTTCAAGTTTCGAGGCGCGTCAACAACATACATTATCGAATTTTGTTTAGTTTTTTGGTATTCATTCGAATTAATTAGTGCTTATGGCCTAAAAAAAAAAAAACAAAAGAAATCAAAGTTTGACTATTTTAACATAAGTAGAAAACTAATATTTTATTTAAATTTATTAATTCAAACAATAACAAAAAAAAAAATCATTTAATTTAATTTGTTTCGTTCTATCATTCATTCCTATCGTGCGTTCTATGTATCTAAGCATATATCGTTCTATATAACTCATGCATCTCGAATACTAGCTAACAACGTTTAGCGCATTTCAAGGCATTTTCAGTTAAGATAAAATTTTAAATCATATTTGGAACATGTCTAAATGATGAAAACTTAAAAGTATTTAAAATTGTTATTTCAAAAGTTTTACGATCAATGTATTTAATTATTATTTTTATGTTTAATTATTCAATTGTCTATATTGATAAGTTAATTACATACTTCGTTCTTTGTACATAGATAAACTTAACTAATATATATTGCGAAGTTTTTATTTATTATTACTATAACTATTATAATGTATTTATTTAAAATCATATAACGTCCATTTGAAAGTTTTTTTTTCTTTGCTTTTTTTTTTTTTTTATTAATTATTCACTCTAATATTTATTAAATTATATGCTTTTGTTCTATCGATTAATGCATACAATTATTAAATGTATTTGTATTTAAATAATAAGTTTTACTCAATTGGTTGCTTTATTATTAATTAAAATGTCAAATTTATTTATAGTTTTTTAAAGGCAATATGTTGTGTCTAATGTTTTTTTTTTTTTAATATTTGAAATGAATTATTTGTTATAATTATAAAAAAAAATTAAATTATTTAAAATTAATGCATATTTTTTTTTTTTTATTAACAAATATTAAAATTTATTAAACAAAAAAGTTAAACAAAATCAAAATGCTAACAAAGTGGCTAATAACTTATTATTATTATTATTTATATTAAAAACAAACAAAAAACAAATCCCCTTTATATAGTATTAACCAAAAACTTAAACGAAAAAAAAATATTGTTAAGTATTAAAAACAAAACAAAAAATTATATAAAATTTAAAACTATTAAAAAAGAAAATTGCTTAAAACAATCGCTTTTATTTAATGAAACAAATATTATAGTTAAAGCTAACAACAAAAATTTTATTGTAGATAAAAAAAAAATATCACTGCGAATTATTATTGTTTCTGAATATATTTTTAAAAAAATATTGTAAATTAAAAACAAACGAAAAATTATTATAAATATATTTAAATGCAATGCGTTTTTGTTGCACAAATAATTTAAAACGAACGAAAAAACATTAAAATAAACAATTTTAATATTTATTATACAATAGTTATTTAGTATGAAACAAAAGAAACGAAAAGTTTAAAACAATGAATTGTGAAAATGTAACTAACACCAACTAAAAAAAATGCATACATATATACAATATATATAAATATATGAAACAATTAAATTATTATTATTAATAAAAATGCAATAAATAATATATTTCGTATGTAAAATATTTAAAAAAAAACATTTGTTTTTATTTATACCGCGTAGCCTTTTTCTTTTGAATTTAAGGTTGCAAAAGGTCACTCAAATATTATGTCGTTTGCTGTTATAGAACCTCCGAAAATGTAAGTTTCACTTCATTCAATTTATTTTTCCCCATTAATATTTTTTTTCTGCAGTTAGAACTACAAAAAGAAGATATTTTGAATTTTTTTTTTATTTTTTTATATTTAATGCATTTCCTCTCGTTAATTAATAAATATGCTGCGTTGTGTTGTAACATTTAGTTTGTGTTTTTTTCATGTCCTTGCACGCAATTGTCCTACAGACACCTAACAAACGCTTCCCCTGTGTCCTATTTGTATTGTACAACTCGGCTACTTTTGCGTATATCCGGCTTGTGCTGGAAAAACAAATACACTTTGCGGTCATTGCCATCGACGCACATAAATATTTATTTTCACCGCAAAGGACATGCATATGGCATACAGCTGTAGGCTAATTAGGGGTTGCTTGCTTGCATGCTTTCCTGTATGTGCGCCTTAGCCAGTTTAGTTACGCTAGCGTTCAGTCAGTCTACTTAGCTAGTAAGCAGCATTAGTCCTGAATAAGACTGACCAACTGACTGACTGACGGTCGGACTTACTAACTTTCGTTCACATCTGTCTGGCACATAACTTTCCGCTGACACCATCCTCAAAAAACAAAAAAAAAAAAAAAAAGTTGACTACTTTTATTCGAATGTATTTTTGTATTTCGAATTTGAATTTTATTTTATCACCACAGTCCCACCGTCATGCCTTTTATTTCTGTACTTTTTGGTTTGGGTTGCTTAGCTTGTGCGTTCGATTTCTTCAAAGTTTTTCCACAGTTCTCGTCGAGCGTTCATTGTGTATTAACGTCGTCGTTCGTTGTCGTCGTCTTTGATGCGAAGCGCGCATTAATTCAATTTTGAAAAATTAATAAAGTTTTTTGTTTTCGTATTTAAAAAAATAAAACAAAATAAAACGTCAACATGCGACATCAAGTGTTGAGCTTCTGTATTGTAGTTTTGCTTATTGTTTGTTTAATTTAAAAAAAATAAAAATACAACAAATTAAATATGTAATAATTCATTAATATTTATAATTTCATAACCTATTCCCACTGCTAAAATGCTAATAATTCGAAAAAAAAATATCATATTTAATTGCTTCGTGCTTATAAATAAATAATTAAGTATATAAAAAAAAAAAAAAATAATTATGTATTTATGAAATTTTCATTAAATAATTGTTCATTATTATGAAGACAACACCAAAACGAATTATTGGCTCTGGCTTTCAAATGCTGACGAAGGAGGCACATAAGAAGTTGCTGAAATATGAAAGTAAGTAAAGAAAATTAAATATTATGGATTGTCAGAAAAAATCTTTCAAATGACATTTCAACCGAAAGTGATTTGAATAAGTCTGGAAAATATCTTTAGGTGTCTTGGTAGTCTGGGCTTTCAGTCTCATGGAGGTTTTTTTGTTTTGACAATTTTTTTTTATGAAATCTAAGATATGATACGTATTTTTAAAACTGAACATTTTTGAGTTCATTGACTGTGCACTTAATTTTTACTTCAGTTTCTGATAGTGCTTATCGAAACTGGGCAAACCCCAATTTGGGTTTTCTAGTTTATATTGGCTTCGCGTTTTATCGCAACATATATAGTATAGTATACTCACCCAATTTCAATTTTCACTCAATACGATAAAGCGCGACTTCGAGCTAAACTAGAACAACCCAATTTGTGTTTGCTAGTTAGTACGATAAGGATTTTCCGAAATTGAATTTCAACAAAAGAAGGAAAATTTTAGTTAAAAAACGTTACGTAAAACGTTAAATGCGGTGGAGCCAAAGCTTAAATTCCCGTCACACGAATCTTTAAATAGTTTGTGTGATCATCAATGGCTTAAATAGAACTTTGAGATGGGATGGATGGGAATCACAGGTCTGATACAACATTTATATCAAATTTTAAGCAAAAAACGTTATACAATAATTTTCTTGAAAATAACAGAAAGTTAGAGGTAAGTTAGTATAAGGCTATGCGTTATAGTGGTCCGATCCTTATTATATCGGTGGTATGCACTAAGGATGATATAAGTTGTGTTTTTACCCAATTTGAAGTCAATACGTTCATAGAAAATGAATGAATCTTAAAATGAATTTGGTTTTAACATTGGTTGAAATAAGAAGTACACAAAATACATATTTTCATACGAAAATTTTTTAATGGGCAGAATTGTTATTTTTTGTTATTGGGAACTAACTTTTTTTCTATTCAAGACACATAATAAGCCATCATGACTGCAAATAGAAGACAAAACATATTTAAGCTTTAACTTTATTCATTATTCGCTTTAAACTTTCTCAAATGAAGGTACTATGAGATCATATTTAACGATTAGATCATCGCTTACAATAAAAATTGTAAAGATAAATTACTACAAATCATTGAGATTTTTAAGTTATTGCTTTCGTATAGCAATAATAAATCTAGTGATCCAAGTCAAAACGTTTTTAACCCCGTAACACAGTTCAATAACGAATTAAACACGTTTTGTGCGTAAATATTAAAAAAAAAAAAAAGAAATATGTTTAATAATTGTATTTATAAGCTAAAAAAATTTAAAAAAAAAAAAATAAATAAATAGCACTCAATAAAAATTTATGATCTCAGAAAAATAATGTAAAGTAATTTGCATGCGAAAAGCTGTCAATGTGAGACAAGACGAAATGAGACAAAACGACGCCGCGTCATCAAAAAAAAAAAAAAATGCTTCTAGAGGAAAATTCAAATACATATGTTCTAATTGTTTTTGTTGTTGTTGTTGTTGCTGCATGCTCTAATGGAAAAATTCAGTTTTATTTACATTTTTTCACAATATTTATGTAGAAAGATAAAAAAATAAATAAAAGAAAATAAAAAGAAGAAACTATTGAATGCCGTAGTTATTCTGCTGAAAGTTGTCAATAATTGAGGAATGGATAGATAGATTTATATATAGACACTGGTTTGTCATTAGCATGTTTTGGTTCGTTTGTTTTTGTTGTTGCTTATGGAAATATACAAACATACATTAATACATATTTAATACAAGTTTCTATATTAGTTTGTGTAATTGTACGAGAGTGGGCTAATAGGTTAATGAACTAAATAAGTAAATAGGAAATAAAAAGTATTTTTAATTATATACATGAAAAAAAAAAATTAAAATGGGGTAGTTTTGTTATTAACAATTCTAAGGGTGGGATTTCGGTTACAAATTATCCAGAGTTGATCCGACCAGATGCACAGCAAAAGCTTTTTGCCATGAATATTCGGCTATGAATGCATGGCCGGGCCTATTTTACTGTTTTTTGCGTTTGGGGCTTTGTAGCAGCGGTATGCATGCTCTCTAAATTTAAGCCCACAACGAATGTTGAGTCGTTTACCGAAACCGTCCTTATCGAAGCTGTCAAAATCGGCACTATCGTAAACCCGGAAAACAATTTTTATGTTTAAGGGTTTTAAACATTTAGCAGTGGTTCGTTACAGTGGTTCGCGATGCTTTTGAACCGCTGGTTAGTTTCACGAACAACGGTTCGGTTCGGTTCATCTGGTTCAAGTAACGCATAAATAAAATTTTGCCCACTTGATATGAGCACCTATTTTACTGAACAATAAGTAGGTATGTATATTATTTTTGAAAGCGTAAAAATTCAGTAATCTCGAATAAAATCATCGTACTTAACGCTCTTCACCGATCCCTTTAATGTTCACAAACTTAATAATATTGTTTTTCCACTTTTGTTGAGATGAACTGACGTTCGAAAAAAGGACCACTTTAAATTTATAGAACATCCATATCTAATTATTTTAATATTATTACGTTTACGAGACTTTGTATTAGCCTTTTTAACATTTTCACATATAAACTTAAGTTACATTCTCACTTAAGTAAATTTTAGAATATTACAATATTTAATATGAAGATCTTTTAAAGAAATGTAGAACCGGTTAGAACTGAAACACTCTTGCCTCTAATATGGTTCGGTTTTTGGTACAAAACCATTTTCTTCATTTCGGTTCATGGTTCGGAGCAAACGAATGAAATTGCTGTGGTTCAGTTTAAAACCGGCTAGCAGCCCTGGGTTTTATGATAAATCATCGTGCCCATTATGCTTTGTACAGCAATCGATGTCCAGCAGCTGCACTTTTTCTTATCAAATGAAAACAAAAGAGAACAGCGTTTCCTGCGAGCTTTGTTGTGTTGGCACAAAAGTAAGCATTTGGCATTCTCAGTTTCACTTCCGTTTTCTTCAAACTTACTGTTTTATTGTTATTATACCCATTACACATATTTTGAACGGTTGTTATCAGTTTGTCGGAAAGTTTGTAATACATGAAACAAGCTGTCGTAGACCCCATAAAGACCCCATATATATTCTGAATCAGCTCCACAAGACGAGTCGATCTAGTCATGTCCGTCTGTCTGTTTCTGTCTGTTTCCCTATGCGATTCATTCGCCTATCTTTTAAATGAAACTTTAAACTTAAGCTTTTCTCGGCAACTATTAGGTTAAGTTCGAATTTCTAACATAAATTACATACTTTTAAAACTACTCTCGTGTATTAGTATATTATTGTATTATGTCAGGCAAAGGCCGATTTGTTTACTCTACGCTTCATGCTTTTGTTTATTTCCAAAAACTAAAAATAAAATAATAAAAAAAAAAAAGTTATGCATATTTTATAATGTTAAAATAACTGAATAAATATTTATACAATAGGTAGTATATAAATATATAAATAGAAACTGACCGAAGAGAGAGAGTTTTTCTTATTGGAAACGAAAAATATTCCAAAATATTATAGTATTATTTGTCTCAAGAAGTTTCGTTTACTTGTCTTAAATGCCGCACTTAAAGTGCTATTTAAGCAATCCAAAAAAAAAAAAATAATAAAAATCGAAAATGAACTTTGTAGCAAGCCACACGCGATACAAATGTTGTGAAAACAAAGTATCCTATTTATAATGTCCTTGACAATATTCGCTTCTAATTAGGTTTACCTTGCGAGCGCTATAAGAAAAACTACGAAAGGAGTCAAAAAGCTCTCAGTTTTGTTCAGTCAAACGTATGAGCTAAAGCCTTTCGGTTTCAGGGTCATCAAAGATAATTGACTCAAGAACAAAAACAACAACAACAACAACCAAAATGACTTTGCGTATGTTTTTACTTCTGTTTTTTGTTGTAAAACCACATGTAGCAAAAAAATTTGCTATAAACATGCACACGAAAAAAACAGAACGCCCACAAAAATCAAAGCGGCGAATTAGTAATTTAACACCTGTTTTTGTTTTTGTTTTTACTATTTTTTTTTTTCAAGGAAGGTTTTTGCATACAAAATAGTTAAAATTCAAAATAAATAAAACATTTCTAAATAAATAAACAAAATATTTTATACAAATTTTTCGATTTATAAAAATACGCGCTATACGAAAATCTTGTTACACGATTAAAAATAAATCAAAATAATACGTATACGCAGTGTAACTTTATTAACGACAAATCCGAAGAGACGACGACGACGAAGACGCCGAAGAAAGACGATGAAAATCAAAATAAACTCGGCATGACGCCATGATTTGCCATTCGCATGTAAAATTTGTTAAACAATAGACAAAACAACAACAATAACAACAATCAAAAATAAATTACATAGAAGAAAAAAAAAGAAAAAAGCAAAACAAACAAAAAACAACAACAAGTTATAAATTACAAGCAAAGAGATATAGAGAGTGAAACAGAGAAAGAAAAAGAGAGTGAGAGTTATTGAGTTATTTTGGGTATTGTTTACAGTTTTTACGTTTTTATGCAGATATGACGATTTTTTTAAATTTAAAATAATTATAAGAAAATAAATAAATAACAAGGAATAACTTTAACTTCGACAGAACCAAAGCTCAAATACCCGTTACACGAAACTTGCTTTTAAAATTTTTTCGAAACCCATAACAAAATGAATCCACTTTTTCAAAACACATAAATTAAAAATCAAACAAACTTCGTTGTGTGAGCAAGTTTGACTTTTTGGCATTTGAAGCAGGTGTTTTTTTCTCGTAGCGAGCATATTGAGTGCAAAGAGCAGAGCAAATTTATTGCGAGAAACAAATAAAAAAACAAGCAAGAACGTTAACTTCGGAAGCACCGAAGCTCAAATACCCGCCACACGAAACTTTATTCATTTTCTTGGAAAAAATAAAAAAATAGAAGGTGAAATTGTATATATGTTATAGTGGCTCGATCCTTGTCATATCGGAAGCATATTTATAGGATAACAGTAGAAGTCATTTTACACAGTTTGGAGTGAATATATCCATAAATAAGAACTATTTTCATACAAAATCTGAAAAATGGGCGCTTGGTTTGTATGGGGGCTGTATAAAAAAAATGGGCGTGGCACCTTTCTTTTGATATTGGATGGATGGATATTAGATTAAAAGTGTTTTTACCCGATTCGTAGTCAAAACATTCATAAATAATAACTATTTTCATAGAAAAATATAGAAAAAAATGGTAAATTTGTATGGGGGCTATATCTAAAAATAGGCGTGGTAACCTTTTTCTGATATTGGATGGATGGATATTAGATTAAAAGTGTTTTTACGCCGATTCGTAGTCAAAACATTCATAAATAATAACTATTTTCATAGAAAAATATAGAAAAAAAATGGTAAATTTGTATGGGGGCTATATCTAAAAATAGGCGTGGCACCTTTCTCTGATATTGGATGGATGGATATTAGATTAGAAGTGTTTTAACCCGATTTTTAGTAAATACATTCATAAATATTAACTATTTTCTTAGAAAAATATAGAAAAAAATGGTAAGTTTGTATGGGGGCTATATTTAAAAGTGGGCGTGGCACCTTGGTTCTGCCATACAAACTGCCTAGGAACACAAAAAGCTTAAGTTTAAAGTTTCAGGTCAATATCTTTAAAACTTTCCGAGAAACACGCATTGTAACAGACAGACAGACGGACGGACGGACAGACAGACGGACATGGCTAGATCGATTCGTCTCGTCGAGCTGATCAATAATATATATACTTTATGGGGTCTCGATGCCTCCTTTAATGCGTTACAAACTTTCCGACAAACTGATAATACCCTTCACACTATGTGTGGCGGGTATAAAAACAAAAAAAGCCATTTGAGTTTCTCTGTTTTTATCCAAAAGATTGTTTGTTCGCGTGCTGGACGCCGCATTGACTTTCAGTATTTGAGAAACGACGCCAAGTTGCGGTTGTTCGCTGATACGTGGAGTGCTGGCTCTGTGGAATTTCCATTGAATGTGAAGTTTTTTTTTTTTTTTGAACGTAAATCAAAACAGTTTATGCGCCTAAAAAAAAATAAAATAATAAGAAAACTACTCGCTCTGCGCGCGCGTAACCAATTTGCATATTTAAAAAAAAATTTATGTGAAAAGAAAATTCGTTTTTAAAGATAAAAAACAGAAACAAAAACAAAACCCGATACGCGATTAATTTTTGTGTCTTTGAAGTTTTTTAAGGCATTAAATAATTGTGAATAGGAAATGGATAAAGTTTATAGATGCTAATGTAAACACAAAAAAATATTTTAAAATTAAATTTAAACAAAATAAAAGGAAACATTTATATTTTGCTTTAAAAAAAAAAAGCAGAAACATTGCAATTTATGGAAATTTATAATTAATTTCTTACTAGGCTATATCGTCATCCTGCAATGTTATCGGTAACTGTAAATTAGTCAGAAACAATGTTCAATATAAAAATAGAAAAGAAATTACTCGGAAAAAATTCAGTACTTATCGAAAAAATTCTTAAAGAATGCATTTCATATAATAAAGGCTGTAAAATAATTTAAAAAAAAATAGTTTTAACCTTTTTAGCGTAATAGTCTTTATAGCTCAACGAAAAAGCGGCTTAGAAACAATCCGTTACACGAAACATCAAATACACTTATAAGTATATGATCATCAGTAATATTTTGTAAAGCGATGGGTCTTAGTTATGGTCCGATATAAACCAAGTTTAGACACTAAATTGCCAAATTTTAAACTAGAAATACAGATATAACAAAAATGTTTTTGAAAAAAAAAAAGACAAAAAGTTGGTGGTGAGTTTTGGGCTAGGTCAAATATTCGACCGATCTTGATCAAATCTTTAGTGTATGCATGGGTTTATATAAGAACTTCAGGTGAATACGCTGACCGATTACACATACTTCATTGGGTCTCCGATCTCTCCAGCAACGCGTTACAAACTTACAACAAAATAAAAATGTGTGACGGGTACAAAAAGGTTTGCTTCGGCTTCATGTACCAATTTTTTTTTTGTACAACTGTTTCGGTTCAAGGTTTGATTTAGTGAAGCAAAATTATCGGAGTACCCGGAAACCGGTTCGAGCTGGTTCCATGTTATATTTTCAATATATTTAAAATTTATGTTAAATATCTTTATTAGGATGTGCTTTGGGAACTGCCAGTATGAATAAAAAATATTATCAAAATATAATAAATGTGCCTTAAATTGTGAAAAAAAAAAAACAATTACGTTAAAATATTTTATACGAAACCAAAAAAAAAAAAAAAATGCTACAATGGAATTGATAAACAAATACAAGCAACGAAAATTAACTGCGTTGGACATACAGAAGCATACTAGTAAGCATGAATTAATTTAAATTAAATAATACTGTTACATAACTGACAAAAGAACCGTTAGAAACTGTTATTTAATTCGAAAAAATTAATTTTTTTAATTAAAAATTTAATTTAGTTTAATTAAAAAAATTTAATTTAATTTTATTCAAAATGTATAATTATTAATCTACACGAATCCTTTGTAGAACTTAAATGAACTACTCGAGTCATAGTTGAAAGAAGTTTCCGTAAACCAGTTAGTTCTAACTGCACCACCGATTTTCGTGATGAAAAACTTAAAAATTTATAAATTTCTATTCTGAAAAGTTATCATGTAAAGACTGATAATTTTTTTATATTATGTATATGGATCAATTTTCAATAAAACCTGGTTTTTAAATGAGAAATTCTGTTATTTGTCTTCAAATTTGCCTTCGGGGGTGTCACACTTAATCTCTTCTGTTTTAGGTTTTTTTGGGTTGCCAGCACTTTACTGCATTAACTCTGGGAGCCCCCGTTATACATAAATAAAGTTTAAACAAATTGTGACTTCTATTTATTATTTGAATGAACCGCATGGGAGATTTAAAACCAAAGAGATTTTGTTTGGGACACGTCCATACAAATATGGCGTAATTAATAAAAATTTCTTGGAATATTTACTTAGTTACTTTTATATTTTAGTGCGTCATAAAAAATAAAAATATTATTTATAAAAGCGATATGAGAAATACTTCCGAAGAAAAAAACGATAACAATAAATGAAATCAAGCATAAAATGTTTGTAACTAAACAAATATGTCAAAACATAAATATAATTTACCCTAAGTAAATGCGCACAAAACAAAAGTATCTAAAATTATTTATGAATATGCTGTGACACTGAATAAATGAACTTGAAAAAGGGCACAGTTCACAAACACGTTCGTTTTGGTCTATTTTTTTAAATTTAGAGTAAAAAAGAAAACATTAATTCAGTAACAAGTTAATTGAAGGGGAAAAAAATCAATCAGAAATAAAACGAATGCGAATCGTCACACATGAGCATTCATCAATTTATAAATTGAATCGATTTTTAATGAATAAAAAAAAAAAAACAAATACAATAAAATTTTTAGGTAGATATATTGTTATTTTCTTTAAATATTTCATTTCATTTGATTTCAATAATTTTTGCCACTATTCGTATGCTAATTTTGCTTCATTACCAAAAAAGATACGAGAAATACAAGTACACGCAAAACAGCAGATACTTTGCAAATGTTTTATGTTAATTAAATGCCCATTTTTCACATGATTTTTTTCTATTTTTGTTGTTGTTTAGTTTCTTAAAGTAAACAAATGCTTCGTACACAAACAGCACTCAGAGTGCAATTTTTCACGTTGTACTGACTGAACTGTGACTATCCATCTAAGTTTTTGTTTATTTACAGACGCTTTGGTATACGCTTTCGAAGCGCTAATTGACTGTTAAATGTGATTATTATTTATTAGAATTATTGCTTATTTGTATTTATTTGTATTTATTTGTATATTTCATTTGATTTAATTTTATGGAGCTATTTATTATGTGGCAGTATATTTTGAAAAGATATATTAGCAACAAATATTTTTTACAATTGATATTAAGCTAATTTTTTTTTTTAAATTCTACAATTCTTGGGACTTTTTATATTATTAAATTTAATGCTAAGATTGATATTTTGTATCTAAAAAAATATTAAAACATAAAGCCACCATACAAACTTACCTCCCAATTTCTAATTTTTTTTAAAGATATTATTTCTCTATTTTTGATATAAAATTTGACGTATGTATATGCTTCTTATATCGGATAATTGAAAACTTTGCGAAATTACCAACGCTACTGATAATCATTCTAAAACAATTTAAAGTTTCATATTAAAACTAAGTTTTTCCTTGTTAAAATTCAAAATGGTCACAGCAAAATGGCGATCCATTTTATTTTATTTAAATTCATCGGATTTACATGAAACTCTTTACTCGGGCTTGATTTCGAATTTCAAGTTAGATTTTTAAAATTCAAACTGGCGAATTCGCCAATGAAATAAAATTCATTGAATTATGTCGCCTTCGATTCACTATTCTGATTTTATCTAAACTGACCGTAATTAGCGACCCCAAACACCCTTGAGTGATAAATATGTTTTATTAAATTGTAATAAGTCAGCGGTTAAAAAAATCTGAGTCCGGAGATAGTTTTATTTTTTTTTTTTTTTATTTTCTCAAATATTTTTTGTCGGTTTCCGTTAACGAACCGAATTTTTCTTATCATTTTTGGACCAATTTTTTTTTTTTTTTTTTTGGATGGCAGTTTATCTTATCAAGAAAGTTCCTCATTTAGAATTCAATAAAAAAACAAGAAGAATAAGAAGAACAGAATATGCATATTCGATGCATTAAAATTAAAAATAAATAAGCAAATAAGTAAATTAAAAAAAAAAAGTGAAATTAAAAAAAAAAAAAATATGTAGCGTTGCTGCTATATAATCACACTAGCTGTATTTTAAATTAAAACTAGTTGTGAATTATAAGCGTACCGATATTTATTGCATGTTATTGACTTTACGATAATTATTCCATGATTTTACTATTGCCTTCTTTAAAGCTTTTGATTATTGCTCTATGCTGTATTTTAATTGAAATTGTTTAATGTTTTTCAACGCCGAAAATTTAGTGAATTTGATAAAAAAATCGTATTGAACGGGCTGTAGTTTATTAATTATTAAATATCAATAAAAACGTTTTCAAATCAAAATGTCTGTTTTTTTTTTCTCTATTTCCGAAATTAATATGAAGATCAAATTTATTTAATTGACATCTTTCATAGAAATGTTTAACAGTTCAACGATTTTTAGTTTAATTAAATTAAAGCGTTTAGTTCATTCGATTCTGGCTAGTGCATTGCTTTTAGTTGATTTTAATTGACTTTCATATTGACTTGTTAACAAAGTTGATTTTATTTAAATTTATGCATTCCAAATACAATATTTTCTATAAATTTTCTATGAATATTTTTATGCACTCCATAAAAGCATGCATTCAAAGTGAATACGAAAAAAAAACGTTTGAAAAAAAAAAAAAAAAAATCAAACGTGCCGCATTAAATTTTTATAATAAATTTAATATTTCTTACTTCGATTAAGCCGTGATAATCCCTCATGGCCAGCATATTGCGACTTGTAAGCATCTCAGCCATATTGGAGCGTATTTATGTATGTTGTCACATAGACGCTGGAATATTATAAATACGAGCATTTAGCATGATGTCATGTTGCTCATAGTCACTTCAAATTCATTAATTCTGTTTTTTGAAATTTTTATCAAAGACAACGTAAAAATATATAAAAAATCGAATATTTTTGTTTAAATTTTTTTTTTGAATTCTGCTCAACCATGTGTAAAATGCGTCATTGATGCCGGTTTTAATTGCGCTCCAAAAATAAAAAAAAAAATAAAATATTATAAATATTTTATTTAAAATATAAAAAAAATATATATAAATAAAAATATGCTAAAAGCTGCAGCATCAAAAGTTTTATAATGAAAATCTTTTGGGAAATTAAACGCAATTTGTATATGCATTTTCCAAAATATTGTATCTATGAAATTTCTTTCTCACTTTAGATGCAATTTATTTTTATTTTTGTTTTTGCATTTTATTAGACAAATAAACAAAAAAAAAAAAAAAATCATCTATAAATTCATCACACACATTAAATTGTTCATCACGCGTTAAGATGATATCATACCTAAGTATCTGAGAGTCAATCTATCTACAGGCGCGTAAAAAATATCTAAATAAAAGAAGCTCGTATAAACTGAATTTGGTGCTTTTGGCTTCTTTAAGTGAATTCCTTCCTATTTACGTTGACGCCAACAAGTCTAAAAATGTCTGTCAGATAGTCTGTTCTGGTCAGATACACGTAAAGTACCTACTCACCCACATATTTACGGTTTAATTCATTTGCGTTGAGTTAAGCGAACAAAACAAATTTGTCAGTCAGCTAGTTTGGTATTTTTTTTGTTTGTTTGTTTTGCAGTCGTAAAAAATTGAAAATTGTTTGTAACGTTTTGACAATTTTTTTTTCTTTTGGAACAGTTTCATTTTGAAATGAGAATTAATAAAATTCATTATTGTGTGGAACATTTTTTTGATTGGGAGCCAAAAAAAAAAAATATCTGAGATACTGGCATAAATTTCTAATTTATCTTTAATAGTTAAGTTATAGTCGTTCATCTATTAGGCTATTTCTGAATAGGTCTTATATTCGAGTACTTTCAAATAAGAAGTCCACCATTTTATTCGTTGAAAATATTGATGTGGGTCACAGCTTCCTAATATCTTCCATATAAAAATCCATCACCGAAACCAAGGAAATGTATGAAAAATACTACGCGGACTCTGCAGACTGAATTCCGTTAAAGGCATATTAGCACCAGAGACTTGTGTTGGCAAAAAGAGTGATTTTTGAGTCGCAGTGTCATTTGCGATTGCGACTTGAAAATAGCAGTGACTGCAAACAGTGGTAAAATCGCAGTTCGTGAAAAACAATAAGCGATTAGCGAAGAGCGATACATAAAATCGCCGATTATAGAACATGTTCACTGAGGAACACGAAAATCGCAAATTTCTACTTTCAGTTGCAGTGCGACATTGCGATTTTAAAATCACTGTGAAATAATCACCGCAAGTGATTTTTTTTTATAACACTACGTACACTACGTACATTGCTGTTTTTCGGATGCCAGTTTTTTTTTTTTAAATGTCTAAATCATTATTTCTAAACCAGGACATCAAAAGCTTCGATAAAATAGTAGCCATAGTAGTTATAATGTTAGATACGCTATATCTTAAAGATAATTAATTAAATTTGAATTTTCTTTTTTTTACAGATACAGTACTATGTCTGATGGTGCTTATTGCTGTTTGCTCCATAATTTGGAGCATATCACTGCTTATATTATCTGGCGATTTCTACAATTGCATCGTCAGTAAAAATTTAGTATTTCGTGAGCGCGACTTTGCCGAAATGGATAATAGAAGTAAGGAAATATTTCAGCATGATCTGCAGCACATCATACAGGAAGTCTATGCCGAACACGAACTAATTTTGGAGCAACCTAGTTCAACGACCACAGAGATTGTAGCAAGTGTGTATTTTAAGAACCAAAAAAAAAAAAGTTAAGAATATTTTATTTTCTTATTATTGTCTTATTTTGTAGCACCCAAAAAGTCAAAAATAGCCAAACTGCCACATATATATGGAGCGGTCAATGACTACAGAGATGCAAATAATATCATTGCACAAAATGCAACAGTTTCATCAACATCTGTGAATGCGACGACGAATGAGCGTTCGAAACGTAATCTTGCAACAAGCTCTACAACTGCAACAAATGAAAAACTGCCAAACGATGTTGAAATTTTTACGGAATCTGTGCAATCTGCTGAATCGAAAAAATTGTCGGAATTGAATACGAAGGCAACAACAACACAGAAAACAAAAGTTTTATTTAATCCCGATGCTGATCGCGCATTTTTATCAACAAGTAAGTTTAGGGCGTAAAGAATTGTATTTGAGAATATAATATAAGAATTTTTAATTTTTGATTGAATACAAAGGAACAAAAAAACGAAGCACTTTGGTGGACCTTTTGGTGGTTTTATATATATAAGTCATCGACAGCTAGAGGTTTGTCAGTCCGTCGTATGAAATTGACTATCTTAGAAACTTTATATTTTTTATTTTAAATTTCTGTTTTCAAAAGCTGTTAACTTTGATTCTGATGGTCTGATTTTCAGGAAGAATATATGAATAGTACAATAGTTTTCGTATTATCAAAGTTAATATTTTTCTAACATTTTTTTCAAATTTAATATATTTCGTTTTATTATTTTCAGTGTCTATTGATGTGCATCAGACACGTTGGAGTCAGGGTTCCAAGGCACAATTTGTCTACACTTTTCCATTTATTTCCGAAATTGTGGCAATTATCTGGACTGCCATGTGCTTCATCTATCAAACGGGCACAAAAAAATCATGGTAACTCAACTATTCTGATTATATTTTTGTAAAATGTTATTTAATTGCATTTAATAATTTTTTTATTTTCAGGGGACTACCAAAACCTTGGCGTATTGTAGTGCCATCCATGGTTATCTTTACGCTAATGTCTGTTGGGAATTTGAGCTACACCATAATAACCAATGGTTACTTAAAACAACTGTGTAGTGGTTTACGGCAACCACTCTCAAAACCGGATGCAATAAGGTTTTTAATCTAATAGTTTTTATCTCTATATTTGTTGTCTAAAAAAATGTGTTTTCTTATAACTTTTGCAGCTGTGGACAAGCCATAAGTTTGCTGCGTCCGTTAATACGTTCACATAGCATTTCGCACGATGTACATCTAGGTCTCTTCCGATCGTGCTATATAATAACGACGGTCCTTTGGTTTCTGGCGTTACTGTTAATGGTTTGCCGTTATTTCTTAGCAATTGACTTCCAAACGGTTGATGTCGATGATGTATTCGCACAACGTAAATCCAGCGTAACGAGTAGAATGAGCAAAGCGGCCAAAAATCAAGAATTGCCATATATTGAGGTGCCATTAGGCAGTCCGCAACATGAACACTTCAAGAAACCACGTCCCAAGTCAGAGGATGATTTCCAGAGTGCCAAGTCACAATTAAGCGAATTGGCAACGCCATTGCTTTACGAAATGCCGAATCGGCCAATAACATTGGCCTAAGCAGTTCGCATAAAGGCAATAATTCAAATTTTTAATCTCAGGAATATTTTTTATACGAAAATATTTGCAAATGTTAGCAAATAAAGTTTCATTTGTAATTAGAGTTAAGAAAAAAAAGAAAAAAAACTTAATAACTATTTTAACAAATTTTAAAACTATTAATTTATTTTCGTTTCGTAATCCAGGCAATGTGCAAATAATTTTAATGTTTTAAGATTAAAAAAAAAATAAGATTTAATAAAAGTTTTTTATATATTTGTGTAACAAATTAACAAGTATTTACAAAATGCAATGGATTTGAGTTTAGAGTAGCTTCATGGTGATAGTCTTCGTTTCGAGATAATTTTCAATACCCTCGCGACCATTTTCGCGTCCAATGCCAGACATTTTGTAGCCACCAAATGGAACACTTGGCGTTATAGCATTGTAAGTGTTGATCCAAACTGTGCCCGCATTGACAGACTCCGAAAATTTAATAGCCTTATTAATGTCATTGGTAATAACAGAGGCGGCTAGACCATACTCAACGCCATTGGCACGCTCAATGACTTCATCAATGGTGCTGAATTTTAAGATGGATTGTACGGGACCGAATATCTGTAAAGAATTATTTGATTTGAGTAATATATAATATATATCGCTTAAAAACGCTTCAAAATCGCTTCGGAAACGCATCAAAATCACTTCTGAAGCGCTTCAGGGTTTCACTTTTGACTAACTTGAATATCATTGAATCTTTTCAAACTTACCTCTTCCTGTGCAATTTTCATGTCATCCTTAACATCTGAAAAAATAGTTGGCTCAATAAAATATCCTTCATTGCCAAAACGCTTGCCACCAGTGCAAAGCTTAGCACCCTGATCCACACCACTCTTGATGTAGCCCAAAACTTTAGTGAACATTTCCTCATCGATTTGTGGACCCTGTTGTGTAGTTGCATCAAATGGGCTGCCTACTTTACGCGCTTTCGCCAATGCGATTGCCTTCTCTACAAATTTATCGTAGATACTTTCGTGAACATAAGTTCGGCTGCCAGCAGTGCAAATCTGGCCAGAATTAAAGAAGAGCGCATCATGTGCTGTCTGTGCAGCATAGTCAACTGTAAATAAATATAAAATTATAAATAATTTCTTTAAACAATTATTACAAACTCACCATCAGCGTCCTCGAGTACAACCAATGGACTCTTGCCACCCAATTCCAGTGTAACACGTTTCAGATTCGATTTTGCTGCAGCAGCCATTATAATGCGTCCCACTTCGGTTGAGCCTGTAAATGCAACCTTTTGTATATCCAGATGATTTGAAATAGCTGCACCGGCAGTTGGTCCAAAACCGGTAACAACATTGATAACACCGGCTGGAAAACCGGCCTCTTTAGCTAGTGCTGCAATATGTAATGCTGTAAGAGGTGTCTGCTCGGCAGGTTTAATTACAATGGTGCAACCGACCGCCAAAGCGGGGCCCAATTTCCAGACAAACATCAAAAGCGGAAAGTTCCATGGAATAATTTGACCCACAACACCAATCGGTTCCTTGCGTGTCAACGAAACGAAGTCACCCGCTGGAATGGTATCACCACAGAACTTATCAGTCCATCCGGCATGGTATTTAAGATTTCCTATGGCTGTATGTACATCCCAGACGGCAGCGGCATAAGGTTTGCCATTATCTAAAGACTCAAGGTTAGCCAGAAATTCAACATCACGTTCCAATAAATCGCAGAGTCTATTTGGTGTGTACAAATTAATTAGTTCAAATTTTTTTAATGGTTTTTGAGCCACTTACTTAAGCATCAGATTAGTACGCTCCGGTGGAGTCAACTTACGCCAAACGGAGTTGCGTTGGAATGCTTTCTTGGCGGCATCAACAGCCAAATCGATATCAGCCTGAAGTTAAAAAATATTTCAGTTAATTTTAAAATAAAATTAATTGTTCGATTTTTAGACTAACCTTATCACCTTCTGCTATTTGAGCAATAACTTTGCCATTAGCTGGATTGACTGTTGCAAAGGTTTTGCCAGAAACTGCATCGACGAATTCATTGTTGATGAAGAGCTGCAGTAGAAACAGAAAAACAAAATCATCAGAAATAAAAAATCGAAAATTTTGCCTTTAGCAGAAAAATTTCTCAGTTCAAGAGCTATCGAAGTTGTTTATCGAATTTTGTTCACCCCTAGACGTGCACAAAAAAAACTAGAGTCATCAAATCGGTTGATCCATTATCGTGTTTTATGTGCAAATTAAATTGATTACATGATTACAAAAACAATGACTTGAAATAATTTACTATCTATTTCGATTTGTTAATTAAAGCTGTCTAGACGAGACTAAAATCGATATCTTATGTTATCGTTTAATGTTTATCTATAAAATTATCTAAACATATTGGTTATAAATAGTATTCAAGAATGCGAGTCATCAGAAATTTAAAAATATTTTATTTGGTTCTCAACTTTGTAACATTGATTATCTTGTTTCTGTTCAAGCAAACGCTTTCACTTATCACCATCGATCTATTTGAATTTTTTTTTTTCAAGTCATGCTTAGACAGTCTTAAAAAAAGATACATTTTCATCTTGCAAATCATGCTTAGACAGTTTTAAAAAATTATTTAGTTGAAAAAAAAAAATGTGAATATATTATTAGAACTGCTCTTCTCATTTAACTTAGAAAGCAGTTCCCAAAAATGTTTCTTATCGGTTCGATAAATTGAGCAATCTTAGAAAAGGATAGTTTTGGTGATTAGTTTAGCTGAATGCCTGACCAACACTTATGTCAAGAATGAGGACCCTTTGAAATACGACACAATAAACAATACCATTAAAAGCAGAAAGTCCTACCACGATTTCGACGTTCTCTCATATTTGTCAATATTTCAAACTCCAATCTTCGGGAATGAAACCTGAAACACTTACAAACACGTACATGAAAATTGGCTAAAGCGTATTTTGTAGTCGACTATACTCGACTGAAAACTCTTCGGTAAACAAACATAAAAAGAGAGCCGTCGGAATCTGAAAATATTATTTGTATTGCCAAAATTTTATTCGTTTTCTTGAGCTCTTGTGTTCTTATTGCCCTTCCATGCTCCTAGAGTTAAAAAATCTTAAACACGGTGAGTGGGAGAGAGAGAGAAAGAGTAAGGGAATTATGTTTTTATAGCTTAGATGTGTTTGCTTTTCTATTTTTTTTTTTTTGCTTATTCATGCTTATTCATCTTATTTTGATAACGATTTCTCTTTTAATTTTCTCAAGACACGCATAAAATGCTTTAAAAATAAATAGATTTTGATTTTCAAGAACTTTTAATACCCATGTTGCTCTTTAACTGACAAAAATAATATTTTTATACGAAAAATCAGAATTTTTGACATTCTTCTTTGAGAATAATTGTAGAAATTTAATAATGCAAAAAAATATATAAAAAGTTATACAATAACTTAATAAAGGACAAAAAATTGTAGACTTATAAAAATCGTGTGATGTAACTGTTGGACTTTGGTTAATGAAAAAAAAAAATTGTTTACTCACTTTTTGTATATTTTGGTTGAACGTCTGGATTTGCCATTTTTTATATAAATACTTCGAATAAATTAAAATAAAAGTTAATGTTGAAAATTTTCAATCTTTACGCAAGAACGTTTAACGCGTTCGAGTGTTGCCGCAAAACTAAAACTAACGAGCGGCGCCGGTCTCTTTTATATATCCGAAATATACGAACTCTCTTTCGTAAAGTAAAGAAAAAAAAAAACAAAAACACTCTCTATCAAAAATATTGTTTAAAAATACAGGGTGGCTGATATTAGGGCTGTGTGATTGTTGCTGATTAATCGTGATTATCAAAAAATATTTTTGTAATACTTTTTTGATATTATAATTTGTTATCATTTTAAAAAGGTAATAAGTTAAACCTTGTTTTTTTTTTGCTTCTCACTTTGAAAAACTTTCTTATCACGCTTGATTCCTGCTTATTGATTAATGAATTATTGATTCTTGAAATAATTGATCAATTGATTATACAAATTAATCGATTGCTCAGTCCTAGCTGTTATGAAATGTAATCAAATGAAAACTAATAGTTGTAGTTAAAAAAATATTTTAGAGTCCTTTTTAGTTAAACCGACGGCTCGTTTAAAGACGGCTTGATAATTTGATTCTGCGGCATGAGAAATTAAAGTGAAAATCGAGCGAAGGTGATTTCTGTAATATATATTTTTAAATACTACCTTTTTTAAATCTGTACCCAAGTCGAAATAGTTTTATCGATTAAAGAAAAATAAATCAAAATGTTATAAATGATTTTTTTATTTAATTGAGTAACGAATTTTTGTATAAAATGATATGGATTTGAGTTTATAGCAGCTTCATGGTGATAGTCTTAGTTTCGAGATAATTTTCAAGACCTTCACGACCATTTTCACGTCCAATGCCAGACATCTTATAGCCACCGAATGGTGTATTTGCTAGTACAGCATTAAAAGTATTAATCCAAACTGAGCCAGCGTTGACAGCTTCCGAATATTTCATAGCCTTATTAATATCATTGGTGATGCAACCGGCGGCCAGACCATACTCAACATTATTGGCACGATCAATGACTTCATCAATGGTGCTAAATTTGAAGATGGATTGTACGGGTCCGAATATCTGTAAAGAAATGTTAGAATTAGTTACTAAAATAAACTGAAATGTTTTGAAAATGTTTCAAAAATGCACGAAAATTGCGTAATAAAATTGTATTACCTCTTCTTGAGCAATTTTCATATTATCCTTAACATTCGCAAAATACAGTTGGCTCAATAAAGAAACCCTCTTTGCCCATACGCTTGCCACCAGTGCAAAGCTTAGCACCCTGATCCACACCACTCTTGATGTAGCCCAAAACTTTGGTCATCATTTCCTCATCGATTTGTGGACCTTGTTGTGTAGTTGCATCAAATGGGTTGCCTACTTTACGTGCTTTCGCCAATGCGGTTGCCTTCTCTACAAATTTATCGTAAATCTTTTCGTGAACATAGGTTCGGCTGCCAGCACAGCAAGTCTGGCCATGATTGATAAAGAGCGCATCATGTGCAGTCTGTGCAGCAAAGTCAACTGCAAGTAAATATTAAAATACAAAGTTGATTCGTTCTTTCATTTAAAATTATTATAAACTCACCATCAACGTCATCGAATACAACCAATGGACTTTTGCCACCCAGCTCCAGTGTAACACGTTTGAGATTCGATTTTGCAGCTGCGGCCATTATAATGCGTCCCACTTCGGGAGATCCAGTAAATGCTACCTTCTGTATATCCAGATGATTTGAAATAGCTCCACCGGCAGTTGGGCCAAAACCGGTAACAACATTGATAACACCGGCTGGGAATCCTGCTTCCTTGGCAAGTGCTGCCATATGTAAAGCGGTAAGAGGTGTCTGCTCAGCGGGTTTCATGACAATGGTGCAACCGACCGCCAAAGCAGGACCCCATTTCCAGCACAACATCAAGAGCGGAAAAGTTCCATGGAATTATTTGACCAACAACACCAATCGGTTCCTTGCGTGTCATCGAAACGAAGCCACCAGCTGGAATGGTATCACCACAGAACTTATCTGTCCAACCGGCGTAGTATTTTATGTGATCAATGCCTGCAGTAACATCAAAAAGTGCTGCGTTATACGTTTTGCCATTATCCAAAGACTCAAGATTGGCCAGAAATTTAAGATCGCGTTGCATCAAGTCGCTGAGCCTATTTGGTACGTAAAAATTAATTAGTTTAAATATATGTATTTTATTTATGGTTGAATGCGACTTACTTAAGCATTAAATTGGTACGCTCCAATGGGCTCATCTGACGCCAAGCGGAGTTGCGTTGGAACGCCTTTTTGGCAGCTACAACAGCCAAATCGATATCAGCCTTATCACCTTCAGCTACTTCAGCGATAACTTTGCCATTTGTGGGATTATAAGTTGCAAATTTTTTGCGTGAAAAAGCATCGACGAATTCATTATTAATGAAGAGCTGCCGTACAAAAGAAAAAATATCATTAATATTTTAATGATTGATAATATCGAAAATTCTACAGGATTTATATGGTGCGTTACTGACTGGCTTAGCTTTAAGTTTATGGTGTTCACACACCTACTTTTCTGTTAATAATTTTAGCGATTCTATATATTTTTTTTGCATTTAAACTTTTTCTTATCTTGTTTGTTTGTTTGTTCCACTTATCAACAATTTAAAGGTGCAATTAATTTTTTGTTAAGAAAGCCTTAAAAATAGCTAATTTCCACAATCGAACCATAATTCTTATCTTGCATTTAAAGCAAAATATTATTTTTTTTTTATTAGATAATGTATTCGTATAATATAGTCGTAGCCGTGATAACATACAAAAATATCAAAACAAACTTGTATACAATGAAAGCAAGTTCATAGTGTTATCTTGAAAAAAATAAACCGGCTTTTAAAAACAATTTTAGGAGATTAAAGTTGATTAGAGTTGCAACAGTTTTAGTTTATAATAATTTTATTAGAATTGTTTGAAATGCATCGAATTACGTATATTCTGATTGGTTTCCTAGCATTTCTTTGTTGTATTTGGTTGACGACAAGAAGTCGAAAAATTAAAACAATCAATTTGTGTAAATGAAACTGAATTATTGTTGTTTTTAGAAATAATAAATGTAAAACTTAAACTTGTTTACGGTTGATTCTACGAGGTAGAATAAGACCTACAGTGTTCTCTTGCTATATGAAACTTATAGTTATGCTTGACACTGGTAGAAAGATTATTTTAATTTTTTTTAAATTGAAAATTCGGGATGAGGTGAGGTGAAAATGAGGTGATATGTATGATTGAAATTCGAAATTTTCAATCCACAAAAAAATCTGAGCTTCTTATGATATGTATATAGATTTTTATGGGTACTTTTTCTTGGGTTAGTAATATAATTTTGACGGCTTTATCTTGTGTAGTCTCTGAGATAGAGCAGGACGCAGTAACACGCAGATAGAATAGCCGATCGATCTTTTCCTATAACACATTTTTGGCCTCAATTATTGCAATCCTTCGGATGTAACACATAGAAATGAAAATCCTCACAGTAGAATCCAATTACGATAAAAAAAAAGATTTTCGCTGAGATGATAATTTTGCTTAAATAATGCTGAGTTAACGAAACAGTAAAGATTAATCCAAATTGAGGAATGCCAGTATTTTAAAAGTCCTTCGGAAGGACGAACCACCGATTCTTTATTTTTTATTCAAAATTAAATGATTGAATAAAACTCACTTTTGTATATTTTGGTTTAGCATTTGGATCTGCCATTTTTGTTACAAATCCTTTAAAAAATTAACAAATTTTAACCAAAGCACGTCTAAAGCGAACGAGAGCCGCTACAAAACTAAAACTAACGAACGCAACCGATCTTTTTTATATACGCGCAATACTTGACACTATCTAACAAAATTCTAGATTGAAAAATAGGTGAAAACTGTTTGTCATCATACAAAAATATAAAAAAATAAAAGTTCAGCAAAAAATGCAAAGCTTATCGATTTGCAACAGATGTGCGCTATTTCGAGAATCTTAAGTTTAAAAGTTATCAATATTTTTATTAATTTTATTATCCATAAAAAAAAAAAAAAAAAAAAAAAAAAAAAAATAAATAAATAAATACATAAACAAAAAAATTAATGTAATTATTCATTAAATTAATACTAAATAGCTAAGGTATAAGTTATAAAGAAAGTCATCAAATAATGATTTAATAAATTTATTTTATATATAATAAATCTTTTTTTAATTTATTTTTTACTTTTTTTTTATTCAGTGTCAGAATATTCTTTCTGTTGACAACAGCTGATTTGACCTCTAAACAAATTTTGTAATCTAATCAAATACAACCATTAATTGGGATTTAAACAAAAAAATATATAAAAATAAAAGTTATTTGTTTGAAAGCAAATTATTATCTGAAGTGCAATTTTAAAATTATATGTAAAAATAATTTCACAACAATTTTAAATACAAAAAAAAAAAATTTAAAAAAAAAATGGAATATGCACTACAGCACTTGGGCCAATGCAGCTCATTGTAATAATATACGTAGGATCTCATTTGAGGCAAGACCTTCCACATATCGTTTTTTACCCATTCGAAAACAATCTTTCCAAAAAAACATAGAGCTGGGTGGAATGTTCTACATCCTCTGCCGATTACCTAAGACCATGTCTGTTCCTGAAATAGTACGCCTGTTGCTATGTAATCATCGTAGGTCTCATTGAGCAAGCCTTCCCATAGAGCTGGGTGGATGTTCTACATAGCATCATGACATGCCACATAAATGTGGTGGACATATAAGATTTGACAGTAATGGATTTTAATTTGAATGACACCCAATTTTCGTGATTTTGGATCATTTTTATGGCTAAAATGTATTTATTCACTAACAAGATGATCTTTCAATAAGGATTTTCGCTTAAGGATTTTTTCGGGTCTCAGGTCGTTCAATGTCTTTAGGCTAAAAATCTTCACTTTTAAGCCGACATAAATTTTCAGCGAGACTTTGCTATCCATAAACTTCTACTAAATATTTAGCTCTATCATCTGAGTTACAGTGTCAAGCGTTTCTATATTCTCTTCTTGATACACATTGCGGAGTCCTGATAGATTGAGGAACACGACTTTTATATAAGTCTTATTGCGATAACGGAGAAAATTATTTTTGTCTCATGCCGGAGCTAACTTTGATTTTTCTGGCACCAGATGAGCCTTTTTAAAAAGCCTGTTAAACAAACTAGAACCCAGTATATACAGTAGAACATTTTCTTCAATTATAATGCAAAAAGTTTTTTTTGTGTTATTTTAAATTTTTTATTGATTACTTCATAATAATCAGCATTCCAGTAATCCAAATATGATACAAAAATATATGTTACATTTTTAAACAAAAATATATAATTTTTATGTTTATGTGCGTTGATATAAAAAAAGAATATGCCAGTCTGTTTAGAGCAATTTCATGGTAATAGTCTTAGTTTCGAGATAGTTATCCAAACCATCCTTGCCAAGTTCACGACCAATGCCCGAATGTTTATAACCACCGAATGGTGTATTAGGCAGCACAGCATCATAACAGTTGATCCAAACGGAACCGGCATCTACGCTATTCGCGAATTTCATGGCCTTATTGATATCATTGGTAATGACACCAGCAGCAAGTCCGTATTGCACATTATTGGCACGTTCAACTATTTCATCGAAGGAATTAAATTTGAAAATGGATTGCACGGGGCCGAAAATCTATAAAAATTAAAAATAATAATTAAATTTAAGAAAATCCGCTTCAATAACAGCAGCAATAAAACAAACCTCTTCTTGTGCAATCTTCATATCATCCTTAACATCTGCGAATACAGTCGGTTCAATGAAATAACCCAGATCACCTTGACGCTTGCCACCGGTGCAGAGTCTGGCACCTTGTTCCTGACCGCTCTTGATGTAACCCAAAACCTTAGTCATCATTTCTTCATCGATTTGTGGACCCTGCTTTACAGTCTGATCGAATGGATTACCAACTTTACGTTCCTTGGCCATCTGTGTAGCCTTTTCGACGAATTTATCGTAGATTTTCTCATGAACATAAGTTCTGCTGCCAGCGCAACAACTTTGGCCGTGATTGGAGAAGAGTGCCTCATGTGTGGTCTCAACAGCAAAGTCAACTGGAAATTAAAAGAATTATAGGAATTGTATTTAAAAATTTAATATTGCACTTACTATCTGCATCGTCAAAGACAACAACAGGACTCTTGCCACCCAATTCCAGCGAGACACGCTTCAGATTCGATTTTGCTGCTGCTTCCATAACAATGCGTCCAACCTCAACGGAACCAGTAAATGCAACCTTTTGTATATCTGCATGATGCGTAATGGCAGCACCTGCAGTTGGACCGAAACCGTTGATGATATTTATGACACCGGCTGGAAAACCGGCCTCCTTAGCAAGTGCAGCCATGTGTAAAGCTGTTAGTGGTGTCTGCTCAGCGGGTTTCATGACAATGGTGCAACCGACTGCCAAAGCAGGACCCCATTTCCAGGCCAACATCAACAATGGATAGTTCCATGGAATAATTTGACCAACAACACCAACAGGTTCCTTGCGTGTCATTGAGATAAAGCCACCAGCCGGAATGGTATCACCAAAGAACTTATCAGTCCAGCCAGCATAGTATCTGATGGTCATAATCGAAACGGTTACATCGAAAAGTGCCTCGGCAAATGGTTTGCCATTATCCTGGGTCTCAATGCTAGCCAGCAGATTCTTGTCACGATCCATCAGATCGCAGAGTCTATATAAAAGTAGTAAATATAGTTTTTGTATATTAGGAAATTGGGTTTTACTTACTTATTCATCAGCATTGTGCGCTGCAGTGGACTCATTTTGCGCCATGGTGAGTTCAGCTGGAACGCTTTCTTGGCAGCTGCAACTGCCAAATCTACATCAGTCTGTAATTATAAAATTTGCAGATATGGAAATATGTAAATTGATATTTTTTTTTCGAAAATAAATCTGACTTCGACTCACCTTATCACCCTCAGCAACCTCAACAATCACTTTGCCATTTGTCGGGTTATATGTGGCAAATGTTTTGCCAGAGACAGCATCGACGAATTCATTGTTGATAAAGAGCTTAAATGGCAAATAATAAACAAAGAAAAAGTCAACAATAAATTATCAAGTTTTATTTTTTTTATTAATTATTTTTTATATTGTATATTCTACATATGCAACAGTTGTGACATTTTGCTCAGATAACAAGACCCCTAAGAGTACTTGTATATATAAACTTAGGCTCGTGTTTGCTCAAATTATCATTTTAGAGAGCATCGTAATTCTTATCATAATTTGTAATCTGATAAATAATTTTAAACTTTGTATTCAACATGCCATTTTTTTTTTTTTGTTTTGCTTTAGGCAAGCGCACCTGCGATTTTTGCGGTTTTGCAGTTAATATAATCGCACAGATTGACACGCCTTTGTACTTATTTGAGCTCAGATTTAAGTTAAGTTTTAAGCGATTTTTTATGTTCAAGTTTATATACTTTTATAGTTCATTAAAAATAATTCAGATACAATTTCGTCTTGCTTCAATAAAAAATAAAACTTTTTGCATATGAAATTTAAACTTATTTTTGGGCATACTATTATTATAATTCTCTAATCTGGTCGCTTGGAATATTTTGTTTTGTTGGATTTTTACCTACCGAATTTATTGTAGCTTTATAGAGTACTTGAAGGTTCAGACATCTAAATTTGATAACTCCACCTTCGGCATAAAACTGAGTACTATAACGAATGTTTGGTTTTTTTGATATTTGATTTGGTAGCGGATTTAATATGGCGAATTCGGTTTCTTGAGCACGTCTTTTAACATAAAACCTTGGCTGAACGTAATTGTTACTTGGGACAAATATTTTATGTAAGGGTCGTGTCCCTCCATCAAAGTTCAACTACTTATCAGAAGTCTCTTGGTTATATTGTACAGTACAGGATATTTCGGTTTCCAGCAGATTTGACTTCATATCTGTATATGAATGCGAACATATAGTAATCTCAGTGATAAGGTCTTAAGTTGATTTATTGTCTCTATCAGTGTTTTTTAAGATAAAACAAACTAGTAGTTGCAAATAGTAAAGTTTTCTTAATCAATTTTACTTTACTGGTTCGTTCTATATTTCATATCGAAAGATATTCTTCTTATGAACCAGAAGGATTTTAGCAAGCTTATTTAAAATTTGAGCTCAGAATTTTTTATCTCCAATTGTGTCTGTTTTTTGGGTTAAAAATTCATGGGTAGTGAAATCATTTTGAGCACAGATTCGTAATCAGCAACACCAAAATCCTTTGTAGATACTAAATTTTTTTCTGGCTTACAAAATTGTTGTCCTGAGTTAATTCTGAAAAAAATGGGAGCAATAATAGATTTTGATTCCGATTTGATCGAATCGAAATGTAGAAAAGCTCTGATAAAGTAATTACTTTCGATGTACATATGTGTATATTATCATTTTTCTAAAATGGAAAAAAACTGCCATAAATTTTAAAAATTTTTTTTTTTAAATGATTTTTTTTTTCTAAAAACACACCCATTATATGCTTAGTGTATATGAAATAGTGCGTGATAAGAATAACAAAAACAAATAACATAAAGTAAACGATGAAATAATTGTTTTTTTTGTTTTTGATTTTTTTTTTCAAATTCGGGTTTGATTGCATTCAAGTCAAGAATTAAATAAAAAAAATGCATAAAAAATCTATTGCGAAATAAACAAGTTTTTGTATTTTGTTTGTTAATGTTTTTTAAGGCAAAAAAAAAAATAATAATAAAATAATACAAGTACAGTAGGCGTCATAATTATTTTGCCATAAGAAGAAAAAAATATATTTTTTGATTAATATGAGAGCTTATCTTTTCCGATTCATTATTTTGAATGGATCGGAAAAGCTTTCAATTGTTTATCAAATATTTTTTCTTTAAGTCAAAATAATTATGGCGACTAGTGTACGTGTATTATTTTTATTTGCACAATTTTCGTTATGATTTTTGAAAAATCTATATGCACTTTTTTTGTAAGAATTTTGCAAAATTCTTTGAGATTAATTGAATTCAATTAGAAAAGAAACTTAAAACTCACTTTTGTATATTGCGGCTTTGCATTTGGATCTGCCATTTTTGATTTGCGTTGAATTGAAAGCGAAATTAAATTAAATTATAATAAAAAGTGAAACTTTTCAACGAATCCGAAATGGAAAATCGAATAAGAACGCAAAGTTGAAGCAATACTGGAAGCAGCAACAGAACTGAATCTTTTCAAGAGAACACTAGCGTTTTTATACTTTTAGAATAGCTTTCAGATTTAATGTTCGATTGGCATATACTCGTACATATGTGTAAGTATAGAGATATATAAATATAGTAAATATGTATTTAGATTATTTCGTTTTGTTTTTGTCGTATTTTTTTTTTTTGTATTTTTGTTCGATTATCTTTTTTTGTTTTGCATTATTCGCACAGTCGCCGGCCGGTATCACTTAAGAGAAAAATTGAAAAATACCCTACTGCCTTTACGTTAGGTCTATCACTTTTAATATGCTATCACATATATTTTTTTTCAAAACATGTTAAAAGTGTTTTTAAAAATTTGGACCTCGGAGTTTAAAATGTGATGGTGTTTTTAAAAAATTAAGACATTCCAAATATGGCACTTCACAACTGATTCAGAGACGATCCAGTTGTAGTCACTAGACGCGTCACTATTTGTAGGGCATTGTAATGTTAAAAGGTATAGAAAATAACATTAAGGCTGTATTGACCATAGGACAATGCAGATCATTCTAGGTTATTCAGCTGACTAGTCATGGGCAGAGATGTCAGAAGAATAATAATGAACCGTTTGATAAATTAAGGAAATTATCGAATAATTCCAATTTTACGATTAATCATAAAATCCCTGGTTATGGATCGATCTACAGTATTGCTGGAAACTGTTTGACATTGTTAATTTTGAAATATAGATTTTAAGTAAAGACAATTCTTAACTGAAAATAATTTTTTTGAGAAGACATAAAGCCTAAGTCTGTCGAATTCGGACCAAAAATTTAAAAATTGTACCGGGCTGGGAAAAAGTTTAAAAATTTGATTTTAATAACATCCTATATTTTTATAAATCTTTAGGGAGTCCATCACAAAACCTAACCTATCCATAAAATATGTGTTTAATTCAACTCTCTCTGTCTCTCTTCCATTTTTTGTCTCTCTCAAAAGTATTTATTGCTCTCTTTAGCTTTAATATTTCAATATTGCAAAGCTCTTTTTACAGTGCTACTCTGGTAGATGTAATTTAAACTTTCAATTGTTGGGGTTTTGCATGCAATAAACTTGATTATGAGAAGAGCTTTAAGCTTTAATTTTATTTTTTGTATACACTTCCTTTATAACATTAAAGGGGTACTTTTGTTTTGTCTATAAGTTTGATACGCATTCTTATATCTTAGACAGCGCCACAGCCAACATCAAAAGATACAAATTTTTTGTAAAAAAATTCTCTAAATTTATTTCTTGGCATTATGTTCTTTATTATTAGCAAAAATTTAAATTATCAACGATTTAATAAAAATTTTATTTTTATTGACATCTGTCTGTCTTTTTTTAATAGAGCGATTTAGTTCTCAAGTCTTTCAAGTCTTCTCACAGATTTGTTGTGGTTATAAAACGATTTCCGGACGTATTGAAATTATCACAGCCAAATTTATTCCATTTTTGTCTGCTACGATCTGAGTGCGCATTTCTTGTTTTCGATTTCGTCTTATAAACATCATCGAAACTTTCGTATTTATAGACGCGTTCAACGACACCGTGATCCAGAAATTTTAACCTGTGCAAAGCATTCGAAATGTAGGTGCTAAAAAGGTTAAATAAACAAAATTAATTTATAAATAGAAACTACAAAATACTCAATATACACACCTGTAATAATTGTAATCATAGCAGACATATGTAGCAAATGGTTTTAGTTCCAAGCCATCTGGACAAATTGGATTACCATGTAGACTCAAGTACAACAAATTGGGAAATATTTTCTTAATTAATGAAATTGTTGTATGCAAATCACTAAATTCATTTTTATTCAACATGAGCACCTCCAGTTTGGTCATAGAGGCACCGAAGAGTGGACGTAACTGAGCCTCATCCAAACCATTGCTGTCTAGTATCAATTCTTTAAGATTATCGAATTCAACAAGCCAATTAAGCTGTCTCAGCCGATTGTTGCTAAGATCCAGATACTCTGTATGACTGCCGAACTCTGTTACAATATCGCCGGGCAGTGTGCGTAGATTCTTTTGCACTAAAATGAGCTGCGTAATTTTGAGATACAAAATAAAAGAAATATTATTTCGTCACACTGATAAGACTTCAAACTATTTCATTTTTTTTTTTTAACTTACCTCATTGGGTCTTTGACAAAAAGTAACTTTGGCATTTGTAACTTCTAAGAGTTCCATTATGAAATATATATGAAATGGAATAATATTGTACAATATTATTTTTCTATAAGCAATAACATAAATAAATATGAATTTAAATTTTGCTTGAAGTATTCTTATAGCGTTGAAATTTTACAAGAAACTGCGACTGCAGCGCTCAATCTTCTCGTTGAAATTGTTGATAAGTTTTGAGTTGCTCACATTTTCTGTTTTGTTTGGCTTCTTCGGTGAGTTTATTTTTACGCTTGATTCTTTTTCATTTATATTTTTTTTACATATTTTATTCTTTTTTTTATTTTTATGCGAGCTTTTGTGTCGTCGTTGAACTTTTGAAGGTAAATATTGAAAGACTTTAAAATTGTGATAAGAAAGATGCATTCCAGAAGTACTAACAGTTGCCGCTTTTGTAGTAGTTCTATTTTTTTTTAATCTTCTCAATTTGTGTTTGTATTTTAAATTAAGATTGGGAACTTAAATTTAGATTAAAGGTCGGAGCTATTATCTGAAAATCTTAGACTGTTTTCTTATCTTTTTCGCCGTTTAGTAAGCCGGTGCGCTGTCTAGGTTCACCAAATGGATCATTTAGTTGCTAGATTATTAGATAGATGTGATTATTACATTTAATATATTCGTTGTGAACTATTGTTCGAACTTTGCTATAATCTTTTTATTGTTGTATTTATAGTCGCTTTGGTCTACTTCAGTAACCCGCTGTACCCATTGTTGCCATGATTCTGGTGGCTATTTTTGAGTCTTGGTTTCTTCTACGGTACGAGTCGATTAAAAAACTTATTATGACGAATAATTTGTAAATTTTAAACCGCAACAATGACTTTTATATTATTTTTTATGTATAGAGTAGTGGCTTGCAGGTTGCCACCCCACTGTTTTTTTTTAGTATCTTCATTTTTTATATCAAATGATGTCATTTATTATTAATTTTGACAAACTGCAAGCGGTGGCAACCTGCAAGCCTTAGCCCGAAACATGTAATAAAAACGAGCAAATAATCCGAAGAATAGTCTTGTATCAAAATCAAAAAAAAAAAGACTTTAAAAAAAAAAAATAAAACAGTGCGTATGAGTAATATTGTCGAAAATTCGTATCCGTACCAACAGCTAACTTAAGTATCAACACTTAACACTTTGCAACAAAACAACTTCAATGTTATTTCCTCTTGTCTCGAGTAAAAAAAAAAATAAAATAATAATAATTTTCTCACGCTGGCCAAAAATTTTTAGCAAATACTTGATACGCATTAAAATAAAAAAGTCCTTCGCTACACAATAACCAAGTCAAGTCATTTCAAATGGTTTCAAGTTTCATAGAGAGTAACAAAAAAAAAAAGTAAGCTTTTGAAGTGCATACAATGAAGAAGTATAGCAAATATATTTTTAATTGCCATTTACAAGTTTAAATCCTAAACAAAATATAACGAAACAAATGACGATGATTTTGCCAAAGATTTTATTTGTAATGATGCCTGCTACCCTGCAGCAAATAATAATAAAAATAATAATAATATTATGATGATGATGATGGCCACAAATGCCAAAAAAGTATCTTATAAATACAATAAATAAAATAAAATCAAATAATAATAATAGCAACAAAATAACGATTTGTTAAACATAAAAGAAGTAAGTATCTGTTTAAATAAATAAACTTAACTTCAACAGGGCAACTGAACGACGATGACATTCATTCAAAAACGCTGATAATGCAAATATGTGTTGTATTATTTCTTTTGTAATAAATTTTTTTTTTTTTAATAAAATAGAAAACAATGATAACTCGGAAAGTTTTGACAGGCATAACCCTCGGCTGAATGCTGGCGTAAATTAATTTTATTTTAATTTTTATGTAAAATTATGAGGGATTATGATATCCTGGCACCAGCATACATTCAAAATTACATGAACATTAGATCAACAAGTAGATTTTTCGCTGAATTCCACATACGAGGGCAATTTAATATGTCATAGACTCATTGAATGAAATTTGTGTTTTTTTTTTCGTGGAAAACCCCCTTTCCTCAACAGAATTTCCATATAGTCTTCATTTATTCCAGCCGTGTCCCAATTTTGTATTCCTTTCAAATTATAGGTTTTCTCATTGTCTTCATATTAAAAAAAAAAAACTAGTAAGAACGCTGAAATCGAGTATGCTCGACTGCAAGATACCCTGTACCCAATCTTTATGTACCTTAAGTTATGTTCTATTTTACTACTATACCTCATTGAATTGTATTTATCTTTGTATGGGGGCTATACCTATAATTATGTTGGACCTACCCATATTGGTCTATTTCATTGGGACTATCATAGGCATAATTTATACCAAACTTACAATTCCTAGAATGAGAAACAATGACGTTTTTGTGTAAAAACACAAAATGTTGGGGTAGATTTGTTTGGGGGCTATACCTAAAATTTTGGTGGTCCTACCCATATTGGGATATTTTATTAGGACTATCATAGACATAATTTATACTTAATTAGAACTTCCTAGAATAAAAGCAATGATGTTTTTATGCAAAAACTGAAAATTTTGGACTACATTTGTAATGGTCCGTTTGCAAAATGTAAAATGGGTTCGTTTGCAAGTGAACACTTGACGGCCTAGAAGAGTCTAAGTTTCAAATATGGTGGCCCTATCTTTTATAGACTCCGAGATAATCTCTGTCATACGGCATACAGCAGGACAGACAGACAGACGGACATAGCTAGTTCGACTCCCCTTCCAATGCTGATCAAGAATATATATACTTTATAGAGTCTATCTAGCCTCCTTCTTTCTGTTACATACATTCGCACAAACTTAATACATATACCCTTGTACCCTTTGGGTACAGGGTATAAAAAATACGGCCTCTTTTTTTAATTTCCGGTCTTGTGCGGTGGACCGGAGTAGTCATTTCTAATATATTTTAGATCGCTGAATCCCCAAGCCCAAATCCAATTTATCAAAAAATTATCACAAAAATGCAAATTAAAAAAGTCCTTCGACGAATTTTTGTATTTTTCCATTTTTATGATCAGTAAACACCCCCGAATCAAAACCTCATTCAAGTTTTTCGTAGGGAAGAAAGTTTTATTTAAAACCAATTTAAGTACACAGTGGAAGAACATGCTGGATGGGAGAGCGATCTAGTTTATAGATTTGTGCGATAGAACATGTCTCAAAAACAAGCTCGGATTGCGGTTGTACATCGTAAGTACATAATTTGTGAGTCCAACGATTTTCAATGCGTAAAAATAACAAAACTTTATGATTAACCTTCGAAATTGTTTGATGCCAATCGTTCATTGTATTTATTTCGAATATTTTCAATGGTTTTTCGATTATTTTTGATGTTATTCTTGTTACTTTTCTGCATAAATTTGTCACCCATTTTCCTTGTTATTTTTATTATTTTTTTTGTATTTCTCTGATGGATTACTTATTATTGTTCGCTGAATTTATAGCTTCTATTGGCACGCTACTGTGCCAAGTCGAACGTTGACCAAACGACAGGGGTACTTTATGCACTTCCAATCCATTCCATTCCATTCGCTTTTATGTCAACTGCAGCGCACACGTTTCGATTGATTTTATTGTTCAACTTTTGCCATTGTTTATGTGGTTTGATTTGCGAATTTTACTCTGTGCAAAAGTTTCATTTGTACTACGAACTTATTTATTTTTAGCTCACTTTTTTATTTGGTCCATGGTGGTTTCCATTAAATTGAACATAAAATATTTACTTCTGTATGCATTTGGCTTCTTTACGATTCAATGTCATTGGCTTTACGTTTTTTTTTTTTTTTATTTTTATTTTTTATTTGGCTTTTAATTGTATTTATTTTTGTAGATTTATTTATTCATTTATATCTTTGTGTTAATTATGTTTTTATATCCTTCATGTGCTCAAGTTTTTTTGTTCCATCGTAGCAGACGACAAGACAAATTGGCCAATTGCTCTTTCCATTAGGTGTGAGCGTTGTAATTGAGCATTCTAAGAAGTTGCTTTTAATTTTGTTATTAACTTTTTGACCTTTGCAAATGTCTGAGTTGCTTATAATTAACTGTGATGTTTTGTTTGCAAAATAACAAATTTTAGTGCTTAACATATTAAATTAGATACATGTGTGAGTGTGTTTTATTATAAATTAATATATCTGAACTTTGATATGCTACAAACTTCGGTACTGCCACCATTCAAAGACCGATTTCTACTCCTTAAAATAAGACCATAATCGACTTGGTTCAAACAGAACGTTTTACAAATCGAAACATTCATAAAAAAACGGTCTAAAAATGGCCACTCTGCAGCATATCGCAGTCATACTACAAAAAACACGATGCATAGGTATCGATGTAATAGAATAATTGTAATTACAACACACAAGCTCATAAGAAAACAACCACATTGCAGGCATAGGTAAAGTCATAAAACAACAAACACAGCTCAACAATGTTAAAAATGGGTATAGTTGCCCTATCGTTGATCTATACCATTGTAACCTGAAACTTTTCGTGGGTTAAATGTATTTGCTTATTTATCTTTTCTAGTTTAAATCAAGTCTGGGGCTTTCGATATACTTTAAAAAATTGTGCAAATCTTTGTTACAGACAGAAGAGTGTATAATTGAACCCAATAAAGTATATACATATATTCTTGATCAGCACCGAAAGCTGACTCGTTCGAGTTATGTCAGTCTTTCCCTCCACATGTCTTATAAACCGGAATATAAATGAGACTATGAAAGATAGAGCCACCAAACTATAAACTTAGGCTCTTTAGAGCTCTTCGGAGTTCACTTCATCAAGTTTTAATCTTTTAGTAGAAATACCAATATTCGAAAAAGAATGGTTCCAAGATAGAACATAACTAAATGTTTACATAAGTTGGTTAAAGTGTATCTCTGGATTGGGCATACTCGACTTCAGCGTCCTGTTTTTTTTTAACAAATCTTAATTAAATGATGACACCTGTTACCGCGTGCCGAAATGTTTTACAGGAAACTTGTTGCTCACAACAAAATAAAGTGATGAAAATTTGCACTAATTTAAATTATTTACAAACAAATTGTGTGTCAATTAGCATAGCAATGTAATAAAAAATTAACCAACGACCTTGCACCTTTTTCGCTGAATAAGATCTAGAAAATTTGATGATAAAAACTATGCCAGTCACTCATCATACAATATATCTATGCAGTCCATCATTTTCTAAAGCCGTAAGCCGCCCACTGTGTATCGGGGTTTTTAGCTGAGAATGCTGATGATGATGATGACCACGACGAGTTGATGATTATTTTTTAGTGCGAAAATTTGCACTAAAGTGCCAAGCGATGATTATCAGTTTGTGTCAAAAAATAAATAAACAAAAAATAAAAATTCAAATAAAAAAAGCAAAATGTCATACCATATTGTACAAAAAACTGTTTCATTTCATTTCAATTCAATTTTCGTGACCATTTAAGTTAATTAACAAGCATCATTAAGTTATCAGATGTCGTTTACTTTTTTGTTTCGTTTTTTTTTTCGAATTTTTTATTGCTTCATTTTAAATTCGAAAATATTTTGTTTATGTTTTTAAAATTTTTAAACTAGGTACATAATTTGTATGTTTTTAAATTTGTTTTCTTTATTTTTGCATAATTATTATCGATTTGTCATGTCAGCGCCGCTGAAATGTGATTTTGCACGATTTAATAATTGATTTATGAGTTATTTTTAGCAAAGCCAGTAAAAATAATGATTTTCAAAAGGTTTTTTTTTTTTGTGTAGGTTTTTCCTCTCTGGCCTATCACATATTTTTTTTTTTTTTTTTGTAGGTTGATGCAATTAAATTTGTAACACATTTTTATTTGCCATGAATAACTTTTTAATTATTTTATAATTTATGCTTGCTTTTTTGCCGTTTTTATAATTGTATCTTTTGTTAGTTAAAATATTTTTTTTGGTTTTATATACTTTGGAATATAATAAGGGTCAAATTTTTGGAGGTCAACTATTTAAGAAAATTAAAATATAAAAAAGAATTATCACATATGCACGTTTTCTTAAGATTTAAATGCAATGTTTATCTACCTTGGATTACATCAGAAATAAAAACACCTAGAAAGATGAGTATTCTATCATAACTATATTCTTAACGTCCGATAGTTTTGTGTGAGAAGCATCGAATTTTGTAGTAACTGCTCCTTGCTGTTAAAGCCACATTCTTGAAAAAACTAAGCAAACGAACGTGTTGTTGCTTTGTAAGCAAGGAGGAAAAAACAAATAAAAGAAAATAATTTGGCGCTAAGAAGACGCACAAGCAGCCTAATTTGTTATTAAATATTTGCATTTGTGCGCCTACAAGCGTGACAATATAGTATGTAATTATTTTACTGGCCAGTTTGAATTTTTGTAAACAGTCATTTTTTTTATAACGGCCACATAGAGTGTGAAGGGTATGTTCTGTTTGTCGAAAAGTTTGTAACGCAATAAAGGATACTTCGTAGACCCCAGAAAATATATAAATTCTTGAATTCTTGAGCCAAGTCCGTCTGTCTGTCCGCCTGTTTATTTCAACTCGATTTATAGTACTCGGAGACTACTGGAGATATTTAACTGAAATTTGAAACTTAAGCCTTTCTCGGGAACGAGCCGTTTTAATTTGAATATGAAAGTGCCACGCCCATTTTTAGGCATAGCCCCCATACAAAATGAGCGCTTATTTTCGAATTTTTGTCTGAAAATGGTTATTATTTAAGATTGAATTGACTCCAAATTAGGTAAAAACACTTCTAATATCATCCAATATCATCCAATATCATCATATATCATCCAATATCAATTCCAAGATTCCACGCCCATTTTTAGGGATAGGCCCCCCAATTATTTTCGATTTTTTTTTGAATATCTTTAATTTTAGCCTAAAGTTTAATACCAATATTGTATCAGACCATTGACCCCCTCCCATCCCATCTCGAAGTTCTATCAAAGTCACTGATGATAATACATAAACTATTTAAATATACTTGTGACGGGTATTTAAGCCCCGGTTCCACCGAAGTTAACGTTTTTCCTTGTTTATATAATTTTTTGTCTCCACTTCTTGAAGTTTTGACTGCGTTTAAACCAGAAAGAGAAAAAGCGATAAAGATTTATATGTAAAATCAGAGCATCAAATGTTTGAACAGAACGTTTGAACAGAACGTCTCTCCTTCTCGCGGTTCTGTTCCTAGAAAGTGTCGGTTGTTGTCTGTCTCAGACTTTTTATAATTTTGTAAAATTCTGTGTCTTGATGAAACCTTCAAAATGTTTAAAAATACATTTTTTTTGATGCTTTTGTATAGAAACGTTATAGTTCTGCGGTGTTCTGGGATGTGCAACAAGCGTTTGAGCCTTGAGAGTTTGATCCAGAAAATCAGAGCGCAAATACCTACTGAGTGTACTGAGTCGAACACAAATCTTATTGTAGATTGCTGATGTGTAAAATCTTCAGCTGTGCTGTGGCTAATTCCAAGTATACAATTTGAATATTTTTCAACATTGGGCGTATCGGTGAATATTAAAATAAAAAGCTCTATATCTGCACACTGCACTTTTACATTAGGGAGAGTTGGAGATTCCCCTGGATGTCTTCAGGATCAATCATTACAAGAGAGAGAGTTCGATCTTCGCAGCTGTATTAAGACTTTGCTGCTAATTATAAAATTTGTAGATAATGATTTAATTTATTTACTATTTTATGTGTAGAAATCAATATCAATTATTGAGCGCAATTTTGTAAAAAAAAGAAGAAATAAATGCATTTAAGCTTATCTTAATTATAACAAAGTAACAAATTAAATACAAACAATACAACTCAATTTACTATAGAAACATGCAGACGAATTTTAAGTTTATCTTTTGACATCTAAATTGAATGCAATAAAATGCAACCGTTTACTTAAGACTAATTGCCACAAAAGGAAATACAATTGACGAATGCCGGTATTACCAAAGTACACAATAAATACTTAAGAGAAGATTAATGTAAACAGCAGAATAAAGCAAGTCATAATTACAAGCAACTTACAATTTATGACAAACACATAAATAGTATCTACTGAAGAGTACAATCAAAACAGTTTAGTTAAGCTTCTTTTCCGTTGTGGCATTTGAAGCGCTATGAAGCAGCAAAATACACAAACAAACAAAATGTATCTATATTTTTTTTTTTTAGATACAGATACTATTTGAAATACATTAAATATTTGTGCACTTTATACTATTTTATTTGCTATTTCTAATATTTTTCTTTAAAGAAGAAGAAGATACTTAAGTGCAATAAGTGGCAGCAACAGGTCATCGATTGCTTGCATTCTTCGGACAACAAAAAAAAAAAAAAAAAAATAAATAAATACTTCTTTTCGGTATTTCATTGTGATTGAATTGACTGAATCGATTTGATTCGAACTATGTCTCGAATAGTATTTTATATCGAATTGAACGCAATGTCAATGCAATTGAACGAAGGGCAAACATCACATCAAACACTTCAAGATAAACAGTCTTGGATTGGATGAGATGAGGCCTACATATACATAGATACATGCAGTGTATGCGTTGCGAAGGCGCAAATGACCTGATTTTTTAAATGTTGTATTCGAGTAGTGTTGGCTTGCCTCAAAAAAAAAAAAAAAAAAAAAACAAATCTTGCGCAATCTTTTAGCAGCAAATCAGCAGCCGCAGCAGCATCTGTGAATTGAGTAGAAGCATCAGCAGCAACAACATTTGTTGTTGTTGTTGTAGTTGTTACACTTGTTGCTGATTTTGTTATTGTTGTTGTTTTTGTTAGCTGCTGCTGCTTTCGTTGTCAGCAGCTATTGACTTTGTTTTCTGTTGATGATTTATAAATTTTAAATGTTTTAGTGAAACGAGAGGTAACTGAAAAAATATGATTAAAATATGAGAAAGATATTGTTTGACAGTTATCCAGGAATAATAGAACGCATGCTCAATAAATGATCCACACAAATATTGCCGCTGCCTTTTTCACAATTGTATTCGAGAAAAAGTAAAATTATTTCTAGAGAAACTCGAATACGGCGAGAAACCTACTGCAGTGTATGACGGTATAAATTTAAAGAGTGATTTTTGAGCCGCAGTGTGAGTAGCGAATGCGATTTGAAATAAAATCACAGTTCACGATTAATAAGCTGCGATTACTGAACAGGTTTATTGCTCACGAAGAGTGATACACAAAATCACCGCTAACTAAACTGTTTCACTGCTTTTATTGTAAAATTGAAGTTGCACAACAAATGTGACGATTCGCGAAAAGTGATAAAAGCAACAATCACTGAAAAATAAACAGTTTCACTGTTTGCAAAGAGCGATACACAAAGTCGTCGATAACTGAACATGTTTACTTAAGAATAATAAAGTCGCATATCACAACTTTCAGTCGCAGTGCGATATTGTGATTTTTAAATCACTGTGAAATAATCACCGAAAACGTGTTTTTTTTTGCCAACACTCATCTCAAAATTGAATTTTGTGAAAATTGTCGGCGCGTGTGTCGCTAATTTCGCAAATCGTTTTGCAATTTTTTTTCGTTTTTCTCTTCAAAATTTTTTAAACTACCTTCGCAATTATTTTCAGCTATTGGTACGTGTTGGTTGGTTGTTTGGTATTTAAGTGTTATCAACATGGATTTTGGTTTTAAGTTGAGCTGGTTATCCCAACTCTTACTAGCGTCATTTCTTTTATTTTCGCTGATGTTTCGGATTTAATAATGCTCTCTGTCCCAGAGTGTTGCTGTTGCTACTTCAGAGTGCGTTCAAGTGCACCAATTTCAATTATAAACTCAATGTCTGGTGATGTAAATCGCATTTTTTTCCCGATTTGGATTTAATAAATTTTTATTTTATTTCGCCTACTTTTTTTATTGGAAATCATTTCATTTTTGTTGTTTTTTTGATTTATATATTTTTTTTTTTTTTTTTGCTGCTCTTGATATTTTATATTGCTGCAATTATTTGTTAAAAATTGTTTAATTTTGTTTAATTTTATTTGTTTACTTTGCTACTTTAAGTTTATTTTTTTGTTCGGCTTTATTGTTTATTGCGTTCGGAAATAATTATTTCATTTTATTTTGTAATCGTTTTCAATTTAAATGTGGGCGCCTAAATTTGAAGTTGACAAATTTTTTTTCGATGCGCAATATTTTGCGAATGTCAAAGGTAATCAAGCAAGTAAATCAAACAAGTAAATAACAAAGTTCGAAATTATTTCGAAAAAATTGTAAATTTCAATTGCTGCAGAAATTGCCAATTATTTTAATATTAAATTTCGCAGAAATTCACTAAATTCACCAAATTCCTGTGTATCTGCCTTTTTCTTTTATTTGTATCTCATCATGATTATTATCAATGAACTTCATCAATGAACCGCAACGTATTGTAGGTCACTTTCGTTTTCAGCGAATGTAGCCTTAAACAGTTTCGGCAATAAAACAAAAACAAAAACAACAACACCTGTAAAGCATTCAAGTGCGCTCGAAATGGTGAAAAAAAGCACTTGACACTCGATTGAAGGTTACTTTTATGTATCGACAAGATACATAAGTATCTTAAACAGCAAGCATAGCTGTGTGGCATAACATGATAACAATGAATGAGAAGCAACCAAAGCAACAACAACAACAAATACAATTACCAAAAACAAGTGCAGAGGAAGCAGTAGCTACAGCAACAACAACAACAACAATGAACATGTATCTCATTGCAATATACAAACTTGCCAACAACTCATATCAACAAATTGTCTGCCAGAATCTTCTTAGTTTTGATGCTGCTAAAAACTTGTGAATTATTTACTTCTTAAATCTCTTTGAAAGTTCTACATTAGCTGCAGTTAAATATGACATTGAAGGGGTTTTCTTTAAAAGTTTTTTTTGGTTTGTGTTGGTTGACTTTTTTTAGTTTTTATAAAAGCTTTTTTCATATATATATCACAAGGGCTCCGGAGAATTTAAGTTCTAAGTAATACTGCCCTGTTTCCTCTTTTTATCCTTGAGATCGTCTATATTATACGGCTTTAGCATTACTTAAAACACTTCGTGGAAACTCACAAGTCTTCTTCTCTTTTCGGAATGTTTTTAATTTTGATAAAATCAAAATAAATAAAATAAAATTTGTCAGACATAATTATCCACAAAGATAGGATTCCCTTCGGAGACACCTCTCACGAACTAACGGCGAGTAACATGACGTGGTGGGAGGTTTTGGAGACCACATTCCTATTCACCACTAAAAGTCCATGCCTAGTAACAAAAACTTAAAGTATTTCCATATTTTACGTAATTATTTTCTTTTCTTCTTCTGAGGCTCGGATATCTTTACTGGAAAACAGTAAAAATGTTTCCATTTTACATCCAAAATTTTCATTATTTTTCAAGAGCAATTTGTATTGTCTTAAGTTGCTCCAATTGCTTGTAACGACATCAACAACAACAAAGTAAGTAAGTAAGTCAACACGTGTTTTGGCAACTTCACACACAAACCTATTTGCAGATACTTTTACAAAGATACACATACGCAGAGAGCGTCAGATACAATTTAACCTGGTCACATATTGTATCGGCAAACAAGCTGCTTTTGCTCTTTTTTTTCTTCGATTTCGATTTCCTCTTTAAGACGTCTTTTGATGTTTAATTAAATTTTATCGTACTTAATATGAGATTTTTAGCTGGAAGTAAGATTTGAAATTGAGTGACCAAAATAAAAAAGAGCGTATTTTGTTTTGTTTTATTTATTTTTTTGTATTTTATTTTTTTGGTAATGCAACTTGTTATGTTGGCGTTGCTACTGCTGTACTCTCTGACAATTGTTGTAGTCGCTAAGCATATAGACAGACAGACAAAAGACAGACAGCAGACGGACAGACAATGCCAAAGTTGCTCTTCATTCGAATTGGCTTGTAATACGAATCATATAAATGCGCGCTTCAACGTTTAGTTTGGCATCAGTTCAATACTTGCGTTTCTTTACAAAGCAAACAAACAGCAACAGCATTTACCAAGAAAAAGGATTACATACCAAAGGATTAAATATACAAAGAGGATATAAAGTTGTTTAGCGAGAACTATATCAACAATGCGTATCTTTTTGATTGCCTCTTGTCTGCTTGTTGCCGTTGCGGCACAGCCTGAAGCTCCATTTCCCTATATTGGATTGCCACAACAGCAGAGTCAACGTGCGCTACCATTGAACGGTAAGTCAATCAGTCAGTCAGTTGCCAGTGATTGATGTTGCAGCATGTTGCATGAAAAATGGATTTACTTAACAATAACAACAATAAACATTTTACAGCACATCCCGCACAGCCACATGTATATCAACAATTGCCGCAGGAACATAGTTTCGCCAATTTTGGAGTACAGCCACAAATGAATTATTTGCCACCAAATGCGAATATCGATCAAGCACACCATGCACCCGAAACGGCACAGACCGCTGCAGTAATTGCTGCACCAGTCGATGCGCCACATGAAGATTCTTATAATATGGCACATCGTCTCTCATCGACGCCACATGCCAGCGGTTATGCACAGGGACCAGTCGAAACGAAAATACACAAACACATTTATGTGCATGTACCACCAAAGGATTTCGAAGAGGAAGATGCTATACAGCCACGTGTACATCATGAAGTTGGACCTAAACAGAAACACTACAAGATTGTCTTCATCAAGGCACCATCAGCGCCGGCAGTACGTGCACCAATTGTTGCACCACCACCACAGAACGAAGAGAAGACTTTGATCTATGTGCTGCACAAGAAACCCGAAGTTGAACAGGACATTGTCATTCCAACACCAGCACCGACTAAACCATCCAAACCAGAAGTTTACTTCATCAAATACAAGACCAAGAAGGAAGAAGCACCCGTTTATGGACCACCACCATCAGCAACACTTATCGATAGTGAGCCACGTCATGTTGCTACCGCTGATGATTTTGCGCCAATGTCTGTTGCCGATGCTGCATTGCCCACAACCACAGCTGAAACAATTGCTGAGGAGCCACAACAGCCACTAAATGCAGAGGTACCTGCACCTGCTCAGGTTTACGGTGCACCAACTGCACCTTCCTATGTTGCCGATGAGGTACAAACGACATTGGCTTCACCAAGCATTCAATATCTGCCACCGTCTACAGCCTCAGCTCCAGCTGATATTGTTGCTGAGGAAATACCATCAATGGCACCCATTGTTGTTGAGGAGCAAACTGAAGCACGTGTGCCAGCGGCCAATTATGGTCCACCAAACCGTTTCTTTATCAAGAAGCGCAAGTAAATCAATTCGAAATATTTCATTTCTAAACGAATCAGTTTGATTTGATTGGAATTTTGTGTTTTTTCGAAATGTAGTAAAAATTGTTTCTAGTTTTCTAATCGGCTTTTGAGCTACTTTGAGCCATATATGCATACCGACATTCTCCCACATTTCATATTTCTGCATATATAGTATAGTCTATGTACACATGTTAATAATCCCACACACCACACACACACATTAGTTCATTTGAAATACTTTCTGTTGTACTGGAATACTTTCTCACTCGACAAATATTTCAATTGTTATTGCCATTTAGCTTTTGGCAAATTAAATGTTTCAACTACTTTCATGGATTGTTATGCAATATTTTGTAATTAGCAAATAAATTGAATATATATAAAAAAAAAATTGTTTTTGTTTTATTTAGAGAAATCTTAAGAAATTTTAAGCGCTTGTAACTTATCAGACCTGTTCTGCATTTCTAATCGATCGTATTATACGAAATCGAAGTGGTTTCCTATTTTCTATCGTCGAATAATTTATCAATAATTCGAATAAAAGAAAAAAATTCAATTAAATTGAGAACAAGGTTTACAATGAAACCACTTTTTATGGTTTTTTCTAGCTTTCTTTCATTCGTTTCGTTTCTTTTCTTTTTCAGTATTTTCGTACAATGTAGGAAACAGATTCGTAAACGTTTGTAATTTTGCGATTGTGAATAATTTGGTTCTAGTTTGATTGGTTTCTGTAAACTTAAAAAATTAAAGTACGTAATTTTTGTTAAATATACGAAATCCTTGCTACTATATAGAAAATCATTTATAAAAAAATTTGCTGTTATTTTTTTAATGAAGTCATGTATATATGATCGGAGATAGGGTTTTATATTATTTTGTTCGTTTTCTTCATTTTTAAATTATGCATTAAAGTTGTAAAACTTTTTTGGTGCATATATTAATTTCATAAGTAAGTATATCATATATATGTCATTTTTAATTAGATATGTTCTGTTTTCAAAAAATGTTCACAAATATTTCGTAAAAAGTACGAAAACATTTGTACAGTGTAGTATCTAAGCGTTTCTCATAGCTTCGTACTATGTACAAAACCTATTCGTACAGTGTACGATATATTTCGTGACTTCTTTTAAGAAAAATGAGACTGAATAGTTACTATTAACAACTTATTAATATATTTCAAATGAATAAAGTGTTTTACTTCAATAGTTCAATTTAAATAATTTTTTTACTTTCATTTAAAATAATTTAAAATTATTAATTTCGTGAATTCCCCACTTTTTAGCAACTTTACTTTTGCTTTAATAATTTCACACAGTTTACCATTTTTTTGTTGTCTCTGCTTTTACTAAATTTACAAAAAGTTAGCAACGAATCGAATACGAAAAACCATTAAACCGTCGCACAATTATTTACAAATTAATGACAAAAATTGGCGGTATACGAAGAAGTATCTTTGTATTGCATCTTTGAATAAACAAAAAAAAATAACTAGTTGTATATTGAATTTAATGGTTTGTTTTCAATTTTATTATTTTTTTTGGTTTTGTCCATGCTCTTGGCAATAACTGCAGACTTGACCTTGGCGTTTTTTTTTTAACACTTTTTTGGCAAAAGCTTACAATAAGATACAATTTCGTTACGTTTAGCTGATTTAATGTTTGCAATGAACAAAAAATAACCACTAAAATGCGTATGTGACTTACAAATAAAATAAAATAAATAAATCGTTTTTGAATGAAGTTTCTTTATAATAATTTATTTATAATAATATGTAATGCTTCCTTGGAATAATAATAATGTTCACTGACTTGAGTAGTGCACGCTTGGATACAATCAATACTATATTATGAGTGTTATATAATTCTACTTTCACGCATTTCCATTTACAAATTATAGTTCCATTAACTAATGAACTTTTTGGCAAATAGATGCATGAAATGCGATGACATGGATTCTAAAACAAACAGTCTGATAAGCTAACACAGAATTTTACAGAATTTAACCGAAAATCCTCGCGGGATTGGTTCTGCGCAGCTGATATAATGGAATTGAAAGGGTTTTTCATGAAACCACAACAAAACCGCTGTGACATTCTCTGTTTTGAGTGTCGTAAGCAATCTCTCTGATCCTTCAAGCGTGCTACCACAACAACTGAACGAATTTGTTTGATGCTCTCTAGATGGAATGACTAAAATTACTTTATATTTATTAAATTGCAATTGGATAACATATATGTGTATGTAAATTATAGCGCAACATAAATTTTATTGAAAAAGCCGGCGAACAAGAAAAGAATTTTCGCGCCAAAAACATGCAGCGGCGCAGTGCAAAAGGCAACATGTTGCTTTGATTTTAACGTACATAAATTTTTAAATTTTAATTGCATGAAATGCATCGTGCCTTGTTTGACCAAGGTCCCGATTCTAGTATTTCAGTTCAGTGTAAAAACAGCTTATAATTCGCAAATAGTTTAAGCAAAATTTTTTAAAGCTGTGTTTTGCTTTTATTGCTAGTTTAATCTCTTTTTACCCTGTTCCCAAAGAGATTATGGAATACTAAGATTGTCAAATATATGTAACAGGCAGAAGGAGGCTTGATAGACCCTATAAAGCGTATATACTTGATCAGCACTGAAAGGCGAATGGACTTAGCTTTGTCGATCTGTCTGTCCGTTCATTCTGACGTCTGCCGTATGAAAACAATTTTCTCGGAGACTATAAGAGAAAGGGCAGCCTTATTCGTAACAAAGACTCTCCTAAGCCATCATTTTCTTTGACCCCATTTTTAGGGGTACCATACAAACCTACCCAAATTGGGAACTGGGTATCTTAAAGTCAAGCATACTCGACTTCTGCGTTCCTTCTGGTTATACCCGTTACACATTGTGTAAACGGGTGTATTCAGTTTGTAGAAAAGTTTGTAACGCACTAAAGGAAGCGTCGTAGTCAGCTTGATGAGAAGACTTGATCTAGCCATGTCTGTCCGTCTGTTTGTCGCGGGTGATTCTTCGCTCAGTTTTAAAGATATTGGGTTGAAACTCGAAACGTAAGCTTTTCTCGGCCTTAGGGTGTTTGTATGTTAAAATTAAAATGCCACGCCCACTTGAAAGTGTAGCCGCCATACAAATTTACCGCCCATTTTCGAATTTTTGTATGAAAATAGGTTTTATTTATACTATGTATTTACTCCAAATTGGGTAGAATACTTCTTTTGAATCTTCTTACGATCTAAACAAGTATTTATGTATGCGTCGAATGGTTTAGCAGCTCTGGTGTCCCAAACATAAGCCTCTCACGTCCAACATCTGACCCAAGCTCGACGGATTTGCGCTGTCGCTATTCATTAACACAAGCCTTGCAAAAGATTTCTAACGTAACGGAGCCCTGGCTTTTCAACACTGGTTAGAAAAAGTCTTCCGACCTTAGTAGTCTTTGTCTACTCTATTGCACTACTTTTTGACTAAGTGAACCCTTATTATATATATATGGAAGTATTAAACCCTTATTCTTCGACTATATTTGTTGTAAGTTTCTACACTAAAACGATTAATACAAAAATTCTTTAAAATAATTCTTTAAAAAAAACAAACAACGAGAAGTAAACATGCAACTTTTACATTTCCTAGTAATTTTACGCCCTTATTTACACAGTTTCCTTTCTGTTCTTACTTAAGATATTATGTAGCCGCCACGTGGCCTACTTAAAAAAAGGAAAGCCGGCAAACAAAATTAATATAAACAAACATTTCCCGCCAAAAATCATGCAGCTGCGCACTTTAGCATGCAACATGTTGCAGCAACATGCATACCCGGCAAACACGAAGCGTATCGGGAAATACGAAATGTACCGGAAACGCCGAAGTTTTTTTGTAAATTCTTGTTGAACACTTTTCCCAATGCAAAAAAACGCGTAAGCGTTTCGTATGCGTCTTCTTATTGGCAAACGTTAAGAAAACTAAATTCAAGTAGTAAAAGTTTTACGTAAAGGAATTTTGCTCGATCAGTACGTGTCGTGACTTCGAGTGAATCGGATGTAATAACGATTGTAACGGATTATTGCGTTTGTTCTTAAAAAACAACAAAAATAAAACTAAAAAGCAGAACAAGCGAATTTTTTTAAAACGCGCGCGCAAATTAATTTGCTTGAAATCTTTTTTTTAGTTCTAATTGAAAAGAAAATTACAAGAAAAAAAATAAATAAATAAATAAAATAGAAAAATAAACCGATTTGTCTTGTGATAAAAGTGTTAATTACTTTAAGTGTTTATGCACTTAATTATAAACAAAACAAAAATTAAAAATGTTTTAATAAACAAATACTAAAGTATAAAACTTAAATAAACACGTCGAGAGTGTCATAAATTTTTACAAAAAGTTTATTCGAAAACTGCAAAATTTTGCACTCATTTATTAAAATTTGCAAATGCAAAAATTCTAAAAAAAAATTTTTAAAAATTAAAAAAAAAAAAATAAGAAAAAAAAAAAAAAGTCTTTAAAGAAGAAAAAACTAGTTCTGTGTGTGTGTTTAGCTTTGGTGTTCTTTTATTGTTGTGCATTTCGATTTATTGTATTTGTATACAGGACCAAACATTGTTCAAGTTTTAGCTGTGCCATTTGGGAATTTTGCTCGGACTTTGTGTCTACACGTGCAATTGTCGCCGTATAATAACTTTTGTCGCATTATCAACATTTGTTTCAGCCAATTTTACATTTGTTGTTGACGTTGGCGTTATTTGCACTTTAACCATTTTGAGGTGAGTCCATGACAAAGTTTAATTTCGTGCTAACGAGTTTGTCCTTTTAGTTTTACGTTTACAATATGTTGCATTTCTTTGTGGGTGTGTGTGTGTTTGTGTCTGTCTGTGAGGGGTGTTTTTTTGCACTTTAGCGCTCATTTGTTAATTTGTGATATTTGTGCATGAGTTGGACGGCATTTGTGTCGCCGCTGGAATTTATTGTAATGTTTGTAATTTAATTGAAATTTAAAATGTCTGAAACAAAAGCAAAAATACTATACGCAGTAGACAAATGTAATAAATTTAAATGAAACATATTTATGTTGGCAACACCATTTAAATCTGTAATGAAACAAAGCAAAATAATTTAGAATTAATTGAACATAATTAGCAGTTTCGTTCTAAATTTCTTGTGAAAAATAAAAAAACGAAAAAAAAAAAAAAAAAAAAACTATTTCATTAAGGTCCATTTTTCCAATTTTTAGTTAAGCACTAACTAGCAGTTACTTCATACATTTAACTTCTAGCTCGTGATTTACTGAAAAAAATGGCCGTTAGGCTGGAATTCTCATCTCTTGTAAGGTTGCCACTAACATCAACCAGCTGGCAGGTCAAGTTATTTAATTTTTAAAAAAAATCAGCTGTTCTATTTTGTGCAAAATATAAACAAAATTTTCTGCGATTCTAAAAGAGCATAAACTATACAGCGGAGCAGAAAATCGTTCTCGTGGAGAAAAAAAAACACTTGTAAAAACTACCCACAACTTGAGAAAACAGGCCTTAAAGTTTAAATGACGCATGAAACTAAATTTCGCAAAAATTAAGTAAAAAATAAATCGGCAAATAGCGGCTTTGATATGCCTGACAGAAGCAGAAAATCCTTGTGGATCGTAGAAATTATATTGGCATGGGTTATAAAAAAATTTGTTTTTTCTTAGAAGAGTAAATTTTTTTTAGTTCGTCAAACATTCATGAAGCGGGATTTATCAACTTGTCGTTAAGTTTATAACGCATTATAGAAGACATCTTAGACACTATAAAGTATATATCCAGCGGGAGAGTCATCAATCCGGTATCAATTCTGCGTTAATGACTAGTCTCTTTCTTCGATGACATACTGACGACAGCTTCATACAAGTCGTTAACGACATTTTCGAACAAATGTCGCAGTTGTCTTAAGTGATATGTCGTGCAAGACATCTTTGATGACAAGTCTTGCAAGACATAATGCATGACATGTCTTTGACATATTTCCGTCTTTGACGCTGTGTTTTGTAGATTTTAAGCTGAAATTCAATCATAAATATTTCTAGGTGCTGTACCGTTTTTTTTACGATTTTAAGCTGAAATTTGATAGTAGAAAATATAAAAAATTTTTATTTCAGTATAAGAATAGGCCCAATTTTCCAGATAAAGTGGGTCAAGTGACTTTTTTACCAAGTATTAATTTCTGCTCAAAAAATTAGATAGAATGTTTAAATCGACATTAATTTTGCACAATATTCAAAATCTTATTGTTTCAATTCTCCTTGAGCATCAATAGTCTTCAATGACAATTCGTTCGGCATTTAACTCAAGAAAATTGGATCACCAACTAGTAAACCATGTCAACGAAATTTTAGGTTAAAGTTTAGAACTCATATTGATTCTCCAAAAATGTTGCGTCACTAAAATGTCCGAAAACTACGGAAATATTCGAATAATTCCAAAATGTACTGTTGAAAAAATACACATTGCTTGAAATTTAAAAAAAATATCTGTTCAAATGACGTAGTAGAGGTCGTTGGTCTGTTCTAATAGTTTAGAAAAACGTATATAAAAATTTTCAAAATCTGAAGTTGTGGCTAATAAACCGTTTTTTCGTATCCAAGCAAAGTAAAACAAAATTAAATTTAACGTAAGAAAATATGCAGTCCATGTAAAAAAAAAAAAAAAAAAAAAAAAAACAACTTAAAGTATTTTTTGCCATTAAAGCCACAAATCAAAATTTTCCGTAAGATAAAATCTTAAAAAAGAAACTTTTATTTTGCACAAAGTTGAATTTTGGTGCTTTGATGCATAAAAATATTTCTAAATGATGCAGAAAATAACAAAAATTTGATAGAAAACAAAAGAAGCTTTGTTGCGTTGCAGCCAAAGTTTGAAAACTCTTCCTACGGCATTATTAAAAATTAAAGTTTAAAAATACAATAATCTTATCAATGCTGTCCGTCTGTCTGTTCTTCGATACGTTATAATGGGTCAAAGTTATTGATGTGTATAGAGTTCATTCATTCGTAGAAAGCTTTATTCGATTTGTCTATAAATAAATATAAAATACTTTCATTTTATTATATTTACAAAAATCAAATCAAGCATTTCAATTGAATTACCACTTTTGTCTTTGTTTGGTCAAATGTCAAAAACGAAAACGAAAACTTTATTGAATTGCTTAATACATTTATTGGTTGGCATTATTTTTATATAAATTTCTTATAAGAAAAATACTTTTCTTCAAATTATTTCAATTTATGTTCTGCTTGTGACATTCTCGAAATACTCAATTTTGTATAATATCCGGAGTAGTTTAGCTATTTATAAGTAAGTTGATTCATGTGACATTTCCTACGCTTGTTGGTAAAGGATTTGAAGTGAAGTTTAAAATACGCGAAAGCACTGACGCAAATAATATTGTATTTTTTACATTTAAACATTTTCATATGTTCACTTTTTAAAAAGAAATGAAAAAATGAAATCTCACTGCTTTCGGGAAAAAAAATTGCTGTCAGCACAATCTTACTAGATAAGATGATACGAACACACAAGCATTCAGTCGGTGAGTGTGGCATACGGAAGGAAGCTGACAAAACTTGTGACTTCCTTCCTGTACATTTTAAATACTTTAAGTCTACTCAGCGAGGTATGTTTTATGCATAAATCAAACAATGGACGTACACAAGACGATTTTATCATTGACTGGTTTACAAATATAACACACCAATTTCAGTGATATTTTCGCAGTGATTTAAAATCGCCATGTTGCACTGCAGATGAAAGTAGTGATATGTGATTTTCTTGTTCCTCAGTGAACATGTTCAGTTATCGGCGATTTTGTGTATAGTTCTTCGCCTACAGTGAAACTCTTTATTAATCAGTGATTGGTTCATTTATCACTCATCGCAAATCGAATAAATAAGCTTGGTCACCGGACCTGTACAAATTCGTTGGTTCATTTGTCAGTAACTTGATTTGGAACGATTGAAAGGTGAAAGCGCAATTGCAACAAAAAATGAAAAGAAAACGAAGTGAGTTGTGACATTTTTTAGACAAAAAAGTAAAACAACCAAGATCACAATTGTTTTCGTGAATATTTATAATTTTTTCAATTTCACTATAAAGGCCTTACTTTTCAATAAACTCGGGCAAAGTCAGTTTGTTGTGTTGGTGTAGCGAAACAGTTCAGTTAGCGGCGATTTTCTGTATCACAATTCGCGAACTGTGAAACTGTTCAGAGATCGCTGCAATTTTATCACTACGCTTTTCAAGTCACAGTCGCTTATCACACGGCGATTCAAAAATCACTCTTTTTGCCAACACTTGTTCATGGTATTCTTGCATATGTACATCGGCTATGTTGCCCTGAAGATTCTGCAAGTAACTAAATTACTAGAGTATAGAGGGTCTTGTCCTTTGATAAGCAGTCATCGGGTAGCTAGTGGTATTCACACCAAGTCCTTTTCAGGAAGGACAACGTACCGCAGTACCAATACAATCATTGCACTGAATTCTTTTTTTTCAGTCTGGGAACTTGGTAGGGCAAAGTTTTATAATATTTTTTAATTCAAATTTTTGAAGTTTTTGGTTGAGCAAAAATTTTTTTGCATTTTTGCAAAGTTGCACAGTTTACAAAGCTCTGTGAGTTCCTTAAGCTCAACACTTTTAATCTAAAGTCATTTTGCCAATGCAATTTGGTTGTTTAAATAAAATATTTATTTGTAAATTTTAAAGCAACTCATTTTGTTATATCTCGACTACACCTCGCAAGGTTGTAAATATTAGCAGGATTTTAAAGAATGTTTAAATTGAAATGAAAACACAAAAAAAAAGATGGCTGCAAATCCAGTCTTAAATATTTTTGTAATTTTCCTTTTATTTCACTTAATTTTTCTCTTTCAACTGAGTTAACACAAATAATAAAAAAAAAGTGTCGACAATTTTCCTAGAGTTTTTTTTTTTTGTAACTCATAAAAGGATCCAATGAATTTTAAAACTCTTTTTTTCACCTAAAGTGAATTCATGCACAGCGGCAGTTAATTATAAATTATTATATTCTGGCGCCAGTGAACCGAGCCGTTTCGTGCCTGGTGGCTAACTTTTGGCTATAAAATTTTGGCACACATTTTCACATTTGCACAAACATGCACGTATCTGTGTATCTGTGTATCTGAGCAGGTGTAAAATATACGCAAACACTGCGATATACTTGTACGTACATAATTTAGCATCAATTAACAATTGAATTTTACTGGCTTACATTGGTTGGTGTTGTCATTTTAAAGGCCAAACTTTTCACTTGCTTTTAGTATTTTTTTTTTTTTGGATTTCAATTTGTAAAGTAGCTTAAATATTGTTTATATCTTGTTTGACACGTCTCCTGTTTGCGAATTACAACAGAGTCATTACGACTTGGCTGACATGTCACCCGTACAATAGTTTTTACGTCGTTCTTGAATTTTATGTTTTTATTTCATTTTAATGTCAACGCGTGACTTTGTGTATTTACGACAGTTTTATTTAATGAGTTCGTTTGAAAAGATACAATTTAGTGCACTGAGAGCACACTAAACTTAACATACTAAACTATTTTCAGCTGTTGTAATCGATTTTTATTTGTCAGTCAACAAAATTGTTTATTTTTCAATTTTTTTCAATTTTTTTTTTGGCTACTCAATTTCAATGAAAAATTGTTCAAAAGTATTTTAAATAAATAGTATTTCGCTCTATATTTTTTTTTGTTTATTTAAAAAATCGTTCTACCAAAATCAATGAGTTTTTTTGCTTAGAATTAACTAAAAACAATTTTAATGCATTGTACACATTAATAATAATTTTTCCATAAAAATAAACATATGGAAAAAAAATCGCACTGTGCGTATGCGTAATAAAAAAATAAAAAAAGAAATTAAATAGATTTGAAGGAATGGAGATTTGGTTGATTTTTTTTGCTGCGTTTGTAATTGTCACGTCACGTTCTGTTTGAAAAGAATGGGTTCGAAAATAGGTTGGGGCGTGGACACCATAAAAACGATACATAAAATGCGTCATAATTTTGCAAGTATATTTGAGTAAGAGCAATGAAATTCGTTATGAATATTATTAATTAAAGTCTGGTCAAATATGTGGAAATAAATTAAAAATGAATGGATCCATTGTAAAATCTGCGAAATAAAAACATATTAATTCTGATATACTATTGTATATATGCATATAGGAACGGGAAACGTTTGAGCTCAAAATTGGCATATATAAAAAGAGCTCTTTTCTTCAATGCCGAACAATGCCGCGTTTTTTGGTTAGTTTCTTTGAAAATTTAAATTATTTTCAATCAAATTTCACTATGATTGTTAAATATCTGCATACACTCATTCTTTTAATGAATTTTCACAGTGAATAATTGTTGTACTAATGAGTAAAGTAGCTACTTACATATGTATTTTTGAATACGTGCGTAGTTTCTCTACACACAGCAACGTTAACAATAAATTACACGACAACATAAAACCGTGGCAGTCTGTGTTTGTTTTCAGCTTTGTATTATTTTTTATACCCTATATTTCGTTGTATAAAATGGAATATTAGGTTTATGCAAATGAATGTAACAGGCATTGTTGAACTTTCCATAATATATATAAGATCTAAGTCGGTATAGACATATACTTCAGACCGTCTTGCAGTCTACCGTATTTTTAAGCTCAGCTAGCGGATACCCTGTGTGTGCTACTACGTTGTTAGGGCATTTAGGCTGCTCTTTGATTCTTTTCTGTTTTTTGTGCAATTGCAGCTCTTTCGTTGTCATTTTTGTCTTTTTTTTTTTGTTGGAGCTAGTACGAAAACATACAAAAAAAAAAAAAAGGCCACTAAAATATACCAAAATAAAAAATCAAAAATTTTTGTAAGGGAAAAGTCGAAAATCGACTTTATGTATGATCCAAATGTGCCTAATGCATTATTTTACTGGTCTATAACTATATTTGCATTGTTGTCTATAAAATAAAATTGGTTTGGGAACTCATCGGTTGAATAGTTTTACAGTCCATAGCGGACATAGAAACGTATTTACTGTTTAATATATATAGATTAGGTCACCGTGACGAATCATTCTATCCATTCATTCATTCATTCATTCATTCATTCATTCAGTCAGTTTTAAAATATTAAGCTTAAATTTGGTTCACTATATCATAATGTACCCAAACATATTTACCTTCCACTTTCCTTTTTTTTTGCTCAAGAAATTTTGTTTACACTTTTTATATTAAGATTAAAATTTGTTTTTATATGAACTCTGACATTGTGCTAAACTTGGGTTGAACATTGCCGTTAATTTTTGAAGTTTTTTGTAAAGGGCATTTCTGTTTCGGTTCAACCAAAGTTAAAGTTTTTCTTTGCTTTTTTTTTTTTTTTGTTTTAATTTTTTAGTCTCGTGCTTGCTGTATTCAAATGTTTTGTTTATAAATTTTGCTTTTAAATTTGTTTTTTTTGTTCTTTTTGAAAAGAATTTTTTTTACTTTCATGGAAAAAATATACGAAAATGCGTGTTTATTATCTAAAATAGCACTTTTCTATTTATTTTTCAGAAACCTTTTAGTTTTACGATTTTCATAAAATTTGGTTGATTTTTGTTTAATGAAATTTTTTATCAAAACCATAAAAAATAAACATAAAACTTTTTTTAATCCGCTTTAAGAACAAAGGACAAAGAGTCAATTAAAAAAAAAAAAAAAACCTTCTATGTTTAACTAGTTTACTGATTGATATAAAACCAGAACATAATATTTTCTATTCAATTTATTTTGAGGCATATAAAGAAAACCTTCGTATACCGTTTAAAAAGAATTTTTATAAAAATTCGATAAATGATGCATTTTTTGAGCAAATCAATCACTGTTTCCGGCATTTACCTCGGTTTTTTTTTTTTGAATGATTACGAAAAAAATTTTAAATAAATTTAGCAAATTAAAAACTTTTCACTTCAAAGTCAATTTTCAAATACCTTAGACACAATTTGCAATTTATTATTTTTAATTATTTACTTAAAACATGAAATCATGCAATTAATATTCTACTTGCTCTTTTTATGTTTTTTCCTTTTTTTTTTTGACTTGTATAAATTTGATTAAGAAGTGCGAACATATACATCCATCCGGAGATACTACATTTCACGTATATTGGATTTGTTTAAAATATAAACTTACTCTTGGCATTTTGTTGTTTGTTGTTGTATTTTTGCTGCTGTTGATAAAGTTTTGCTTCGATTCATCTGTGAAAAAGTAAAAGACAAACTTTTCACTTGGAAAAAAATAACAACAAAATAAATAAATATATTTAGTATTTTGATTTTTGGATTAAAATGTATCTGCACAGCCAATGAATGATGCAAAATTTAAGAAAGACAGTAACATGACAGCAGCAATTTAAATTCAATTTTTTTATACCAAAATGTATACAATGTATGCATGTATTGGGTTCTATTTACATACACAAAATCTTGTGTAAAAAAAAAAAAACATTCCACTAAAATTGTGCTTAAACTGAGAGTTGCAACAAAAATACACTTTTATATTTTATTTATAAAATTTTATTTATTTATTTTGTGTTTTTTGTTTTGAAGCTGAAAAAATAAATAAATAAATTTGTAACTTACTTTTTTAAAGAAAAAGTCAACACTTTGACTGCACTAAAAATCGAATTGTTAAGTTAAAGTTTTTGATATAAGCAGCTCATATTTAATATTAGAAATTCCTTGAAAACTTCAGTATTCACTTTAATCTGTCAAAGGAGAACATAAACTTTCGTTGTTTCCTTTTTTTTTTTTTTTGGGTAATATCCTTGTCAGACTTTATCTGTTGTTTTTGAACAGTTTGCTTGCTTGAATTTTTCATTTTCACAATTTTTCGCAGATGACAAACGCAAGTGTAAGGAAATGGAAAAAAACGTAATATGTTCTTCGTTTTTTTTTTTTTTTTTTGTTTTTCATGCATAAAATATATGCAAATAAGATTTTTCGTTTGAAAATCGTACACAACTCTGAAGCACTGCGCTTTATATTTGTCTTGGTGCAGCATACTTTGCACAGGAGTTAAGAGATTAAATTTGGTCTTACTTTGGTGAAAAAGTTTTCCAACAGCACATATCAAAATATAAATATAATTAAATATTTATATACATTTTTTTTTGATTATTGTAACTTGAAGTCTAATTTGTTAATTGCTAAACTTAAAAAAAAAGTAAGCAGCTCAAATATGTAACATGGGAAGTTTGCACATGTTAACAGCAAAATCGAACAACAATTTCACAACAGATAACCTCATTATTTTCCAATTTCAAAAACGAAAACTAATAGAAAAATTGGGAAAAACTTTAAATTTTGTTACACGGAAGCTCGAAAACGTCTCATCATGGGGTCAACAATCTTAAACACTACATTGGAATCCTTATAAGGAGGGTATACCTTCTTTTTTAAACTAAAAACTTAAATATATCAATAATTTTCATTACAAAAATAAAGTAAGTATAATGCCAGAAAGTGCTATTGTGGCCCAATAGTCATCAAATCGGTTCTTTATACATGGGTTAACATTAAAAATATTAACATTAAATTTGAAGTAAGTACATTCATGATGCAATTATACCAGGTGACGTATTATGCCCCTGTCTCTTTCTAATTTGGTAACAAATTTTGTTGAGTATACATGATATGGTGAATTTATATAATTTCACATTATAAATGTCTATTTTAATGCTTCCTGATTTTGGGAAAACAGCTGATAAAATTCAAAAATTCAAATTTTTGCTTGAATTTCGTTATATGTTTTCGATGTGAACATATATTTTAATTTCTCAAATCTTCTTGTACTCTTCTCTCTTGTCGTAGCATAATAAAATATAGTTTTACTATCTCTTTCTCAAAACTTCTCGAAGTCTTTTCTCCTGTAGTGGTGAAATAAAATATAATTCACCACAGATTGCCGGAAAAGTTCATATAATATATTTTGCATCATGAGTTCATTCATAAATATATCATTTTTCCGTAAAATTCGAAAATAGGCAGTAGAGTTGTATTTGAAGGTATAAAGTGCCTTGTGATGAGAGAAAGATTACATTTCAAATTTCTAGTCAATATTTTCAAAACTGAGAGAAGAAACTATATACTTGCAAGAAACGAACAGACTGATGGTCATGGCTAGACCGAGTCAACTCGCCAAACTAATCAAGAATATTCATATATTCTTGATGTACGTTACAAATCTTTAAAAGCAGTGACGATGTTCTCATAACAACTATCTTTGATTAATAAGCAGTCTAGAGCAACTATGGGCAGCTATAGGGTCTTTTTGCATTGATTGCTCTATACACCGCTTATTCAAAATAAACCGTTGTTTTTTTGTTTTATGACTTTGCCTTCGAAGTGGTTGTTGTTTTACGATACGAGCTTGTGTGTTGTATTATAATTACAGTTATTCTTTTCCATTAAAACCTAAGCATTGTGTTTGTTGCTTGTTTTTAGAGTGAACAGAAAACGAAGAGTTTTGTTTGTTGTTGTGGCCTTATCGATAGATTTCTGTATCCACTGTTAGAATATTAGATCTTCATCACTACTTAATATAGTGAGTAGATCTTCCTTGTGTGATGTATCATGCAAACAAAGAACCCAATATATCCCGAAATATATAAGTTTTTTATATTTGTGCTGGGAATAATAAAGTCCTCTTTTACTGTGATTTCTCTTTGTTTATTTTTAGAACTTCATAAATTTTTAATATACTTAATAATATATTTTTATTAATATTTTTTACGCAAAATTCCCACATAAATATGCTTTTAGCATTCCTTTTCTTTTTACCATTATTTTTTTAAAGAATTTTCTTGACTTGAATGAGATTTTATGGATCAATTTAATTTTATATAAAGGTAAAAAAAAGTTAAAGAAAGGTTTTTGCCTGTAAATTAAAATGTAAAAGTTTATAAAAAATATAAAATAAAAAAATATTAAAAATTTATATCACGTACAAATGAACAAAACAAAACTTTTTGCATTAATTTGTAACGAAAAAGTTCTTCTTATGCCTAATAAAGAAAAAAAAAATCTGGCATTTATGCAACTAAATGAAAAAATTCCAGACACATTTGTTAAAGAAATTTATTTGCCAATAACGATGACAACAACAACACCAACAAAAGCCAGATTACATATATAGTATTGTATATAGGGTTTGTGTTGGCTCAGTTAAATTACAATTTAATAAGAAATTATATGCGCTGCAAATGACGATTTGGCAATAATTTATTTTTATTTGATTTTTCAGTTGCCATTCGCAGCATATTTTATTTTTTTTTTTAATTTCTTAAATTTGTTTGACTTAAAATGTACTTAAACTTTTTTTTTATAAAAATAATGAAAAAATGTTTACTAAAAAAAAACAGAAAGATTTTCACGCATCCTTGGTAATGTTTTTTTGTATACATTTGTGGCAACTGGAGCAGAAATAAGCACCAAAACAGCTTCGAGTGATTAAATGTCAAAGTAACATAGACACAGATACACATACACACACAAACACAACTGCAGACAAATAGAAAAATACACTTTTAGACAGATAAAAAAAAAACATACTTATGTACATATTGAATAAATTTAACTTCCGTCTACGGATTAGGATGCTTCACATCATTAAATACGCACTCTTTCCATAAAAAAAAAAAAAAAAAAACCAAAAAATTTCTGTTAGGCGTATTTCTAAAAAAAAAATTGTAATAAAAAATTAATTCAAATAAATTCCTTTTATGCACAAATTTATTTGTTTTCAAAGGAAAAACTAAATGAATCAAACATTTACATTAGTAAGGGTAACAGCTAAGCTGTTACAAGCTGGTACAAGCGTATTGCTTAAATAGTTCTCACATGCCTCACTCTTACACTTGAATTATTTCAAATAAAAACATAGCTTATTCTTTGTTATTCTAGTATTTTTAATTTAAAGTCCTTTTTTTTGAAATTTCGAAGTAAAATCGAATGTGGTGAATTCCAAAAAATATCTAAAAAATAATGTAAAAATTGTTGCTTGGTCATGTATGAAAACTATACATAAAAATGAGGGCTAACACCCAAATAGAAATAAATATACGGCCAGACAGATGTACTTTTTCCGTTTAAAATAAAATTCCATCACATGGCAATGTTGCTAACTTAACAATTCGTATTTAAGAGGTCAAAAATTCATAAAAAAAAAAACAAGAGTCTAGTTTCTCCATCAGATTTTTGTTGAACTGTTTTATTATAAAAATTTTTTTAAGGTAGTTGAATTTTTTATCCAAAATGATATTCCATTTTCTCTTTTATTTGGGATACGGCTTCATCTTTTTTTTTTTTTAAATTTTTTCAAACTAATAAATTATTTATATATCGTTAAAGCAAGAAGCTTAAGTCTCATATTAAAAAAATATTTACACGAGTATATAAAAACAGAATTTAACTGAATTATTTTTACATTCAATTTTTTTTCATTTTTGTTCAAGTTGAATTTATGTGCGTTGTTTTTGCAATGAAAATATATCCTTTTTGATTTCGATTTCGATTTTATTTTTTTTTTTTTTTTTGGTAATGCCGAACTCAACTTTCACACATTTTGCATTCGTTTACAAGTGTCAGGATTTAAGTCAAACGAGGCCATTCTCTCTGCGTCTCTGATGAAGAAAATGAAGTGTCAGATATATTTGTCGCCTTTTTGCACATTTTTACATGTGACACTGCAATGGGAATATCTTTTTGCACATTTGACAGTGTTAATATGTACGCTGAAAAGATTGCATTTATCATGGATTTACGGATAGGATATGCTGGCGTAAAATTGTGTATTTTCAGCTTTAAATTTGATATGTAAATTATTGCTTGCAGTTTTACAATTTTATTTTGCTGAGAAGTTTAAAACCTAAACCGATTTTATGAAAAAATTAAAAGGAAAAGAATGTTTAAAAAAATTTAAATTCAAACATATTTGTCTAAGAACTTAAAGAGTTTCTTTAATCGGGGACCGTAAGTAACGATATTTTTAAAAAAAAAACCGAAAATTGAATGAGACTGATAGAGAGGGAAGAAAGAGAGTAAGATAGAGAGAATAATATAGTAGTAGAGAGAGAGGAAGTTTTTGAGAGATAGTTTTGGAGAGAGAGACAGAGAGTGTGAGAGAGAGTGAGTGTTTGATAGAGAACGAGTTTGTGAGAGAGTGGGAGAAAGAGGAGAGAGGGAGAGAATTTAGAGGGTGGATAGAGAGAGGAAATAGAGAAGTGAAATAGGATAGAGAGTGAGGAGAGAGAGAAAAGAAAAGAGAAGAGAGAGAACAGAAAGGAAGAGATAGAGAGAAGAGAAAGAGAAAAGTAGAGAGAAATGATAGAGAGGAGAGAAAGAGAGTGAGGGGGAGAGATGAGAAGAGAAAAGAGGAGAGGAGAGAGAGAGAGAGAGAGAGAGAGAGAGAGAGAGAGAGAGAAGAGAGAGAAGAGAGAGAGAGAGAGAGAGAGAGAGAGAGAGAGAAGAGAGAGAGAGAGAGAGAGAGAGAGAGAAGAGAGAGAGAGGAGAGAAGAGAAGAGAAGAGAAGAGAGAGAAGAGAGAAGAGAAGAGGAGAGAGAGAGGAAGAGGAGAGGAAAGACAGAAAGTGAGAGAATTTTGGGGATAGTGAAAGAGATAGAAAAAGAGACAGAAACAAAGAGATATATGAAGTGAGCGGTTGATAAATGCAATGATTAAAATCAGGTATTTCGGTTAAAAATCAATTATTAACTTAAACCGATATTAACTCTTTCGGTGCAAGTTTTGTACAATCTCTTTAAAAGAATTTAAGATTTCACCTTATATCTATTTGTATACGATTAATAAATTTTTCTCTCCTTTGTGTCGCTTTTAAAACTCATAAATATTTCTTCCAAATACATTTCTCTAAAAAAAAAAAAAAATTTTAAACTTTATAAATTTTCTTGTATAAAGAAAATAAATTGATAGACTCTACAATGTTGTCAGCTCTAATCATGAGACAGCAACTTTAATAAACTACAATATTCAATTGGACAGAGGCAGTAAAGTTGAATGTGACATAAACACACAAAAAGGATGTTTATTGATGTCGATGTTCTTTGCAATGGCAGTAAGAGTCTTTGATATTTTGTTGTTGTTTTCGTTGTTGTGTGTGTGTGTGTGTGTTTTGTGTCCTGTGGTCGCTATGGTACCATTTTTCTCTCTCTCTCTGCTCTTTTTCTGCTTTAGATAAACCTTTATTTTTCTGTCCCATGGCATTGGTGTCGTAGACGTCGTTAAAAACAAATTGAATACCAAAGCCTGACAATAAACGAGAATGATAGCATTTAGATAGAAATGAAATGAAAGGCCCTCAACGGCAGATATAGGAGCAAAAACAAACAATCAAATTCCATAAAGAGTACATTTTTCTGCGAAGCTGTTTTCATTTTAGATTCGTTTTAAAAACGAAACGGACAACCACTTTACTCTTAATAAAAAAAAAGAAAACAATACTTGTCAAAGCAAAATGTGTGCAATCAAGATGCATTAAAATTTGAAATGACTGCGAAAGATACTCTCTTGAGTTTGTTGTTGTGAATGGATATAAACAATATGCCATATCATACAACATACAAATACATGTGCTAACATCTTTAATAAATGTAAAAAGCTTCACAAGAAAACTAGTCTTAAGCTATTTGAAAATAATGCCTTTTACATGGTCATCTCTTCAAGAAAAAGTATGCAAAATGCATAATTGTTAGCTGTTTTGTATCTATTTTCTCATCGTTACTTTCACACTAAGGAATAGTTACAGCAACAAATGGCATAAATGGGATTTAAAATGCTAATGCAAATGTTTACGCTTAAGCAACTCAGAGTGCCCAAACACTTTCAAGCATCTATCTTTGGTTCATGGTTGAAAAGCTATGAAAAGAGCTTGTTAAATAAGGATAATATAAATATTTAGTATATTATACGATATACAAAAAAAAAAAAAAATAAATAAAATAAATAAATAAAAAAAGGTAAACTGACAAAGGAAAATTTTGTGTTTAAAATGTCAAAAATAATAAATTATGCAAATATTTAACTTTATTGTGGTCACGCTTATAAAATTGAGCGCATACATAGAGGGTTTAACAAAAGTTTGATGAATTGATTGGAAAAATAAAAAAACAAGAGACACAACGATCGATAGAGAAATTACAGGACTGTTTCTCCTGACTAATCTCCATTTTAAGTGATTAAAATGAACCCAAAAAAATTCCATAATTAAATTAATTTTTATAAATATGTTGAATACCACAAACTCATCGAAAATTTGTTAGTCCCGTGTTTAAACTACTGCGATATACATATATTATATATATACTTAGGTTGATTTCCATAATTCGTGATTAGAGGGGAAAAAAACAAAGCAAGTATTTACAGAAATGGTTTCATTATTTATAAAATTTTGCATGCGTGCACAAAGTGAAGAAAGTCTTTTGAAAATTAAGTTTGTTTAAGCACGAATAAGCCTATCGTCATTGTATATAAAAAATCGTTCATAAATCAAGAACAATCCACTACTGAATCAAGAAAGATGATTATCTTTGATGTAGATATAGTGCGTTTTTTATCAAGAACAAATGTTCGTTGTATCAAGAACAGTTGTTCTCTTTATCAAGAACAATCGTTCTTTTTATCAAGAACAGTTGTTCTTTTTATCAAGAGCAGTTGTTCATTTTATTAAAAACAATCGTTCTTTTTATCAAGAACAGTCGTTCTTTTTATCAAGAACAATCGTTCTCTTTATCAAGAACAATCGTTTGTTTTATCAAGAACAATCAAGAACTATCGTCTTTTGAATCAAGAACATTTCACTCTTCTTTGAAGATCAATCATCTTTGATATACAAATAAAGGATTTTGTATCAAGAACAATCGTTCTTTTTATTAAGAACAAATAATCAAAATCATTCTTTAGCGAGAACAATTTTTACTTGTAAGAAGAACATATTCAAGTTGTTCTTAGCTTTAAGAATATTCTTGACATAAGGTATCTGATTAAGGTGTCTTTACAAAAATTACATCGAATGCAATAAAACTTACTTCTTCAGTGTCAAACATCGATGATCTCTTAACTTATTTATGACATTTGGAAATAGAACGAAATTACCAAATCAGGGCTGTATAAAAAATAGTTTAGTAAATTAAATTTAAAGCGATTACTAAAGTTTCGGTTCTATCAAACTGAAGGCTTTCCATTTTCTAGTTTTGATATGAGCGACTTAAATGCTAATTTTTAATATTTATTTCAATATTTTTTAGACATAATTTTTTTTCTAAAAAAATAAATACATTCTTGCGATCAAAATTTTAATATTATCGTAAATACTTTAAAAACTCAAGTTACTCTATTGCTTTTCTATGTTAAATCCTTTTATGTGTGCGGAATTTTCCCATAAAAATATGCATATGAAAATAAAATCTATTAGATGCTTCTTTTAAAGAATGCTGCAGATGCAATTTCCGCAATGACATTTTATTTTATATGCGAATTATGCTGATGCAATATGCAAATAAGTAAAACGTTTATTTGCAAAAGATACTTTCCATTCTTGTGGCTTTGAATCTGTGTGCAAGAGATACTTTTTTTTTTTTATGTTTCAATGACTTTGTTTTGTGTTTTATATTTTTTGTAAAAAAAAAAAAAAAAAAATAGAGCGTTTAGTTTATGAATAATGTCTGCCATATAAAATACTGCGTATGAGTAATTTCTATTTTATACATCAAAATGTTACTTGACTAATGGCGTTAGTGCTTACACTCTGCGCCGTTGCGCTGTTATGGATAATTTTCTGAAAAAATACAACACACATTTTTCACACACACACACTACGCGTTTCGTTTATCATTTAATTGATTTTTTTCCGTTTTCCCTACGGCCATTTTTTACACTTTTTTTTTTTTTTTGCCGTTTTCGTCGCGTTTTTTATTGTGTCGAGTGAATCAATTAAGGCGTCTCGCGTTGAGTTTCTAGTTTACCATTTGATAGCTTGTTTCTGTTGTTTAGTAGATCGAGTGTTGCATGATAAATTTGTAAAGTTTATTCTTGTTAGGTCATCATTTATTATAGTTTTCGATGAAAATGTTATTGCGTGATCTTATTGTGTGATCTGAAAGAAAAAATGTATCTAATAAACTCACTTAACTTTTATTTTTTACAGGTTTAGCCCATACAAAACCTGGACTCAGCTGGGTATGTAATCGTATTGTTTATAGAACTACTTTCAAATATATTATTTTCCCGTTTCGATAAAACATTTTCGTTTTAAATTCCATTAAATTTTACTCTTTTAATTATTATTTCATTAAAAGTGATTGTTTAATTTATGCTTTTAATTTTTGCACATATCCTGTTATATATTATTTCGAATTTCATATTAAGTATTCGAAACTATTTGCTAGTTTTGTGTTATATCCGCACATGTTTGTCCTTTTAATGCAGACAGCTGCAAATATACAAATTATATTTTATTTTCAGACTTGAATTTTTTTGTTGTTAATTAATTGCAAACACATACATTTTGCCTTAATAATTACATATTTCCTTCAGGCTATGCATGTAGTATGTGCAAATGTGCGGAAAAATACGTATTTTTCCAATTAAGTCGATCGGAAATTAATGAAATTTATATTATATGAAATAAATATATTATATGAACGTATTTATATGTCAGACTAGGTGTGTTTGTATGTTTTATTAATAATTTATATCTATTTGTTTTGTAATTTTGTTAGTATGAAAGGTTTTTATACCAGCCACACATCAGCTCGAAGAGACGAAACGATATAGCCTGTCCGTCTGTCTGTCCGTCCGTCTGTCTGTCTGTTTATTTCAACACGATTTAATCGGAGACTTCTAGAGATATTAAGCTGTAATTTGAAACTTAATCTTTTTTTTGGCAACGACTAGGTCAAGTTTGAATATGAAAGTGCCACGCCCTTTTTTAAGGTATAGCCCCCATACAAACTTACCGTTTTTTTTTTTCGATTTTTTGTATGCAAATAGTTATTATTTATGCATTTATTCACTCCAAATTTGGTAAAAACACTTATACTGTCATCCAAAGTGAAACCAAATGTGCCCATTTTTAGATATATCCCCCATACAAACTTACCACCCATTTTCGAATTTTTGTATGAATATGGTTATTATTTAGGAATTAATTCACTCCAAATTACATAAAAAGACATCTAAAATCATCCAATATCAAATACAATGTGCCACGCCCATTTTTTTGGCATAGGGCCCACAATATGTGAGTTGTATCAGATCTTTGACCCCGTCCTATCCCATCTCAAAGTTCTATGAAAGCCACTGATGATAACACATTACCCATTTAAAAATACGTGTGACGGGTTTGTTTATCTTAATTTCGAAAAGTTCGGTTCCACTTTCGGTGATTCTTATAGAAAGAAGATGTCATCTACCATATCTGAGCTTAACTTTTTATCGGTCGAAGCTTAAGTGGTGTATTTAAGCACCAAAATGAATTTTCTTGTGAAGGAAGTAAAAAAATTTGATTTTCGAAAATTTTCGAAAATTTTCGAAAATGTTCGAAAAGTGTTCGAATAAAATTTTGTTTTACCTCTCCCACCGGACTTTGATTTGTGATGGTAATATATGTATACCACTTAGGCTTAATCTCGATGAAAAAATATGAAATTTTCTAAAATTTCGAATAAATTATTCGAAGTTATTTCAAATTATTTAAAATTTTAGCCGATAAACAAATCTTGTAGATTCGGTTTTATGCAATAAGAACATCGTCATTTGAAATTGAATTGTATAGACAAGAAGGTTTTATTTCACTCACTTTTCTTGTGACAATTCTTACCACAAAAGTTACATTTCGTTTGTTTTATTTTCGTAATAATGTTTTATGTTTGAGTTACCTTTACCTGCCGCATAAAAGCATTCATACAAACGAAACGTTAATGTGCGATTGTTGCTGCACGAATGCTTCGAAAACTTATTAACTACCAAAAAACACAACAAATTTTATTTAACAGATCAATCACGCGACTGAGTGTGAGAAGTGTGTGTGTGTGTGTTTGTGTGTTTTAAACCTTTATAAACTTACGCCATTTGATGTACTTCAAAGAACAAGTACAACGGACAAGTTTTAATTAAATGTTATATAATATCGACGCGATTACACATCGTTAAGCACAAATTAAATGGTTCACACGGCAACAGAGTACGGGTCACGCCTACATCACGCTTGACATTATGCCCCCACGCCGCCATTGCTAGCGAAGTTTCGTTTTGTAAAGCAAACAGCTGCGCTGTTGTGGTTATCCATCCGACCAACTGTAATTAAGAAGACCGAACCGAACAAAAGACTCCGTGCGCCGAATTCTGTGCGTCTGTTCTTCTAATGAAGTTGTTAAAAGCGGCTGCTGCTCAATCATTGAAATGTCCGTCCATCCTTCCGTCCGTCCATCTGTCCGTCCGTTATTTTCCCAATTGGATTCTGCACTAAAAAGTAATATTTAAGAACTGAAATTTGATTTTAAATGAATGAATGAATTGACTCAATTAGTGCGCATCGAAAATGAAAATATTTTATTTCTTTTTAATTAAATTGTTGGAAATTTTTGTTTTTGTATTTTTTTTACTGAACAGTAATTTTTGCAGCTGCAAAAATAATTGTGATTATATAGACATTCTTGCTAGTAGTTGTATCATTATCATCTCCTTCGATACCCTTGCCAAATGGCGATTCTGAATTGACAGGCACATAGAAGTCACCATTGGCTACAAATGCATTAACAGCTGAACCCATACGGATCGAGCTGTACGTAGCACCACAATTTGTATTGTGCGCATCCACATAGGAATCACATTTCATGGTCAGAAAATTATTCTTTTCGAGTGATTCGACATAGTACATAACAGAACGTTGATGTGCACAGCCACCGCCAACGTCTACACCACAACCGGGTTGATGCTTGCCACCGTTCGGGAAAAATGCAGCACGTCCAATTGGTTGTACGAAACCAAGTGTGCCACCATTGGTCTGTATGCTCTCGACATAATCAGCATCATCGTGTGCAAGACGTTTATCGGGTTTGTTATAGGGTAGCAATGGTCCTGCAGGATCTAAGCCGACAACTTTCGCAACGCGACCCGTCTCAACTTGTTTAGCTGTAAAGCCTGCAACATGTGCGCCCAAACTGAAGCCCACCACTTCGAGTGTTTTCAACGAGAGTCCATATTCGGAGACGAGAAAGTCAATGAGCTCGGCAACTTTCTTACCGGCACCAGGTGCACCAGCCACAGAGGAGGCATATTCCAGTGAGCGACCACGTGTCCAGTCGACGGCAATCATATTGTAGTCACCTTTTTTTGAACCAGGCACGTCGTACGCCCGTATTGACACCATCCTTATAGTTCGAGTTCCAGCCGTGAATGGTGAATCTGGTTTGAAATAAGAGTTTGATAACGATTTTATTATTTTATTTGGTTTACGATGGTCCGTATTTTAGAAAGAAAACAAATATTTTTGAAATCTCTTGATTGTGTTTAACGCATTGCTAAATCATAAATTAGGCAAACAATGTTTAAAGTCCATCAGAGCCGTATTATTGTTCTGTACTTTAGTGCAAGTCATTTTTTTTTTTTCAAATAAGAAATAATTTAATATTTTTACCTGGTTGGATTTCTAGCGTTAAAGTCTGAAGCATCAATCGATTTACGAGTTAATTCAATTTTCTGACCATTTTCTGGATTTGATTTTGTGTAAAGATAAAAATTAACTCCGTTCAATGAAACCCGTGCGTTTACATTCTCGTTTTCTTCGTAGCGTGCCAATTCGGCTTCACCCTCGGCTGTGTTCAACCACTTAAGGCTGCCATCCAATTGTGGCACATACCAACCATTTTCACCGGATACGCGTTGCTGTTCTAGTTCCTCAATGGGTAACGCCGTGGCTGTAAATTATTTCGAAATTATTTTCTGGAATCATTTTTTTTGGCTATCTAATTTAAAATACAAACCGGTAATTGCACACAGCGCTAAAAGCAAATAGAACATCATTTTAGAAAGTTTCAGTTAAAACTGTTTGTGTTCTTTGAGCGTTTCGAACTTTTATAGATTTTAAAGATTAAACCAAACAATGAATTTGCGCAAAAAATCGGAATTCCATAATAAAATTAATCAATCAGATTAAGTGTCTTGGAAAGTATTAAATTTAAAATCGCTTTTGATAAGACTTCTTTTATGATGCGTGGGTAGTTGTGAAAGTTATGTTTGATATCTCAACAAGAAGAGAAAAAGAAAAAAAGTGTAGCATACATTTAGGCACTTTCATAAAACTAAAAAAAAAGCTTTTGCGTCGCTATTATTTTCACTTAACGCATTTTAAAAACTTCGATAAATTTAAAAAAGAAATAAAAAACTGCTTTTGTAAAATTAAAAATGCTCAGACTTTATTATAAAATCGTTAATGCTTAAGCGCCTTTGCCGAATGGTGCATTGCTGTTTACGGGAACATAGAAATCACCGGCAACCATGTAAGCGTTGCTTGTGGCGCCCATACGCACAGAGCTGTAAGTGCTACCGCATTTCTTGTTGACGGCATCCTCGTAGTCACCGCATTTCATGGTGGGGGAAATCATTGCGACGCACAGCCTCAGCATAGTAGGAAATCGAACGGCTGTGTGAACAGGAACCAGTGGCATCAATACCGCAACCAGGTTGGCTTCTGCCACCATTGGGATAGAATGCACCCTTACCGATGGGTTTCAGGAAACCAAGAGTACCACCGTTGGTCTGAATTGATTCAACATAAAAGGCATCACCAGTATTCAAGCGACCGGAAGGTTTGTCATAACTGAAAAGTGGCAGTGCAGGATCCAAACCGACAATGGTGTGCACCAGACCGTTCTTGACATTCTTGCCGGCAAAACCGGAAACATGTGCACCCAAACTGTGTCCAATAATCATGGTGTTGCCCAGATCCAAGCCGTAATTGCTACGCAAGAAGTTAATGAGATCAGCAACCTGTGCGCCAACACCGGGTACAGCAAGAACTGAGGAAGCATAATCAACCGAACGTGCACGTCCCCAATCGACAGCAATCATATTGGCGTCACCATGTGTAAACCAAGCATCGCGTATGCCATAGTTAATTTCATCCTGATAGCCTCCAGTCCAGCCGTGAATGGTGAAACGTGTTGGATTTCTAGCATTGAAGTTGGAAGCAGAAATGGAAGCCTTCTTAGCAGTGATCACTTGTGGTTCATTCGGGTTCGATTTGGTGTACAGATAGAAGGTAACCGGGCTCAAAATACCGCGTGGCTCAATGAGTGACATTTGTTCTAATTCATGCTCTGCCACATCCTTGTCCTTCCACGCAAGTGTGCCATCGGGCTGTGGTATATACCAGCCAGTCTCACCGCTTACTTGCTCACTTGCAGGTGCTGCATAAACTATTAAATTTAAAGAAGGAAAAATTTCATAAATATTAATTGAAGGTTTATGAATTTGGTTTATTCGTTTTTTGTTTATATTTAGTTACCAGCCAAAGCACAGCTTGCCAAAACCAGTAAAAGTTTCATTCTGTTACAAAAAAAGAACTGATGCCAAAATTTTACACTGCTTCAGTATTTATAGCAAATGGCGTAGGAACAAGCCTCTTTGGCATTCTATAGCTAAGTATGTACTTAAGATATGAACTAGAGTCTGAGCTCCTTCACCTATTGCTGATAAGCAATGATAATGGATTTATTATTATCATATCACAACCAAAATAAAGAACATGTGTCCATCAATATTGTATTTGTTATTATTTTTATTATTGTCTATCATGATTGAAAAACGTCGGATTTTTTTTTTTGTTCGAGAAGTAATGACGTCTAAAAGCTGATAAGCGCACACAAAGGAGCTAACAGTTTTTACACAAATATTTTGTTTCGACTTTTAAATACGTAAAATGATTACACATCAGTTGGAATTTAACGAAAAATCCCGTCTATAAATTTTATTTCTATGAAGACACAATTTGCAAAATATTGTCTTCAATTTTTAAAATATTTTTATTACATTTTCTGTATATTTATTGTAAAGCTATAAATAAAAGGATTTTGTACGATTATGTGTGGTGTTTCCTTATTGAAGCAAAATTAATCCGAAAATACAATACAAAAAATTGTAAACAATCTAATACTACTTGAAAAACTTAACTTAAGCTTATCAAGGTCTTGGGTAACTTGATACGGGACCGAGTTCTACCAAAATCAACAACATATGATTGGTATAAATTGTTCAAAGAAGGTAAAGATCGAGTTGAAGGCGAAGAGAACCTCAACGGACAATGCTCACATCCAAAAAGTAAACGAATTAGTGCTTGCATACCGGCGAATAACTTTTAGAAGACATTGCTGATGAAATTGGCGTACCAAAAGGATCAATTAATACCATTTTGAAAGATGTTTTGGGCCTCAAACGTGCCAAATCTCGACTGATATCAAAAATGCTGATTTTTTTAAAAAACGGCACTAAATCTTTGTGACTTTTTCGCCAAAAATGCAACCAATATCGTTCCGCAAACACCTTATTCACCTGATTTGGTTCCGTATGACTTCTGGCTATTTCCAAACTCAAAAGACCACTCCGAGTAAACCGCCTCAGTTTTGAGTCGATTGAAAACATTCAACGTGGTGGAAAAAAATTTTTGGCATGCTTCGAGGACTGGAAGAAGCGGTGGCATAAGTGTATTATATCGGGAGGGAACTATTTTGAAGGGGACAAAATTGATGAGTAAGAAAAAAAATGTTTTTGATTTGTAAAAAATTTCGACTAGCTTTTGGGCACATTAGTATATATTCATGTTTTACAATGTGTTACTCTATCAGGGTTTTAAGAGCTTCAACATCAGAAGCCTTTCTAACTCGTTTATTTCCATATTTTTATTTAAATTTTATTCTCAGTACTATCCTGCTCCTGGTTGGACTTTTCTCGGTTCTAGTAACGCGTATATCAGATCATTGATCTCAGAAAACCCCCTAAAAAAAGCTTGGTACAACACTGATGTTCCTATATTGCTCATCTTTAGGCGGCTATTTAAAAAGTAATGACCTTCTTAATATATTACAACTACGTCAGCCACCCAGTAAATGTACGCTTTCATTATAGAATCTGCCACGCGTTCTATTAGCTATTCGTTCTTGGATACTCGTAAAAAATATTGAAGAGTTATCTCTCTTTCGCATAGAATGGTTATCTAAAAAGATTTTATTTATAAAAGCGCATGTTTCCCGCTACACTCGTTGTCTTGTCTTATCTTCTTTTAATAACTTCGATCGATTGCCTGTTGAATTAATAATTTTATAATTACGAGCTGATTCGAAAGTGATTAGAATAAGTACCTACTTTTCTATTTTAATTGTTTATTGAAGTACTTAGGTACGCTACATAAATATACGATATTTATTTTTGTTTTTAATTTTCATTTTTAAAATAAAATTTTAGAAAAGTAAGATCTATTGATTCTAAAGTGAATGATTTTCCCTAAAATGAACCTCATTTAAAAATTCTCTTTATAAAAATTTCCCCAATACGCACAAAACTCGAATGAAACCATGCAAAATAGATCGTTTTTGAACCATTAATTATATTATATTAAAATTTTCCATCATAGATATTAGAGCCTTTTAGTGGATGAGTCGAATACCAGGAAACAAAGAATCCCAACAGTATTTATTTAATTCATTTGGTTCATTTTTTATCCAATTCAAGAGATGTCTTAAGAGGCCTCCAGAGAATCTAAGTTTTAAGTTTGACTGCCCAATCAATTTTAGGTCTTCAAAATCAGATGAACGCATGGTGTGTCAGAAAGTACATGGTATAGAAAAATGGCTACAAACATTTTTGTAGGGTACATTTTAGCTACAGCCTTTGCTTGTATTATTTTGCTTTAATTTATTTTTTAATTTAAAGTTTAGGCAAACTTACCTTAATCATTCACATTTTTTTAATTAAAAGTGATAAAAATTATTATATAGATCACTTGCATGATTAAGAATTCGCTAAGAGTTTAATAATTAGAAAGTTTGGTGCTCTAATCTAGTTCAAAAGGAGATACTAAGCTCTTCGTGGAAACAGTAGGATTTCAAAGGAAATATTTTTACTGTTACTGTTACTAAATATTTGTAGGTACTTGAGTACTTAAGTTAAGTAGTTATCTAAAAATTTCCATTAGAATTTAAGGTGTAAACTATGGAAATATTTTTTTAAGAAATAATACCATTTCAACAGATTTTATGAAAATTTCTTGATTTTATTTATTTATTGTTGAAGTCTAATAAACAGTAAGCTTAGACCTTGCCGAAAGGTGCTTTGTTATTGACTGGCACATAGTAGTCACCACCGACCATGTAGGCATTGGTATCAGCACCCATGCGTACAGAGCTGTATGTACTACCGCATTCCTTGGCTACAGCAGCTTCATAATCGTGACACTTCATGCTGCCGAAATTGTTCTGACGCACAGCCTCAACGTAGTATGTAACCGAACGTCCATGAGAGCAGGAACCGGTAGCATCAACACCACAGCCAGGTTGAGATTTACCACCATTTGGATAGAAAGCACCCTTGCCAATTGGTTTCAGGAAACCCAATTTACCACCATTTGTCTGAATCGATTCAACATAGTGAGCATCATCGCTGGACAGACGCTTTGAGGGTTTATCGTAGCTGAAGAGAGGAAGTGCAGGGTCAAGACCGATGATGGTGTGTATTCTGCCTTCACCAACAGTTTTACCAGCATAGCCAGATACATGAGCACCCAAACTGTGACCGATAACATAGAGCGTATCCAAGGACATGCCGTGGCTAGAGTGCAAATATTCAATCATTTTGCCAACTTTAGCGCCAGCTCCGGGTACTGCAACGACTGAGGAGGCATAGTCCACAGAACGTGCACGGCCCCAATCGACAATGATGATATTAAAATCGCCACGGCTCAACCAGGCGCTGGTAATTTGTCTGTTCATTGGATCACTTTCACTCTGAGTCCAGCCATGAATAACGAAACGTGTTGGATGATTCTTGTTGAAGTGTGAAGCCGAAATCGATTTGGAGCTGGTTGTAATTTCCTGAGCTTTGGTTGGATTTGATTTGGTATACAAATAGAATGAGACTGGATTAGTGCTGACGCGTCCTTCTAATTTTTCAGCGCGTTGCAACATATCCTCGGCATCAGCCATATCAATCCATTGGAAGCTGCCATCGTTCTGTGGTACATACCAACCAGTTTCACCATTAATGCGCTCCTCAGAGGGCAAGGCGGTAACTGTTTGTGAAAAATATATACGTGGCAAGGATTAAAAATAATTTTTCACTGCTTTTACAATTATTATTTACCTGCTACCACAAGCGCTGCTAGTACAAAGAAGACTTTCATTGTTAAACTTGATGTCTAATTGCATTCATTGCTGTTCCGTCGGCCTTATATATTGTATTACTGCCGCTGAACACTTGAAAATGTCAAACGATAAAATTTGTCTTAAGACATCACACAGCTCAATGTATTATTTTCAGCTTTTCAGTTTTTAACAGATAAGAAAACCTATTGTTTGATATGCACTTTAGTTGGGGGCCCCCTACCGGCATGGGTACTATCATTTTTTATGACGTAAATTCAACACTTAAACAAAATCGAATGATCTTGATCTTAAATAATTCGTTTCCTGTCAAGTGATGAGAAAATTTAATAATAATAATAATAATAATAATAATGAAAATAAGATAATATAGAACTTTTCAATTAATTTTTCTTATTATTACAGTTATGGGTGGGGTAAAAAAGAGGAAGGGAAAGCAAAATTTAAAAAGCCAAATAAATCGGCCATGAATAAATTTATTTGTTTTTCGTTTATTTTAGCTACAATAACAAAGTCAATGTCTTTTCAGCAAGTGTGTTGTAAATAAATTCCTCGAATTATTCCCTATAAACAGCACACTGACCTATGTTTTCGATAAAATTTATGATCCTTTCAAAATTGTAGACATTATCAGTGTCGTGACAAGTCTCACTGCCTTAAGTTGTAAAGCTTATCAAAAAAAAGTTCAGTTGCCTTAAATCTATGGAATCGTTGAGTAAGATTTCATAAAACTTATCTAAAAAATATAAAAACATTTTAACTTTAATAAAACCGAAGCTTTTATACCTCAAAATTCTAAGAAAATACATTTCCATAAAACAGGGGCGTCAGTATAGGTCAATAAAAAAATACTGAAAATGAAACAAATCTAACATGGATTATATAACTTTTACACTGTGGACGTGTTTCATGACAAAAATTACATTAGGTGTAGTATTCCGACTCTTGTTGCTTACATAATTCAGCTTCTTTCCATAAAATAGTAAGAGTGAGACAAACATATTTTGTGAACGCTTTTCACCACAGTTTACTCTCCCTTAAAACTCACCAAATTTTGCAATCAAAAGAGAAAGAGATAATAACCGAATACTACACCCTTATAAAAGCATAATGGTTTTCATCAAATTAATAAAAAATATATATCTATTTTATAGGATCTATAATGCTTTCATTGAAGCGTTACAAACTTTCCTATATACTGATAATAACTGCACGACAAAATGTATGAAGGGTGTATAGAGAAATAAAATGCTTGATATTTGGTTATAATTTTTTCAGAATATTTATTTATTTACAAAAAAGTCGTTTAGTTAATCATACCATATGGAGCCTTGCTTGATACTGGTACATAGAAATCACCGGCAACCATGTATGAATTAATATCAGCGCCCATACGCACAGAGCTGAATGTGCTACCGCATTGCTTGGCCACAGCATTTTCGTAATTGGCACATTTCATTGAGCCAAAGTTATTCTGACGTACAGCTTCAGCATAATAGGTGGTCGAACGACCGTGAGAGCAGGCACCGGTAACATCAAGAGGACAGCCTGGCTGATGTTCACCACCATTTGGATAGAATGCACCCTTACCGATGGGTTTCAAAAAACCTAGAGTACCGCCATTTGTCTGAATGGATTCAACATAGTAGGCATCTTCACTGTTCAAACGTTTGTTGGGTTTGTTGTAGTTGAATAGTGGCAGTGCAGGATCCAGACCGATGATGGTGTGCACTTGACCAGATTTAACATTCTTGCCAGTATAACCAGCAACATGAGCGCCCAAACTGTGACCAATGACGAAAAGCGTATCCAGAGGCATGCCAAAGTTTTTAACCAAGTAGTCAACCATATTGGCGACCTTCTTGCCAACGGTTGGAACAGCGGCAACAGCGGTTGCGTATTCGCCGCGTGCACGTGCCCAATCGACAACAATAACATTGTAATTGCCTTGGCTCAACCATGCCTTACGTATGTCCTTGTTCATGCCAGCAATTTTGCTCTGAGTCCAGCCATGAATGACAAATCTTTAGAGCAAAAAAATAGAAGTTAATTAAATATAAAATTATAGACTCAAAAAAGACATACCTGGTGGGATTAGCTGGGTTAAAGTTTGAACCCTGAATTGACTTAGCGCTGGTGGTGATCTTCTTGCCCTTGGTTGGATTGGAAGAAGTGTAGAGCGTAAATGTTACCGGTGTGAATGACAGTCCACGTCCTTCAATCATTTCCATTTGCTCCAATTCAGCTTCAGCTGTTTCCATGTCAATCCATTCAAAGCTTCCATCCAGTTGTGGCACATACCAGCCATTTTCACCATTGATGCGATCCTTCTCGGCCAAAGAGAATGCCGACACGGCCAGTGCGCATAGCGCTAAAATCAATAAAGTCTTCATTATTACTGAAAGTCAATTCAATTATAATTTGTAATACTCAGACTGCAACATTCTTATATAGTCAACTCGATTCCGTTCATATCGCAAGTGCTGATCTAATCTTAATCCGCCATAAAAGTTAGTATAAATTTCATGACAAACAAAAATTAATTAGACTGATAGAAACGCGTATATCAGTCTCTTCAAAATACCTATCAATTTCTTTTTTAGAAGGCCCTCCTGCTGAGAGGTAGTATTATTGTACTTCAATTTAATTTATTTATCTTAAAATGGATTTGATTAAATTTTGCAAAATTTTTGTTTACTTAGATCGACGTCATGAGACTTTTACTATCACTGCAAATTCTACTTTTAATATTGTATTTAGTTGATTAAATTGCATTAAAGAACGGTCTTATCTGAATTGTTTGAAAGCAAATTGGAGCAGCAAAAGTTTCGATAGTATTTACTATCGATTTATCGATTGTAAAATACGTTTTTCGTCTGACATGCACGGAATGGAGTAAAAATTAAAATCCTGATACAATTACAAAAGGTAATGGCAAGACCATATTTTTCTCTCAGTTTAGAATACAATGAAAACGACACCAATAAGAACAACAAAAAGTATTCTATTTTCTTTACACTTGCAAAACTACATACAAAACTGAGTTAATAGAGAAAATGTGCCATCTCTTTCGTACTCATATGCTTTATCACTTGGTTAGAAATGAACGCTTGCCACTGCCTTTATTAATTGTATCACGACTAAAATTAAGCTATCTCTCTTTCACATTTATAAGTATCGGTTCCGATGGTATCTTTGTCTCGCTTGACATAACCTTCATAATTTCATCTAGACACGAGCCAGTTATAGCCTTTCAACGCAAGTTGATATGCTTAAACAGTTTGCGAATTATTAGATCATTAGAATTCGTATGTGTAAAATGTATAAAAAGAAAAATATGTAATCGAATTGAAAGTTTTCGTTCGTTTTTAATCTTTTAATGACATCTAGCGCCCAGCATTAAAAATATATACAATATATCTAATTTTGTCAAGCTTATATGCATTATATTTTTGTAACAAATATCCATGGTAAGTGCTGATAAAATATAAATAGTATAACTTTAATTTTCAAAACAATACGTAATTTTTAGAACGTTATCATATATTGCAGATTAGAAAGAAATGCCCCGTACAAAAAAAGCAAAAACTAATAGCAACCAAAGATAATTAATAATAAAGAATACCCTACATGAACCAGCTAAAACCAGATATTACAAATTCTTATACAGAGACAATGATTAAATTGATCTAATATAAACTTGAGATAATAATAGTGAAATAATTAGAAATCATAAAAATACAGACGAAAGACGGACAGATATGAGTTGATCCATTTGTCTCGTGGAGCTTATCAAGAATTTTTAAATTTTGTAGGATGTCTGCTTTTTACAAACTTTCCGAAATACTGATAATACCCTTTTTTACCATATTTTAAAGAAACTATTTTGATATCTTATCAATTTTATACTAAACACTTAAAAAGAGAACAAAATAATACATTGAAGTATTTAAATGTGGGAATTTTTTTACACGATTTAAGTGAAATGTAAAATTTTCAATTAATGTTTATGTAAATAGTTACTCTACCTATGAGATTGTTTTGCATTTGGTGTTCTAACTTGCTAACTTATCAATATTCGTAAGCTTAAATAAATCTTTTAACTAATACTCAAAGTTAAATAACTAAAATAAACACACTTGAAAGACTATCACGCATATTCCAATCTTAAATATTTTTTGGTATTCAATCAATTTATTTTGAGTGGTCGATGGACAATTTCCGCTGAGTTTCGATTAATGCACTATCTGAAATGCAGAAATGAATTGCAATAAGTGTCGATTAACTGATACGTATTGACTTATCGAAATATATTTTTAATTTGAGTTGGTTTTTTTTTATTTTGTTACGGTTTTATAAAGAATATAAGAACTCGAAAATGTGCCACATGACAAGTAGTTGTGCCATTAAGACAACATGAAACTGACTTTGTTCTTGCTATTTGGCGTTGCTGTGGCAGTGGGTAATTTAAATATACAAATATTTATATACATTTAGGACTTCTTAAAAAACTTATTGCTTTTCTAGTTACTGCAGGCACTATAAAGCCCAGCAATGGGAATGGTTGGCAAGTGCCATTGACGCATGGTGGCTTCAATTGGGTTTCTAAGGAGCAATATGATGCAGAGTTAGCTGCCATAGAACCACGCGCTGTGCAGGTCAAATTTTTTCTCTATACTCAATCGACACGCAATTCGCCAAGGCAAATAAACATTGGCGATTCGAATGGTTTGAAAGGCTCAAAGTGGAATAGTGGTCATCCGACACGTGTCATTATACACGGCTGGCAGAACAACTATCAATCCGATGTGAATATAGATGTACGCAATGCACTATTGGACACCGGTGCCTACAATGTCATCTGTGTTGATTGGAGTGCTAATGCACAAACTGTAAACTATAATAGCGCACGTTGGTCCGTGCCTGAGGTGGGTCAAGTGGTTGCCAGTTTCTTGGATTTCCTTAATCAATCGGGTGGTATGTCGTTCAATAATCTGGCATTGATTGGACACAGTCTGGGTGCGCATGTTTCTGGTTTTGCTGGTAAACGCGTATCACGCGGTCGTGTGCATACAATTATCGGTCTGGATCCGGCATTGCCACTCTTCAGCTACAGCGATTGCGCAGCACGTTTGTGCAGCACTGATGCAAATTTCGTTGAGTCGATACAGACAAATGGTGGTCTGCTTGGTTTCCTGGAACCCATTGGCAAAGCGGCATTCTATCCGAATGGTGGCAAATCGCAACCTGGTTGCGGTGTTGATATTAGCGGCGGTTGTGCGCACAGTCGCTCCTATATTTACTATGCTGAATCGATACGTAAGAATGATTTCCCATCGATGAAGTGTTCAAACTATGAGAGTGCTGTCAATAAGAATTGTGGCGCAACTTACAGTTCTGTGCGTATGGGTGCACCCTCGAACTATGGCATTAGCGGTTACTACTATGTTCCGGTGCATAGTTCATATCCATATGGCATGTACGGCTAAAAATTAAATGCTTAAACTGCAGATTACTCGATTTTAAACAGACTTTTTCTTTTTATTACTATGCTTATGAATACGGAAAAGGAAGCTCATCACATTTTAGTGTTTTTTTATGTCGGAATGGGACAAGTTTGATCCATTGCCAGTGCGTGCAGATTCGCTATTTGGTGAGCGAGTTACCTACTCAACATTGAAGTTATTGTCAAAATATACTCTCCGAAATTGTGTCCGTCACATTTTGACAAAAAAAAAAAAAATAACTGTAACGTTTAAGCTTTAAACGTTTTTCATTTACCACAGAGACAGAGAGGGAGAGAGTGGGAAAGAAATAGCAACATATGACACGTTGTACGGCTACTAATTGAGTTAAATACTTACAAAAGGTGCATTTCATAATTTTCGCTAATAGGCTGTGGTTGCATGTGACGTTGGCTTATGAACTTTGTTTTATGAAAAGTTTTATGATGTCACACGAACAAAACACTAAAGAATTTGCTGGTAAATGAGATTTTTATGCATGTCATTATGTCGCTCTTAATTGACTTAAACAGCTAAAAAATATGCACTAACGTTTCGGTCCTTCTGCCGTGCAAACCCTTTTTTTCACTTCTTATATTAAACTGGAGACTCAAGTAAGTCACCACTCATTCCAAAGAGTCAAATAGGAACATGACAGGCCCACCGAAAATTAAGATTAAAAGGGCACTGCGACTCCAATGGAGTCTAATGTTCCCAAGCTCGGAAAAAAAAAAAAGAATCCTTTTCGCTTCTTTGATAAGCAGGAGAGTATTCTTAGTCGAGTTGACTCTGATTTGTTCAGTTGTGATGAAACAGCGATTTAACAGATTAAATAAAAAACGGGCCAAAGCCGAACATTCGCAATCTCCACACACGTTCAATTTGTACTACTGGGATGCAGGAACGAAAAGCGTCTATCAAAGCGAAAAACCGTGGTCATATAATCTGTTATCTTGCAGATTTCGATGACAGGAATGATTTTTAGAATGTTTGAGTGTCCAAAGTTATAAAGTACATCGCTGTGTAGGGCGTGGATTTTAAAAGCATCCAAGACAGCTGACGACTTTTCATAAATAACAATAAAAGGAAGATTTTCATTGTTTATACACAAAACCTGATATACCAATTGTTCATAATCAATAAATATTTTAATTTTATCAACATTCGTTCATTTCTTTAAAAGTTGCCATTGGAAAAGCTGTAAAATGATGTTGCCAGATTGAATTTTATAAAAAAGTGTTTATAAGGTGTCTTTTATATGTTAATGTTACTTTTATATTCACGTATAAACGGTGTATTTAGGTAAGGCTTGGTTTTGCTTGTAGTGAGTAAATTAATGATTCGCACTTTACTTCATAAATGCCACTAAAAGTACGAATTAAAAACGGAAAAATGCTGCATATTTTATGACAACAAAAAAAAATGAGTATATTAAAAACTTTTCTTAATGCACGAAACAAAGTTTGTACTTTTCCGCAAACTGACTGCATGCTGCGTTTATTTTTTACACAGAATTTTCCATTTACATGAAAAGTTTAACACGAAACAATGAAACAATTTTTTTTTAATTAGCGAAATTTACATATTTCTGCAAGTGCAGCTATAAATGAGCCAGTTTCTGAGTTCTATTTAATTAGCGAGCTGTCATGAATATCGAACTTCGAATGAAAAATAATTCAATTAAAAGTGCAAATATTAGCAAAGTGTTGGACACGATGAGTAGAATAAGCTAAAGTTATTCGATCAAAATTGGTATGGTATGTACGAATATGTTAAATTTCTCCCCATTCTCATTTTCCGATTAAAGTGAAAATTAATTTTATTAAACAAAAATATTGCATTTCATTATGCGCGTGTCACGTATTTTGCCTTAAATTAATTATTTCACAATACAATATCCAACTTCAACACATTCCATGTGTTTTTAAGCGCTTTTAATTAATCCATATTTGCTTAATTAATTTAATTGCGATTTACTGACGTTATGTAATACGCTTAAAAGTGCTTATTTGTCTACTTTGTGAAATTTTATTTAATAAAGTTAAAATGCCATAAAGAGAATAAAAGAAAAATAAATTGTTTTAAATCTTCTTGTGGTAGCTTTATCTTTTTTTTTTTTTATTATTAATATTTTGTCTTTATTAAAAAAAATATTTTTATTTAAAAAATTTATTTGCAAATTTTGCAAAATAAAATTCAATATAATATAATTATTTTTTTTTTCAATTCCTTGCTAATAAATGATAATATTTTCTTAGTAGTATTTTTTATATACTTTAATAGTCTTAAAGGATTTTTACACACAATTTCTTTGCAATTGAAATAAATGACATCAGGAAATGTCTGAACGAAAAAAAAAAAAAAATGAAAAATTATTATGAACTAAATATGAATGAAGAAAGCAAACAAAAGCTTGGTACATAAATGAGTGAACTCGGGAAGAAGTAAAACAAGAAAGAACTCTGTAGGCGAGTAACCTTGACTTTGAGGTTAAAAAGATTGAATATCCTTGACTTCGAAATATCCTGAAATATCGTTTGAACCTTATGACTATTTCTTCATTTAAAAAAAAAAAATATATAAGTTTGGCTGTTAAAAACCTTTTACCATATTTAAGAATCTTTTTTTTTTTGGCACCACTCTCTCCTTTTCAATACTCTCTTTATCATACTTTTCTCGTTCCATGTACGTAAATTTCAAGTTTCGTTGTTTTACATTGCATATCTGTCATATAGGTACGACTGAATTACTTTCCCTGCAAGAGGGACCTAGCACTGCTAATTTTCCATATGGATCATACCTAAAGTGAATGGGCTAATGGTTCATGTTTTGACTATTTTGGTCAATTGTAGAACTGAATTCCGACGTGCTACGAAGTCAAATTAAGGGCTTATCTTGGCCCTTTAAAATTAGACCCTAAACAACTTAGTACAGGGCGCAACTTTAAAGCCAGAGAGGTGTGCTTATGTGATGGGGTAAGTAAAAAAAAATATACTCATAGCGGATTCTAAATTGATGACATCCATGCCCAGATATTACTAAAACTGCAAATGTTCTAAGAGTTTTAAAGTTTTCCTGATCAAAATAAAAAATGGCGCAACTAAAAATGTGAACGTTTTTTCATTTGCTCTACAATTTGAAAAATATTCCCCCAGGTCTTGATTTTTTCTCGGCGGTCTGACTGTTCCTTGGTCTTTGATGTGCTATGATGCATTCATATTTTGTACACGAATACGAATCGGTGCAGGAACTCGATTGGATTACGTCATATGCTCGTTTCACGTTATAAAAAAAAAAAAAAAACAAATAAGTGTGAAATTGCAAATATTGAAACTAATTAATCCGCAAATAAAATGTTAATGTAGGGGATCAAGAACAATTAATACAAAAATTATTTCAACAAACAACAAGAAATGAGAACAAAATGTCGAAAAGCAAATGTCGACAACAGCTCAGCTCAGTTCAGCTCCGCTCAGATGAACGATGAACGATGACATACTTAAGGATAATGTTTATGTACATTGGCATAGATCAACTTGGCTAATTAGGGCATGACGATTTTCTCTGTTGTTTGTTATTGTTTTCTTTCTTGTACGTGTCTAGTTCCAAGTTAATGAGGGCGCTAAGGGGAACGACTAAGTCGCTGTATACAAAATAGTTGTTGGTATATTTTTTTTTTTTTTTTTTTTGGTTTTTTGTACTTGACGCCATTCATTAATTATAATTAAAAACGTAGGCAAAAGCGAAAAAGAAGGCCAAGAAAGTAACAAACATGCTGCATGATAATGTCAAAATAGCCACAGGCGGTAGTTGACTCACAGTCAAATCGTAGGGGGCTTGTAGGAGTATTTACCATAAGAGTACAAATTTGCTGCCTTGACTGACAAACTGTCTGATTTGGCTGTGTGTGTTTTTCTCTTGCTGTGTAGATGGGTTTTGTATCGTTTTATCCACTGGCAAGGATGTTCCCAAGTGTGCTGATATCTGCTAGATAAACACAGACAAGAGAGAAAGTTTCGGCGGTGTTACGCATTTAGATGAAACTTAAATAAAACGAAAACTTGTACAAGACGTTTGCTTTGTCATTTGACTTTGTTTTTGCGACCAACGAAAACTGTCAACGCAGAAGTTGACACAGACAGAGACACGCTTTTTATAGACTACACATATAGTATAGAGTTTTTTTATACCCGCCACACATAGTGTGAAGGGTATATTCAGTTTGTCTGAAAGTTTGTAACGCATTAAAGGAGGCATCGGAGACCCCATAAAGTATATATATTCTTGATCAGCTCGACGAGACGAATCGAATCGAATTGTTTCTTCGGAGTTTATTTGGTCAGTTTAAAAGATATTAAGCTGAAATTTCGAACTTAAGCTTTTCTCTCGAACGACTATAACAAGTATGGAAATGAAAGTGCCACGCCCATTTTTAGGTATAGCCCCCATACAAAATTACCTTTTTTTTAGGTTATTTGTATGAAAATAGCTTTTATTCATGAATGTATTCAATCAAAATTGGGTAAAAATACTTCTAATGTCTTCTAATGTCAAAACTAATGTGCCACGCCCATTTTTAGGGTTAGCCCCCATACAAATTTACCGCCCATTTCGAATTTTTGTATAAAAATAGGTATTTTTTTATGAATGTATTCACTCAAAATTGAATAAAACACCTCCTATATCATCCAGTTCCAAAACCAGTATGCCACGCCCATTTTTATGTATAGCCCCCATACAAACTTACCGATTATTCCCGAACTTTTGTATGAAAAAGTACATTTATAAATGTGTATAGGCCACTGATGATCGCACATAAACTATTCAAAGATTCGTGTGGCGGGTATTTAAGCTTCGGTTCCACCGAAGTTAACGTTTTTCCTTGTTTTAACTTGACGTTTTGCCAAAATTTAACGCGGAGCATGACAAGGTCAAAGGCGCCTACAGCGTTTACGATATACGCAAGCACGTATCTTTTTTGTATCTTTATGAACTCTTTTAGATTTAGTACGAATATTTAAGGAAGTCTTCTTGCAACTTGAACGTTTTTGTTTGCCTAATATATTTATTCTTTTAATTTTTGATGAGCACTGATATAAATTTATTAAAGTATTTTTTCAGGTTAGTGAACCGAACCACTGCTGATTTTTTAGTGGTTTGCAGCCCTGTATAGAACCCCTTCGAAATTACTAACTAAAGGGTTAGCGCCTTGCATGATGTATAAATCTGAAGATTATAAAAGTTGTTACCATCGGGAATGTCGGGATTAGTTAAAAATTTCATCTTGCCCGTCAATATTGAAGTTATTTCCTGATTCAGATCAACTCGTTATTTTTTACAACTGTCTTGTTGGTCCCTTTAGACCTTCTTGAACTTCTTATATGAACTAAAACTATCGTCTTAATATTAAAAAATATTAAAATTCAAGATCACTATAAGCTTTTTGAAATTCCGTATACAAACTATTTGAGCTTCGCTTGAAAAGTAAAAATTTTTCCATTATTTAAAAAAATTTTTTTTCATTTTTGTTGCCAATTTAAAGTTTCTTCTTTAGCATTTCTATGTATTAAAAACTTTGATGTTATCAAAGTCAAAAGGAAATTTATTTTTACTTTTGAATGCTATAAAAATTTGTTCCTAACACTTAAAAAGGCATCGATGCACAACATTCGGCTTAGGAAAGCATGCGAGGAATGTGAGTTTCCGCAGAAAAGTTTAGTTAAATTAAATTATACGAAAGGCGCTTAAAGTGTTTCATTTTTTCTCTTTTCGTACTAAAATAGCAAAGAAAAGTAAAGAAACACAATTTTTTTATGCTTGTAAGCCGGAAATTTTATTTGCCATTCGCTATTTTTACTTTTATATTTTCGCTACCCCATTTTCAGCATTTTCTATTTTTTATGTTTATGGGGCCACATCATTACTTTCGGTGTATGGAAAAATGTTATATGTGTTATTTTTTGCGAATATAAAATATTTTTTTCTTTGTCGTTTGTATTTCGCCTTTTGAGGTTTCTGTTTTATTGAATGTGTCTATTTATTTTGTACGTGATTTTTTTAAAAGATTTTTTCTTTTGCGTTAGGCTTGTAATCGATTTTTTTTTTAATTTTCAAAGGTTCACATTTTTTATCGTACAAATTCATTTGAATTCTTTAATACAAATTAATATTATGCAACAAGCTGTAAATTACAATGATGAAAAGAGAAATTTAATTTACAACATATTTCTTTTTTTTTTTTTAGATGAGAAATTCTTGTCACATTTTTGTATAATTGAGCTACTTGAGACATATTTGAATTTTAATTTTGGAATATCAAAATATTTTAATAAGATTGAAGATTAGCTTGACTTTGTATGTATTGGTTTGAAATGATTTATATAAAAATGATTTGTTGTTCGGGCGTTTCAGTTCTTATCCGTTTCTCATCTGCTGTTTTTGATGAAATTGCAGTTTTTGTACTATTTGTTGGGGATAGAATGAATACATACAAAAAAACACTAAAAAATACCAATTTATTTGTTTATTGCAGAGAGGCCACTAATTGATAGGGCTTGTATAAAAACATAAAAAAAGCAAAACAATTTTGAGTGGGTAAGGTCGAAAATCGACTTCATCACAGCACCGAAAGTGCCTAATGCATTGTTTTAGTAGTCTTTAAACTATACTTGAATAGTTGCCTTTCAAATGAAACCGGTTTGAGTCTCATCGTTTGGATGGTTTCAAAGTCTATAGCGGACATAGAAACATTTTTACTTTTTTTAAATATATAAATTTATATTCAATAATGACTTTAAAGTATTAACTTGTGCTTTAATGCGCCACTTTGCATCAAAACTGATTTCTTGTTAAGTTGCTTAAGCTTCTCAATCTCAACAATATTTGTCTGAAGATGAAATAAATTTTTAAAATCATTAAAATGAATTTTGTGCGTTATAAGATACGAAAATCCTTATTGAAAGCAATCGATTTGTGATTTGTAAAAATTTACAAGCATTTTTTAATGTATTTCATCAGAAGAGTCATTTTTTCGGCTGTAGCTGACAGCTAAGAAAAATTAAATAAAAGAAAAGTAATAAAAAAAAGGGAAAAAGGAAAGATAATGCAATAAAAAAATTTAGCTTTACTGAAAAATGATAAAGAAGACACATACAGACCCACACACACCTGTGCACGAATGCTGTTACTGATATTACGTATACGACAGGTTGTTGGTTTTGGGGCACGATTTATCATTATGCGCTGCTGTCATAGGCGAATGAGGTACTCAGTGAAATTTTGAAGCAGTTTTTTAAATCTAAGCTTTGTGTTTGTTAAAAATAGCAGTTGTTTTTTTTTTTTTATTTTTTTCTATTCATTTTGAATAAAGTCTTCATTTATTCATTCATTTTAGCGTTGCTATTTAACTCATAAATTTCTTTTAATTGCTTCGGTTCATATTACATTTTATAATTTTAATGAGATTTCTTTTATTGCTTGCAGCATTGCGCCGTATGCCGCAGAAGCGCAGCAAATATGGCGTTTAAAAATTTTATGCAAAGCATAAGAAAAAAAAAATATTGACTTTCACAGCTGCCGTCATAGTATTTATATTTAGAGCGCTTTTCTTTTCTTTCTTCATATTTCCTTTCATATTTTTTTTTTGGTTGTTATCTTTTTGCCCATTTTTTCACGTTGTTAGAGCTCCTGAAGCGCAACTGAAATTCAATAAAGCTAATCCACTTAGTTAGGAAAGCATAAAAGCCTACTTCCGGCAATATGGAAAATGGCGGACAAACTGGCGTTATTATTTTCGTTATACCGTTTTAGCCATTTTTTCTGCTTTCTTATATTTTGTTAGAAAAGGAAAATATTAAAGTGTGTATTTATGACCACATCTTTTTTTTTGTTTGTTTGTTTCTATTTGACGCAGAAATACGTAATACGTTTATCAACAATAACCATTTTTTGTACGTCACTTCCGGGCTTACTTTGGTTACAAATTATTTTGACGTTTTATTGAATTTTATTTTATTTAACTGGGTACTTTAACTCTGAGAATATTATAAGTATTATTATTATTATTCATATTCCATAATGCGTTATAGATTTTTGTATTACGCAAAAGATTTATACTTGTAAATGCATTCAGGCATTTGAAACCAAATTGCTGCTGTATAAGCACTCAAGCATTTTGCTTTTGTTACTTTAATAAAGTAAATTCGAAAAACATGCCGCACAACGAATAAGTTTTATTATTTCTTTCTATGTTTTTTTTTATTATTTTGCAACATATTCCGTCAATTTGATTGATATGCTAACTTTTTGTGCGTGTTGTTTACTTAATATATCTTCTACTCTTTGACAAACTGAGTTACATGGAGATTAAAGGAAGACTTCTGGTATTTTGTTGAGCAAAAAAAAAAACAAATTTACAAGAATTTGAGTAACGAAAAATTAATACTTTAAGAATTGTTCAATATTTGTTTCAAAGTCATTCAACAGCAAGAATCGCAATATTGAAGATTTTCTTTATATAAAAAAAATACAAATTATAAGAATATAAATTTTTTGTGTCAGTATCAGAACCTAAAACTTGGGATCCACATTTTTATAGAGGTGTTATTTTTTATGTGTATCTTGAATACTTTGACAAGTAGAATCAATCTATCTGTGCGTATGTGTATTTTGAACAGCTATTTCTAAGGTTTAACTCAATCGCCCATAAGTTTCTTTTTTTTTTTTTTAGTTTTTTATATTTTGTTTGATTTTAATATTTCTGTTGAGCGTTGTGATTTAAAGTTATATAATCGTAAAAGGGGTTTTTTGTGGGTTGTCAATTTTATAACTTCAGTTTTATTAGAATTCAATTTTGTCCTGCATTATAGATGACGAGAAGCAGCAGTAAAATATGCAGTGACACATTAAAAGTTGCATGCCGCTTTTGTATAAAATACAAATGCGGACCCTGAGTTTCTGTCGGCGGGTCTGCTCCAAATCACTACAAAACGCTGACAAAGGGTGTCAAAATTTCACAAGAATTTAAAATTCGTTAAACTGAAATAGTATGATCCGTAGAAAAAAAAGGAGTAGGAGCAGGGTTTCCATATAAAACTGTTTATTTATGCATTCTGAAACGGCATACAATGTGGTTGTTGTGAAAAGACAACCATTACAATATATAAAAAAAAATTTCATCAATCTAGCATTCCCGACTATTTCGGCTAGTTTTGAAATAATTATGAATCTGTTTTAAAATGCTTCAATTTTATTCTACAAAAACCTATTAAAAATATTTTGTAGATCATGTCACGAGCACATGACATATTTTTCATGTGAATTCTGAGCGATCCCCGAAAATATGTTATAATTTTTTTTAATTCTGCTTTTTAGACAATGATCAGACAATGCTAGGTTTTTATATAAATTTGCAAGTTTGTGACGTTACATCCTATAAATATGACAATTTCGACTGATATCAAAAAATGCATCATCACTTTTTTACAATACTTTCCTAGTGTCTAGACGCTACAAGTAGTCTGCACAAAAAAAAATCAAAAACTTTAATGTAATCTTCGACAGTTGCATGCATAATACAACATGAAATTTAACTTGAAAATCTAGCATAGTCTGATAAGTGCCTTACTAAAAAGCCATTACTCTTATACCATTTCGCCTAAGAGTATGCAACATAATTTGAACATTACTTAAAATATGTTGCTGTCACTTTTAAGTGCCTCATTAAATCAGACACGTTAAATTCAAAAGATATATTTTCAGTAAATTGACTTTTGTGGTTAAATATTTGAATCTTGAACTAATTATATTATACTAAACATTAAGTAATGCAATAAACAAACATGTCAGCAGCTTCAAACCACAGTTTGAACGTAATTACGCAAGTGCAAACAATGAACATTGAAATTAATTACAAAAACTTTCAATTGCAGAATAACACAACAGCAACAGCAACAAGGACATCAAGGACAACGAAAAGGACAGCGACGTCGAGTAACAGTTTCCTTAAAGCATTTCAATATAATTGGATTAACAATAAACAGAAATTGTTGGCTATCGTTTGCTTCATTGAGAAACAGCATCTCAAACTAAGACAAGACAAGACAAAACATCTTTGTGGACAATTAATTGAAACCACAAATTCGTAGCTTAACCACAAAATAAAGGAGCACAGAAGATTATAAAACGGAAATAACAAAAACAACAACAACAAACCGCAAGTAAATTCAAAGTAAGCAAAAATTTTACAAAATTCAGAATATCTGCTTTACTCTACAATTTGAATACGACGAAATGCACTTGTGTTGTCTTGAATTCTTTCGATTTTAAACCATTTCACTGCATTCTAGAGTGCGACAAGTACACCGAGCGACAAGTACACCGACTTGCCAAAGCATCTAATTGCGTTCAAATGCAATTAAATGCCAAACACTGAAGCCGGAGATGTGCCACACAATGTCAAATATGCCAACGAAAATGAAAACTAAGAACTGTTTTGTAACTTTGACAAGTTTATCGGAATTAAGACACTGAAATCCACTTAAGAATTTACGAACTTTATGCGCCACACAGAACAAAGTCAGCACCAGAAGAAGAAGACGAACTTAAACTTAAATACTTTTGCGGAATTAAAATAAAATAAATTAAAATAAAATAAAATTAAAAAAAAAAAATGATGTCGCTTAACAATTGTAGAGCGCACTAAAATAATTATTTGCGAAAATTAGCTGCAAAATTCTAAGATTGTGAATAATGCAGAATTTTATGCGCGAATATGCAGCACGTAGCATGCTCTTGCATACGCATAAAGTGACGACAACGTCACAAGATATTAGCGAACTTTATTATATAGCACCACAGGAACCATTATTGAGTGTAAATGCTGCAAGGAGTCAAGCAGAAGATACAGTTGGCTTTGACTATAATGAAACCGCAACAGAATTTACGCTCGTCGCAGGTACCGCTGCCCGCATGTATAGCGATAGCGGCGACCCAGGCGGAGTATTAGGAGAAGCTGATATATTTCAAGACATCAGCAGTACAACTGAACGGCTCAATATAACAATATTTATGAATTTTACCTGCGACGGTGATGTCGAAGATGACACTGACGTCTGGTCGAGCGTATACTTCAAAAGCGCCGTCTATCTTCTTTACATTCCCATATTCATATTTGCTTTGCTCGGCAATGGCATCGTTTGCTACATTGTTCAGTCAACGCCACGCATGCGCACTGTTACGAATTACTTCATTGCCAATCTGGCGCTCGGTGATATACTCATGTCATTCTTTTGCGTGCCATCGTCATTCATATCGATCTTCATAATGAACTATTGGCCCTTTGGCATAGTACTTTGTCATCTGGTAAACTATTCGCAGGCAGTGTCCGTATTGGTCAGCGCCTATACGCTGGTAGCGATTAGCATCGATCGATATATTGCTATTATGTGGCCATTGCGACCACGCATCACAAAACGGTGAGTATAATTTAGTTTAGATAATGATACGCAAAAATATTTATAATGACTCCGGAAAAGTACGGTTTTTCAGGTGACTATCTTTTTAAGATTGATATCTTCAAATCAAAAATAAAAAAATATGGGGAGATTAGAAGTAAGTCGAGTAATACTCTTTGACTCTAGGAAATTAACATGCTCTAGAGTTGGAATCTGCTCAAAATAAATGGATTTAACAACGATACTTTATAATTGATATGTCAATACTAAGAAACTATCGATATTATATTTATTTATCGATATTTTTCCATCTCTATCGTACTCTATTTTAATCACATTTGATATATGTGTGTGTATTTTAGAATTTCACCCTCTTTTTTGCAAACTCAGTAAAGGTGCTCTTCTTCAGATTGCTATATAGTGTCCGTAGAGAAACTGGTAGTTCCATGTTTCGCATTCATCCTCCATTTTATTTCCAACTAAGCCACAATGGCTGGGACATAAGAAGAGCTTCTTTGTCTTTGAGAGTTTCTAAATGCTTCACTGCGCGCTAGGACATTTCTGGAGCAGTTGATATGGCTTCTATGGCGGCATGACTAAATTTTTTTAAGTAAATAACTGAGCTTTTTTTTTTGTAAAGCTAAAAAAAACTTAGTTATGTATCGCATATAACAAAGTTGTAAGAAACATAAAAATTTGAAAAATTTGTTAATTTATTAATTTAAACTGCTACTCAAGGCCTTAAGTGAAATAGGCAAACTTAAAAACTAATTAATTTTAAGTTAATTTCATGAATTGGGTATGCTCAAACATTCGCCGAAATTTTATACGTAAAAAAAAAACAAAAATAAAAAAAGAGGAAAAAAAACAAGCCCCAAGGCAAAACTCATTCAGCCAAATGGTCGCTTGTCCTGTATTTGGCTTTTTCGCTTTGCGTATTTGTATTGTATAGTTTGAGTTTGACCCTTGAACCATATGCATAATGGGCAATGGTATATAATTCCTTCAGTCCTTTCAGTCCTGTCGATGGCTGCACTTGTGTAATGAAAGCAAATAGCTTAAAACACGCAATGCCAATGGCCATTTACGCACTTTGCACCATTCGCCGACAGCAAAGTGTGTTAATTTGTTTGAATAGTAACGCGATATTGAATGCTTCGGCTTCGCTTTCTCAATACGGCAACGCATCAGCGACGTCACTTGGCCAAAATCCTGCGCTTAATGCTATTCACATGCACAGTAAATTTACTTTGAAATACGATATTTAAGCAGAAAGTAGTGGCATTCAGAATAAACGAAGCAATGCCTGGCAGACTTTATTTGACTCATTTCTGTTGTTTTTTTTTTTTTGAGTTTGCTTCATGCCATTAAGCATCAGAATCGGATGTTTAAAGACTGTGAGTGCCAGTGAACCGATATACAACTATATATAGCATATAAAGTCAGTAAGTCAGTCAGGACGGATTCATGTAACTGAACTCTTGTTGCTATTAAAGATAAACGCATGTACACATATGTGCAGTTACTTATATTACGTATGTGTTGTAAATGCGAGGTGCATAAGAAAAGTTTTATGGAAAAAAATGTATATGATGCCTTTATATTGTACGAAAATTCGTTAAAAGGAGTCATGAAATATTTTGTACTTTGTATCAACACCTTTTGTACATTGTACGAAATTATGATACATTTTAAAAATATTTTCGTACTATTTACGAAATATTTTTTATAAACATATGACAAAAAAATGTTCCTTACTTTCGCTAAAAATGGACATCTGACGACCGATAAGGTCAGTTTGGAACATTTCGTTTCTGTGTTTTTAGAATAAGATCAGGGTCTATATTAATTATACACTTTTAAGCTAGAAAACAGTCTTTCGAGATTTTCTTATTACGTATAATGAACACTTACGCTTTCTAAGCAGAGTTCTTAAACAGCCCTCGTATGTGCGTGATTGGTTTACATTCGTTTGGCAGCTACTTTGCACACATTTTGGAAAGCATTCACTCACTCCGCTTATGCTTTACGGTAGGCGTAAATATTTACTTCATAAAATAAATAAAGTCGATAATTATTCAACGTGCTTATATATACTTTTCGTTCTTTCATTTATTTTACAAAGGATGAATGAATGCAGGCGGAGAGGGGAGTGTGAAAAAGAAGACTTTCAAAATATATTTTATATACATTCGTGTCTTGGTACAATGAAAATTAAATATGTTTACGCTTGGGTGAAAAATTTTAATAACAATTCAATTTCAATTTCGGTTATTTAATAATTTAAGGAAAAAAAAAAGAAAACGTTGCGTATGTGTAATATTGTCGTTCACAAATATTACACATACGTGAACATCTTCTTTAAATAAAATTAAATTTAAAAAAAATATTTAAAGTGTATTGTAAAAGCACTTATGCGCTATCAGCAATGGGTTGCATACTTACAGATACTTTTTGTATACTTTAGATACACAGATACATCAACAAAAAATATTATTCTAACGCATTCTTTTCGTTTCTATTGTTACAGCTATGCAAAATTTCTGATTGCTGGTGTTTGGTTTATTGCGCTTGTGACAGCATTTCCCATACCCGTTGTCTCGAAGCTTGTTGTGCCCACCTCAAACTGGCATAAACAATGTAATAAGTGAGTATGAGTATTTAAAAATTAAAGTCAACATAACAGAGTTTACTTTAAATTGGCTTAAACGACTTTTTGCTGCCTGATAAAGTAGCACAAAGGAACACAACACAACATGACATGATAAACTTTGACTGACGTACTTTCTCAAAACTTTGTCACTCTTCTGCTTAATTTTGTGCCGTTTTGCTGAGATAAAAAAAAAAAACAAAAACAAAAAATGGCGTGCGTATAACACTTGCAGCTGTGTGTGGTATATCTTACTTGAATTGGTTTAAGAGACGGAAAAAAAAACAGTTGAAGCACGCTTTAACGCCCACGGCTGTGTGTGCTTCGTCATTTGTTGGTAGCGTTGCGTCTATATAAACAGTTCAGCATCTTAGAAGTAGGATGCTGTTTCGCAATTTAAACATTTTTCTGCTGTCGCGTGTTAAATGATTTTCATACTTGGAAACACTTTCCGGGCACACTTCAAATATATTTTTTTTTATTTCAAAGCAAAAGTACATTTGACTTCAAGTGAAGTGTAAATAATAAAAATGACTTTGCTCTTTTTATTTTATATATTTTTTTGTTGTAAATTTGAGAAGTTTGTGAATTCGTTTTTTTTTGCTCTTTGCCACGCTTATCCAATTCAGACTGAATTCGTGGAAGGCAGTGGTGGCACTTTAATTTGCTTAAAACATGTTTAAATCATTGCGAAGTTTGTCACTTTGTGGTTCTAAATAAATCGTATTTTGCTTTTGTGGTTGATTTGCGGGTGAATTTGTGGGCATGAAACGTTTTAAATACGTAACATACTTAATACGCTAAAGGGTATATTAAATTTGTGCAAACGTATGTAACAGGCAGTGGAGGGAAACATGGTAGACCATATACATTTTTGATCAGCATTGATTGGAGATTCGATCTAGCTATGTCCATTCCATCCGTCCGCATGTCCGTCTTTTTTGTCGTATGAAAACGATTTTGCCGGAGACTATATGAGATAGCGTCTCCATATTTTAAACTTAGACTCTTCTGAACCCAATGAAATATCCCAATATGGGTAGGACCAAATAAATTTTTGGTATAGCCCCCACACAAATTTTCCCCATTTTTTGAGTTTTTGTATGAAAATCCAATACAATAAAGTATGATACTAAGATTAGACTTAACTTAAAGTTCATAAAAATTGAGTACAAGGTATCTCGACTTCAACGTTTTTCTTGTTTCGGCTGCTCTTTTAACCCTCTTCAGTTCCGCATCTGCTGGTTTTGTGGAACTGACTCTCTTTTCGATGGCATTTTTGTACTTTTTTTTTTTGATTGAAGGGTGTGTTGCAGTTATTTATAAAAACATACAGAAAAGCACTAAAAATGCCTTTTTGTATTTGACAAGTATTAAAGCTTCGGTTTTAACGAAGTTTTTTCTTGCTTTCTTATCTTAGTGTTGAATGTAACATACTATATATGTATCTAACTCATTGACATTTGGAATAAACGCGTTCTGAATTAAATAATTTGTATAACTCGAAAGAGCAGAAGCAGCAACGGAGCTACTATTTCAGTTACTCATATACGAGTCAACGTAAAATACTTTAAAAAATCAAAAGGATTGACGTAATTTTAACTGTCTTAACCGAAACGATACAAATTTGTATGCCATTTTTAATTAGCCACAGAGTTGCAGCATTTATTTCTTAACTGTTCGCCATTAGTCAACGGCAGTTGTGCACAAAATGGCGAATAGAAAAATAGTAAAGCACTACAAAATATGCAACACTAAAAATTCAGTACACATTCTTAGATGCAGTAGCAGCTGCAAGAGGAAGGAACTTACAATTCAAGCGGAAAAAGGCTTTAAATGTTCTTTTGTCATGTCCACAGAATGCTTGCCAGAATGTCATTCTAACTGTTTGTCTGTCTGTCTGTCTGACTCGTGCGCGTGTTTATGTCTGTACTTGATTTTTATCTGTTACCAGCATGCCAGAGTTATATCCTTTCCAAACACACTTAAACATACACAAATATTTTTTGAACTAATGTAATTTTGTACAATTTCTAACTCTCTCTCTCTTTCTCTGTTTTTCTCTCTCTTTCTCTATTGTATGTGTCTTTTCATCTCTTACGCTGATTATGCCAACGTCATGTCGCCATGTCGCCACATGCCGCACGCCATACAGATACATTTGTCGCGAGGAGTGGCCCTCAAATGAACAATACTACTATTATACACTGGCGCTGTTCACGCTGCAGTTCATTGTACCGTTGTTGGTGCTCATCTTCACGTATACAAGGATCGCCATAGCAGTCTGGGGTAAAAGGCCGCCGGGTGAGGCAGAAAACTCGCGAGACCAGCGCATGGCACGTTCAAAACGCAAGGTAAGTCTTTTACAGTTTGAACTAAAACTAAAAAATAAAAAATAAAAAAAATGTTGGTACTATGTACGAGTACGAGTAAACCAAACCGCTGCAAAAATGCATTTGATGCATTTAGTCGTTGTCGTTTGTGTTTTTATTTACTCAAAGTATCTAGCTAGCTTACATGTAAGCAAGTAAGAATAAGAGTACACATGCTCAGTTTGTAAACTATTTCTTTCAGATGACCTAATATGAGAATGCCAGTGTGGCATCCTTGTCAAAGTAATTCGCGTACTTTAGTTTTTCTGTTGTACAAAATGTATGTAGTTTAGTTCGGTGCCATGGCGTCCTGCTACACCGGTGCTTAAGTATTAACCGCAGAAACTTATTTGCTCGGATTTTAATTAAAAATATAAAATTCTGCTTCAAACTTTGATATCTGTCATTTTAAAAGTTTTACAACCAAAACACTAAAAATTAATAACTCAATTTTTATTTTTGGTATTGAAATTTTAAAATGTGCTAAAACTATGTTTAACTTTTTTATATTACCATAAGTTAAGTAATAATTTAAAAAAAGAAAATAAAGTCAACTATAGTTGCTGTGAACTTTAAATTTTGAATTACGAGAAAATGACCAAGTACCAAAAAATACCACAACAAATTTGTACAGTTTCTGCTACTATTTTTACTCAAAAGCTAAATTTAGAGTTGACTTTTTAATTAAATTTTGTTTTAAAACTTTATTTCTTTTTGAAAAATTTTCAAATACTAAAAAATACCAAAAAAATTTATACGTATAAATTAAACTAAAAGAGAATATAAACGATATTTTTTTTCTTATGTCAACTAAAATGTCATTTGTTAAATTTTGTCTACATAATTTAATATGTATAAAGTCAACAATTCAGCCTAATCAAACATAAAATATGATTGGCAACAGGTTTGCGCTTCCTTTTCAGCCAAAATGTTGATTATGCACAATGATCACATAATCGCAATGTAAAGACAGACGAGCAGACAGACGGACGGACAGACAGACGAACGAACGAATGGCTGTCGTCTACTGCATTTAAAAAAGCAGCGTGGAAAAATGTATTTCAAATAAGAGGAAAACGACATAAATTTTTTTTTTAATTCGTTATTTTTTGTTTATATTGTATTTTTTTTTTACAACTAAAAAAATATTATTTTCACTTTTATACACAACATTTCGTTTGGGTTTTGGTATTCATTTTTTGGTTTATTTTGGTGAAGATGCGGCGCCACTTTGTGGTTTCAGGAAATTGTCTTTAACTAAAATTGCGGGTGCATCATACTCATCTCATCGTCGTCGTCATTGCTGCCGCCAGCATCATTCATTACCGCCTGCTGCTGGCGGCAACAGTCGGTTTGCACCTTTGCTAACAAAACTGCAGTCAAACGTGCCAATTCATGCGACTAACTAACCAATGAACCAGTCTCCATGTCCAGTCGTCCATTTAGCTTGCCTGGGAAGGCATGCAGCGGACACGTAATCAGCTGTCAAACGAGCCTCTTCGGTTTATTGCAAATGCGTTTCGTTTCAATTCAATTGAATTGTTGCTGCTGCTGCTGCAACTGAGCCTGCTGCCGTTGTTTCGCATCACAGCTGATGTTGCATGCACATCTTTTCTAAAAAAAAGGAAAATTTATTTATAGAGATAAAAAAAATGAATTCAAGTACGTTTATACGCATTTATAGGCCTTCGGTCAAACCAACCCGTTGCCAAAAAAAAAAAAAAAAGCTCAGTGACACTAACATTATTCTAGGGTCTGAAAACCCTTCCTACGATGTTGGAAACCTTGATTTTGTTGAAGAATCAACAAGTAACATGGAAGGGATTACTTTGATATTCTGATGCATAATATTTTCCTAAGTGCCGATACTCTTGAAATAAGGGGTCAATTTTGATTCAACCAACATATTGAACCGAAGTGCAAGGCAGGGATTACGATGTCCTGACCCGTCTGGAACGGTCGCTACCTAGTGCAACCCCGGTACTATCACCTGATGTTGTTATCATTGAAAATTTATATGCATTGCTAGACACTACCATCTGTAAACCCATGATATCTAACCAGGGTTAGCTAAAATATGAATTATTAAAGGAATGGGCCAAAACAACGCCTAGAATCCCAAAAAAATGGTGGATTCAATGCCTGCAAGACTAAAGGCTGTATTGGATCAAAAAGGGGGTCATTCCAAATATTCCTTAATTTTGAAATTACTGTTTAAAATAACTAATGGGTCAAATAAGCTATGGCGAATGCAAGATAGATGCTTTAAGGTGGCATCTCATATGATTAGGCTCCATAGGAACTAAATACCTCATTGCTGTACAATGCCGGGTAATTTTCTTTGTGGTTAGTACTAAATGCTAGTAAATATATTTGTTGGTTCATTTGTTCGCTCGTTTGGTTCGTTTTGTCGCCTTTTTGGTGTCATCGTTTTACATGCCACCATAAATCTTTTCATTTTTCAAACGTCGTATTCCGCCCCTCTCTGCAACACTTATACACAGACAGTGCCAATTCGATTTGAAAGCGAGTTAAAGTGAAAATTTATGCGACACAAACCGGCGACCTTTCCACTGATCTATTGATTTATGTAATGCACTTTGCCTTTCTTTAGCCTTTAAGGCAATTTTTATTTATTTTATTTTTATAAAATATTTATATCCAAGTAGAGAAGTATTTGAAAATAAGTTATCATTGCACAGTACCCAGCCCAGTTTGGGAATTGTATTGTATAATTTAATTTAAAAGTTGAACATTTCATTTGAGAATTGATACACTGAAATGTGTCTCATTTTAATTAAAAAAAAAAAAATAAATAAATAAAAAAGATATTTCGTTTATTTGCGAAGCGCACAATTAAAAATACCATTTTTGCAATTTCTCACAATCAGTTTGAGATTCACATATGCATTCCGTTGCGTTGTAATTCGAAGACGAGCAATTTTGTGCGCTTTCCTCATTCCCAAAAACGACATTTATTTTGATTATTTTTTTTACCATTTTTATTTTTATTTTTCTTGCATGGCGGCACTTGTCCAACTGTGCTGGCTGGCTTGGCTGGCTGGTTGACTGGATGACTGCATCTGCAATCGCAGTCGACAGACATCGCGCGGTCATCAATGTCTATTTTTCTGTTTTTTTTTTCCATAAGAGTACCGCGTGCAATATTACTTAACCAAAGACATATTAAATCGAATGTATGGACGGACAAAGCGGACAAAAAGTTAGTCCGCCCGTACGAAGAGTAAACGAACGCGCCCCACATTACAGGCGTCTTCCACCCGCCAGCGTAGAAATTCCGTGGCTGTGGCTGCTGCTGCTGATTTTTATCCAATTTCAGCAAAAACCCATTCACTTTTTCGATCTTGTACTATAGTCATACCTTTTTATTTGTCTCTTTTGCTTATGCTGCCTGGATTGTTTGTCTTATTGTGTATGCTTTGCTTGAAATCCTTTGGAAAAACTAAAAAAAAAAAAAAAGCAAATAATGGCAACAACAAATAGCTGACATTTTTATACAGCTGCAGTTTGGAGCTTCTTTAGTTTTGCTTGACCATTTTTTGGTTTTTGTTTTGATGAGTTGGTCTGTCCGTCTGTCCGTCTGTCTGTATATCAGTCAGTTTGTTTTTTTTTTTTTTTTATATAAGGATTTTTCATTGCTTGAATATTTGTTGGTCTGAAATTGTTGTTTTAGCTATTTTACTTTTTTTTTTTTTTTTTTTCAATTACATTTATTTTCTGTTTGCTTTTGTCACAATGTTTATTTTGTCTTCACCTTAATGAAAACTATTTCTTCCTTGTCGCGTTTTTAGTTGAAATGCTTCGCTTTTGTTTTATTTCTGTGTTTTTTTTTTATTATTTTTTTTTTACTTTTTATTTATCTTTATAATATTTGATTTTAGTTTGTAGTTATTAAAGACAATCAAAATGATTAGCAAATTACTCTGACGGCAAACTTTTAAATCGTTTATATAAACAATTTGTACAAATAAGCCTTATCATTTATAAAAAGTTGTTTAAACGTTTATTAGAAAAATGAAATTAATTTTAATTTGGCTTCAGAAAATAATTTAAGCAATAACTTAACCCAGCTTCGGACTATGTCAGTTTGTATATACATGACGGATACATTTTTGTATCATATTGCATTGTAAATTGTTTTAGTTCTCTACTAGTGATGGGCCCGGGGCTAAAAATTTGATCTCGAATCCGCCTAATACCGATGTTTAGTTTTTTTGTTCGTTTCAAAATTGTCTTGTGGGTCCCAGGGGTTCTGAAAAATTTGTCGTTTCTCATTTTAAGGGGTTCTAGCCTATCTGATATACACTAAAAACACCAAATTCGGTATGGATTACGCCAATATTAATCTAAAGAATATATCCCAATCTGGTTCAAATCGGTCAATTGTTGTGTGCTGCATAAATCAGAAATTAATTATTGGTTATGTCGGGATAAGACCAAAGTAACAGCGGGCATTTTTGAAGTCCTTTCCTGGTCCCTACCATCCCGACATTTTCCAATAATAGTCCCGTGGTTCCATTTGTCCAGCGTCCATCTCTATTCTCTATAAAAATTCAACCAAAAATTCGCAAAAAACTTATCCAAGTGAAAAGCAAGATTTTAACTAGAAAAACTTTCACTTCCGGTATAAGCACACAATTTCAAGTTCTTAACATTGCAACACATATAGATAGTGCATAAATCAATGAGCACCTTCTTATATAGGAAATGGAGTTTATGGTCCGAAAAAGCCAAAGCAAATTATTATCAGGGGTCACACCGAAAATACTTTGACTAGAGTTTTGAGTTTTAGATTTTAAATAGAGTTGAATAGTTTCATTATCTCAATCATCTGAACCAATCCTTATCCCGAACTTACAGATTTATATTTGCGGACGTCCCTTACCTACATTATTCTATCGACTAGAGACTTTTCATCTTGGATACCAGCTGCGGATATTGGTACGGCTTGTTGAGAAGTTTGCATGTCCCTACCATAAATTGTCAATGTCAAAATCTCAATACTGGGTGTTAAATTTGACGGGTTGTCCGATCGGGTCCATATAACTTGTATTGAAAAAATGTCGAGAAATAATCTGTGTTTGTAATATGCCAGATTTTAGATTTAATGTTCCAAATCAATAAATTGGTGTAGTTTTTAAATTTTAAGAAAACAATACCTTACAAACCATACGAATATATGTCTGTCCGTCTGCGTGTCTCTTTATTTCCTGCCAATTCATTCACTTATTTTTTTATGTGTGTTACACAAAAACTTATTGTTCATTTTCGTCTTTTGATAAACAACACAATCGATTTTTTTTCTTTAACTTAAAATTAATTACATTCGCTTCTATAATGCTTTTAGGACCAAGTTTAAGTGCAAAAGTTCATCGTTTTAATGTTGTTTGCAAAGTTGCTGTTTTCTTGTTAATATAATCAAGTTCAATTTCATTATTTTGTCTTTTTTATTTTATATCTTAAATTCGAGAACTTTAGCACTATTCAATATTCGAACTGGCAAGTGCCGTTTTGTGTTGATATGAGTAAAGAAAAGTTTAGTGACCTATTCGTGTTGACAAATTAAATTTGTAAAAGGAAAATGAAAAAATATCTACTGATTTCCTAAAAACATATTGAGCCACATATAAATTAAATAACAAATATCTTTACACATATTTTATTTCATTCAAATGTTGAAATTGATGCTTAAATTTTAATAATCATCGAATTTGCATACATAATTCATTTTGCGAATGATTTGACATATTTTTTGATGTGTGAAATTTTTTGCAGCATTTTTAAATATTCAAATTGAATTTAACCAATTGAAAACTGCAACTGAAAAATGTATGTAAATGCAAAATATCATATGTAGTGTTGCAAATCAAATGTAACTAATTGCAGCTGGTACGACTTTTAGAAGTAAAAAAAAAAAAAAAACCAAACCTCACAGTACAGATGCGAAACAATAAAAATAAAATTGCTGACATACAACGATGACAAATCAACAAATTGTCTATGCAGATTGCGAATTGGTTTTTATTTTTTTCTTCATGTCTATTTAGCTATAGTGTATCTGTATAGTTGGGTGGATGCATCAGTATGCTACACGAATATCTCAGACATGTCTATAACTCTAACCGACACAGACGGACTGACAGACAGACAGACAGACAGATTGACAGACATTTGCCAGCGCATCGAAATCAAATAGGAAACTTACTTCATTTATGTAAATGCTTTAACTTTATTCAGTTGTCTTTGGCAGAGCCACTTTTTTTTATTTTTCAGATTTTATTTTTTTTGTATATATTTTTTTTTTTCATGGAAATCGAATAAACTTATAATTGCATAATTGACTGCCGAAGAGGCGTAACTTGTGCGCACAAGCAAACCGTTTGGCAAGCAGCTTTTGACATTAGTCACCAACACCCAACACTATGCACTGCATTGCAAGTTGATGATTATCATCAAAAAAAAAAAAAACAGACGACAACGACGACGCAGATGCAGATGCAGCTTCTTCAAAGCAGAAGTTGCAAATGTATGTGGCAAAATATCAAAGAAAAAAAAGAAATCAAATACTTATGTGTGTGAGCCGTTTTGAACTAAAGAAAATATATACTCTGATATAGCCGAATTTTTAATATCTTTCATACTAGCATTTATCTTTAAATTTGATATACCATAAACTTTTTTTACAACTTTAAATTTCCTGGTTAAATGTGTGTTAAAAATGCATTCTTAGAAGCTCGTCTGGTTGTTGCTGCCTACTGCAGGTATTGAGAATTAGACTCAATAGAAAAATTGGATTGCAAACGCATACCCTGTATCCAACCGTTTGAAGAGAGTAAACGGTTTCATGATCCGAATATGTATGCCCATTATAAGCCTGGGCATCACTTAGGATATTAGCCCAACTGGTATGGTCCAATGCCACTCGATATCAATTCCGTATCCCAATCATCCGACATACTCCAGGACCTGATCCTTCCAAAGCAGCGGCGGTCGTCCTCGCTTGGTGCCCTTCTGACTTCGTTCACGTTTTTGTCGTACACTTTTCTCGCCGGAGCCAGTTCATCCATTCGAAGCACGTGAGCGATGTCGTTAATATAACTGAACAACTCGTGATTCATGCGAATACGGTACTCGTTGTTCACTCTGAAAGGTCCTAATATTTTACGAAGAATTTTTCTCTCAAACATTCCCAACGCTAATTTGTCTGCCTCTGACATGACCCATGTTTCTGCGACATACATCAGGACTGGGACAATCAGCGACTTGAAGAGTTTGATTTTCGTTGTTCTGGATAAGACTCTACTTCGCATTTGCTTACCGAGACCAAAGTAGCAAAGTTAGCCAGAGTAATTATTCGTATAAATTCTAAACTGGTGTTATTGCTCTTGTTTGTTCCTAATCCCAAGTAGATTCATAATCAGAAGTATTTCTTAAATCCGTAATAGGAGAAGCCATGTACTATACTCCTACATTTGAATCTTTGGTAATCGGAAAAAGGAAGGAAAGAGCCAGTGTTGAGAGAGGTCCCTATCACTCCATAGTGCTAGAAATATATGTTTAGCCTATATCGGAAGCATTTACTGAATACCAAATTTTGTTTAGGAGTCGATCAGTTTTCTTGAGACCATTTGCAACTAACGCCTCGATCAAATGTAAGCACTTAAGGTGCTAATATTTTCAAGCTTTCACGGAATTGATGGCAGAGTAGTTAAAGCATTTCCGATAACAACGTTATTCATTATTTTCACTTTCAGAATATACTGAGAATGTTTTGAAGCGTATTTGTTGTTTGGCGAACGCTTTTTGCTAAATATTTTGTCATATTTACAAACCTCGCACACGCATATCTTCGCATTATGATGCGTCTAAAAGTTTATTGTCAGCTGTTAAGCATGAAGAACGACCTAAACTTCACCGAATGGTTAATTAGAGTTTACAAATAATGTTCAAAAATGTTAATCGATTTAAGACATTTCTTGTTGCGAAGTTTTAAATTTTCCATGTCATTAAGTCTCACATCAAATGAGTAGGTGCCTTGGGTGCCTAGACTAACAGCGGCAGGCATAATTTGAAGGTAATTAAGCTCAAAAATACGTGAGTTTCTAAACTACTGCAAAACTTGGTAAAACTTCTTCAAGATGTTACAAATTATTTAATAATTTAAAATTACCGCTTTTATTTGCACTCATGTGTGTGAAGGGTATAACAAATGACAGCTGTAAGCGAGAGTGAGAGACAACGACAAATGCGCACATGGCAGATGCAGACCGATTTCGATTTTGAGTCCAAATGGCAACAAAGGCGTAACTTTTTGATTCCTTTGTAGAGCTTTGTGGATTTGTTTTCTTTGCTTTTGAATTGTGTTAAAATGTTAATTTCGAATTACGTAATTTTTGTCATACCAAGCAGTGGCAGCAGCAACAACAACAACAATGATAACAACAATGCAACCTGGCACCAGCAACGACAAAAGCAACATTGCTAGCGGCGGCAACCACCACAACAACAACAACACCAACCGCTGCACTTGGCAACAATGTGAAAAAAGTGAGAGGATTCCCACTGTATTTTTGTTTTGTTTTTCTTTCTTATTGTAGTGCTTCTTCTTCTTTTTTTTTTTTTTTATTTGACAACTACCGGCTGCCCTTCCCTTTTTCCTGCCACATGCTGCTGCATTTAACATGGGTCCAAGCGAAACCAAAGTCAGCAGCTGAAATTTTGACGTTTGTTGCACGTTTCGGTTACACTTGGTGCCAACGCAAATTTGCATGCCACACTCACACAAACACACACATCTGTATGTATGCAGATACATGCATGTGCACACAGATACTTAGCTACGTATTAACAAACAGATACATTCTGTGGTTTACAGTGTGCGTTTTGTGGCAAATTAAAAGATAAATTATCGCCAGAATTGCTTGCAGCACAAATGGAATTGTAATTAGTCGCAGTCGGCGTCGACGTTGAAGTTGTTGTCGTAGTATCTTTGCATCTTGTTGCTGCTGACAACTGTTGCATGTTGCATTCATATTTTGCTGTTGTAGTTGGTTCTTCTGCTTTGTATCTTATTTTTGTATCTTCATTTGTATCTCACTTGCATATGTTGCTGCACATTGTTTGACTTTAGCACGCTTAATTGCGTTTATGTTTTTTACGTGCCGCCGAAACTTAACACAAAAAAAAAAACTTTAAATTTTATTTTAATTCTTTTCTTCTTAACAATTTTGTTTTCTGTATTTCTTTTGAATATAATTTTAAACATTTTACAAAAGCTGAAATAAATTACCGTGCAGTTTCATTATTTTGCCATTTTTGGCAACTGCTTTGCTTGTCGTTGATTTATTTTAAGCAAATTTGTTAGAGTCAACTTGTCAATTGACCGTCGACAATAGATACTTTTTAAACAAAAACAAAAATATTGCAGTACGAATGCACGATGAAATTATGGAGAAGCAAACAATTTTATTTTGTATTTTAATTTTTTTTTTTTTTTTGCTAATTTTCGCTGTTCATCTTTATCTTATTTGCAAGATTTCGAACAGACGCGAATTATGTAAGAAACTATCTTGCAAGTATTTTTCTTGTTTATTTATTTGTATATATTTTTTTTTTTTTTTAATTTTTGGGGGATTGTATAAGATTTTGTTGACTGATTATAAAATACTTTTACTTTCAAAAAACTGTCCTGTTTTATGTTGCATGTTGTTGAACTTTTAACCGATCAGTTCTTGTTTGGCCTTTTTGGTCAGTCAGTCGCTAAAGTTAAAAAACATATTTTTGTCAAAATTAAGTTGATTTAATTTGTGATTTAAATTGCTTTTAAATGAGTTTGACAGTTTAACCTTATGAAAATATTTGTGTAAAATGGGCGGTCATAATTCAGATTGGACTTACATATATAAAAAGCAAAATAATGTCAAGATATTTGCAACACATCAGCTTGGTATATGCATTTTATAATATATAAGATAAATTAATGTTGCATCGTTTAGGTTTAGAAGACAAAAAAATTAATTAAAATTATCAAAAAGTGGACTTAAAAAAAGGCGGCATTAATTGAGAAATATAAGGCTAGAACATTTTAAATTTCAATTCTTATGTTGGCCATGTTGACACATGCAAGACAAATAGAACACACATTCAACCATTTATGACTGTGCGTTTACATACCGCTTTATAATGCGATCCTCCATGACAGCGATCTCAAGAAAAGGAACTAAAGTTCCTTCGATTAAATCAATTTAGTACTTAAACGACAAATTAGATCGATAATATAAGGAAACCATAACGGTATTCTATTCTTCTGTAGTTCGTAGCACCGAATCTGAGGATCGCCTTCTAGATGAAAAGAATTAGCTACCGTGTTGCTATCCAGCTAAGTCAATGTATCTACAAAAGGAAAAGGTTTAGTCTATAACCATAAAAAAAGATATGGACGTAATGTTGCATCATTAAAAAAAGGTTTAGAAAAAAAATTCAAGTTCATCGCAGAAACCCAGAAGGGAAGGTTAAAATGTGCGATCCTACAATAGAAAAACGGGCACTATTGTATCAAAAAAATCTATCGTACGCTAGCCCGGTATATGGTTTGGTTAAGTTAATTAAAGGAGATTCTATTCAAGGACTCTTCAGACCTTTGAAAATATCCTCCAAGAGTTTGATTGATTTCATTAGTAGATAAGAAAATACCATTATGGTGTCTGCGCCCACTCTGCCAAAGCCGGTCATTCTCAAAGAAGTACGCTTGTTTGTTCAGCTTTCAGACAGAAACTGCACTTTTTGATTAAAAACAGACCAATTTTGTTAAGCCGTGACTCAATCTCACAAGAAGCTCGCCAGAAAGGTAAGTTAATTTGTAAATTTTGGTGTGGCCTGTTGAGATGAACTTTGGTTTTCGAAAACGAAGCGCTTAGTCTACCAAGCCCAGGGTACGTTGTTCCTTATGACACATAGAGTTCAGAACTTTTCTTCGACGTATTTGACCATGACCCACTATCAAAAATTTTAACTTAAAAAATGTCAGCTATGTTACAAAGTTTTAACATATTTTTTATAAAAAAGTTGTAAAAATAAAAATATCTCGAAAACGGTCGAAAACTAGAAGAGATTTTTTTGATGGACATATTTGGAGTCTAAATGAAAAGGTCATGAAAAATTTTTTGTGTAAATTGAAAATAGTGTATTTTTTAAGAAGCATTAAGGTTAAATTTTCAAGTTTAAATGCGAAGGCCGTTGTATTTGACCTATGGTTCTTTCGAAAACTTTTCTTGGAACATCCAAACGCTTACGTTTCTGTTATACCCTTGGTCATAATTTTTTAACTCGAACAATTTGACATTTACAAACTTAATAATCTCGTTTGAATTATTTGCTTCCTACGTCAAATAAAAAAAGTAATTTAGAATCAAACAATCCCACGTTTCAAATAAACACTTGTAGCTATATAAATTTTATTCATTTGGCATTTTGGCCAAACATAAATTTTACAATAAAACAAATAAAAAAAACATTCTATTAGTGTTCAAAAAAAAAAAAAAAAAAAAAAAAAACACAAATAGATAATAAATTTCAAGCATTTGGTCATTATTTGAATCAATAAAACGTTAAATTTGTGTTTATTGTAACAAGCTGAGACGATTTGACAATAAATTAACAAATTAATGTTCGGAAATTAAACAACGACTAATGATGCACAACGAAGACATTTGGATTGGCAAATAGTATTGAAGAATATCGCAAAGTATCGTTAAGATACTTAAATTATTAAATTAAGCCAAAGTGTCAATTAAATAAAAAACAACAACAACAGCAACAACATTTCTGAGTAGCTACTGCAAACATAAAACTTTGATAGTTTGTAAGAAATGTTTTCAAGCGTTTTTGGCTTGTTTTGTGTCTTTCTAAATTTTGTTACAAAATACAAAAAAATGGATATTTCTTATATCATTAAATTTAATTTTATCGCCATTTCTGGCCAACGGCGACTGCAATCATCATCGAAATGGCGGCAAATTGTTGTTTTTCTATTTTTTTTTTTAAATGAAGAAGATGGAAGCTTTTCAGCTTGTTTAGATTATTTTTAAAAACTTTATCTATGTACAAACATTTGCTCATTTGTAGTCGTACTTGGAACATTTATAGCGAGCAACATCTCATCTGCCTTCATGTTGCACGGTTCGATTGAAGTAAATCGAATCGTATTGAATTGAATTCGAATGTATGAATGGAATGGCATGGCATGTCATGGTAAGGCATGAATTTGTTGAAGCTTGTCCTGCATTTGATGATGTCTCTGCTTGTGAAACGAACGACAAACTTTGAGATACTCTATTTGTATGTACATGTGTTAACCATTTTATGAAGACAAGCTTATTCTGCTGTCAAATACATTGAACAAAATTTTTATCAGGATGCGCGGCAAAGTGACGACAAAAGTGAAAGGAACCAAACGAAACGAAACGAAAAAAAAAAATCGCGTTTTGAACATTTAAGATGTCTCGTTTTTATTTTTTTTTGTTTTTATATTTTTTTATGATGTAGTTTCTGCTTGAAAAATTCATGTCATTGACGCAGTAAAACTTAAAATGATTAAATTGTATAAAGTGTTTCAAGCAGATGTTTCTGTCTTTAAAGTGATATAAGATTCGGTATTTTTTTATTACGAATAATTGAGATCATTGTTATGCTTAAGGCGAATTTATTGTATAATTGGCATTTGATATTATAACTTTGTGCTAATTGAGATAAAAAGTTATGTAAATAATTTATTTCAGACGAGATTGATTATTGGCTTAGATAAGGAATGCAACTGTTTTATGAAATATCTCAGTTATTCGGCCGTTCTTTGTCTGTTTTGCTTCAAATTATTGTCGATTTTGTACTAAAGTTCTGAATAATTCTATTCACGGGTCATCGGTTTATTCATTCCATCCTCAGTATCTCTTGGATTATAAAAACTGTCACCATTCACTTGTGGTCCGACAGACCCGTCTTAAGTTTCTTTAGTGACGTCTCACCTGGAGAAGTTCACAGTCCTGTCTGTTAATTGGTTTCCGGCCATGATTGCATGGGTTAGCTTCAGCCTAACCGCATTGCACCTATTCTCCAACAGAATAATTTTATGTAGTCGACCCATTTTGCAAGTCCAAAATATAAAACGAGTTAAAATAAAAATTTCATAACGAGCGCAAAATTTTCAGTCTAAATAACAATTTTTTGAAGTTTTATAATTTTTTCATAAATACAATATCAATTACATATCAGTTAGTCCTCGTTTGCGTGAATAAATATTTCATTAAACCAATTTTGCTTAAAATTCGTTGGTTTAAAAGTTCATAATGGAAATTTTCAGCAAATATAGAAATTTATTGGAAAAAGAGAAAAGTGTGTACGTGATTATATAATTGCGTATACGCCACGCTGTGCATTGAATTGAAACAGAAGAAAAAAAAGTTCTGACCACAATATTGAATGGTAAAAATAAAAGTTTGCTTTGTATAAAGAAAATAAAGCCAATTTCATACTTTGTGTTCGGAAATGGTTTTGTGCATTAAAGCGCGGTGGTCTTTTTTAAGAAAAATATAAAAAAAAAAAAACATTGTATTAAAACTTCTATTTCTTCTTATATTTATAATTGCATCGTGTGCACACATGCTGATTCTACAGAAATAATAATAATTACGTAATACGCAATTATGATTTATGAGTGACTGAACTGAACTGCAATGCAGCTGAATGCAGCCACACAAGCGGACTCAAACTGACGTAGAGAAAAAAAGGCAAAAATAAAAATTAAAGTATTAATATGAATCATGACCAAATTAGGCCCGCATTTAAGTGCCGCTGATAAATTTAAAGCAGGGTATTTTGAGTTTTTTTTATTCTTTTGATTTTTGGTAAACTTAAAACGATTGCAATATTTTTTTCTTTAGACGCAATGCTTGGGCCCCATTGTTTGTTGGTCCCAAGTTCGTTAGCTTACTTTAGATTTGTATAAACAAAAAAAAAATATTGTAAAAACTACAAAGTCGCGTCTAATAAGCGCTTGAAGTAGCCGTGTTAGTAATGTGTGGCAATAAAATTAAAGTGCGCCAAGAAATTACACCAAAGTAATGAAATACATTCGCTTAAGTATAATCAAAAGCGCAAAAAGTTCATCAGCTTAATTAAGTTTGAAGCGAAGTGTAATGTCGGTAATCAGCACTAACTACTGACAGAATAAAAACCGAACATTGGGCGAGGTGTAATGGTCCGTCATAGGGCAGTTGGACATTTTGAACTGACACGCAGACAGACAGACGACGGACAGATGGACAGATAAAGCGTGGCGTCAACGTTTTGTGCTACATTAACCTTAATTCGGTGTGGCCGGAGGCAGATCATGAAAATACATAATATGAAAAAGAAAAATTTAAATTAAAAAAAAATAAAAATAAAAAAATAAAAAAAGAAATAAATGAATAAAAAATAAATAAATAAATAATATTGAAGGGAAAATGAAGTTTTTTTTTAAGCGCAGTCAAAGATTTCTAATTGACAAAAATAAATTTATAAATCTAAAAAAATCTGAATTAGAATTAATTATCTTAAAGTATTATCTTTTGCAACACAGCTTAATATGAGGTAAATTTGTTTGGGGCTATACCTAAAATTTTTTGGTCCTTTCCATATTGGGATGTTTCATTGGGACTATCATAGGCATAATTTATACTAAATTTAGACTTTCTACAGTCAAAACAAAGACTTTTTAATTCAAAAAGCCAAAATTTTGGGGTAGATTTGTAAAATGAGTCTAGAGACAGCTTAGGAGAGTATAAGTTTCAAATTTGGTAGCTCTATCTCTTTCAGTCTCCGAGATAATCGTTTTCATACGGCAGCCACCGTGACGGACGGACAGACGGGCATAGCTTTACCGACTCCCATTCTAATGCTGATGAAGAATTCATATACTTTATAGGGTCTATCTAGCCTCCTTTTGTGTATTACATACATTCGCTATCCCTTTTACCCTCTGGGTCTAGGATATAAAAACTAAAGTGAAAAGTGTCACACCCACAAATAACTCGGCGAGCCTGAAACAAGTGCGTTTCTTTCCATTGAATCTTCATTTTTTTTTCGGACTATATTTAATTGCACGTCGGCAGGTTAGCGAAAGTCATAAAATCTCTGGAAAAACAAGATGCTTTCGACACTTGTGTACGCCTACGAAAACGAAATCGAATGAAACTGAAATCGAGGCCAGCACGTGAGTAGCTTCCGTATTGCCTAATGTATTGCTTTACTTTTAATAACTAAAATCAACAAGAAAAAGAAAAAGTTAAATACAAGAAAAAACAAAAAAATGAAATAAAGATGAAAACGAGAGCGCTAACTACAAAACAACAACCAACAATGAAATACATTTTATAATTGTAGCTCTTAGCAAAAGGTAGCAGATCGGGTAAACATATACATACATCCCAAGAGGTTATTATTATATTTAGTACAAGTTTGCTACTGCGGCTGCCTTTGTTGGTTTCTCAATGTCCAACTGACAATCTGTCCGTCTATCAGTCTGTCTGTCTGATAGCCCGTTTGTCGCTGATTGTTTTATCGCATCGACTTCGTGCTGCCACTTTAAACCATAATTAGTTCACACTTGTGGTAATTGCGGCATAAATCTTTAAAGTGTCGTAATGTTTCACCTGTGCAAAAACAAAGCCAAAATAGAAAATCTCCAAACTCAAACTAAAACTTTTTGTAAACCTTCCTACATACTCGCTAATTTTATATACGGTATGTAAGTGTGTGTGTGTGTGTGTGTGTCTAGGGTTTAATTTAAACTACACACGTACTCTTAGTTTTTATTTTCTAAGCACTTATTCCCATTGAAGCGTGCAACTTTGTTTTTCGTGCATCTCTGCCAAAATGATTTGTTAGTCTAATGGCATGAAAAAAAAAATAATAAAATAAAACCTTTTATGTGGTCTCCGCATTAGCTTTGAGGACGATAGTCTCAACTTCAGCTTCACTTTCAGCTTTTAACTTTAGGGAAGTGTTGCGCGTTAAGTAGTCCATGTCTGATGTTGCACGTCGTTTTCGTATAAACACTAAAATAATTTCTTGTCTTGTAAATAAAACCATAAATATTATTCATGTCGCCCTGTTGCGCTCTCTCTCTCTCTCTCTCTGTAGCTTCTGCCACTCTAATCTAATGCAATCCTACTAAACTCCACTCCACTACACTTCACAAGTCACTTTAATGCTATACTCCATGCTGTCTGCTGTCACCGATGGTTCATTTTTGTATAAAGTTAGTTTGTCTATTTGTCTGCTGGTGTCTAACTATTTGTCTGTCCGTTTGTCCTTATAACTGGCAGCTCTTTTCTTTTTTAGTCTATTTAGTTTTGTATCAACTTTGTTAGTCACTCACTCACTCACTCAGTTAGTTCCTTCGTTTTGTCCATTTATTTGTTTGTTTGTTAGTTTGTCTCTTAGTTGCTCCCATGACGGAAATAATATTGTATTATCGTTGTTATTGTTGTTTCACTATAAAATAGAATACAAAATAATAACAACAACAAAGAAATGCTACAACGACAACATACACACATACAAATACGAAGTTCAAGAAAGGCAAAAGTCAAAATCCATAGTTACACCTACGACAATTTTTCTACATAACGCTTGGAGTGTGTAGTCAAGTGGATTTAAGATATTTATTAGTGTTGCACGCTTAATGGAGTCTACGTTTTATTGAAGGTTTTAATAATGCTTTAAATATTTTAGAGAACTGAATTTTTACAAGTGCATTTTTAATAAGCTTAATGTTTTTCAACGTGATTAAGTTTTAATAGTGCACAATAAATATTTTGTTCTGTTAAAATCAGGGCTGCAAGCCACTAAAAATTGGTAGTGGTTCAGTTCAGTGGTTTAAGATGCATTTGAACCGCTGGTTTGGTTCATGAACCGGTTTTTAGTCAGTTTCGAGCCACGGTTCGGTTCAAATGGTTCAAATAACGCAAATGTTAAACTTAGCCCCACATCAACTAATGATATTTTGTCTACTTATAATAAGCACCTATGCACCTATTTACTGAACTAAAAGCAAAAACTTAATTTTATTTTTTTTTTTATTAGCTGTGATTAATTGACGATCTGAAAAAGATCACTTTAAATTTATACATCACCACTATCTTTTAGTTTTCATATTATTACGTTTACGAGAACTCAAGCAACATTCTCACCTAAATAAATGTTGGGTCCTTGGTCATAGATGCATTGAAGGAAATGAAGTTGCCTTGACGAACTAGCCAGGATAGGCTCGTCAACCCCTATGATCGGCCCTAGATCATTATTTGGGCTCAGTTGGGTCTCAGCAACACTTTCCATTGAGATACACTTCCGAGACTCTGTTCTAAGCAACTTACTATGCCATTTTTTCCTAAAACTAATATTCATCTCAGTCGCGCTGAACTAAGACTACTCACATGGTATCTTACGGGTCACAACTTCTGAGATTGCACCTGAACAAAATGGGTCTGTTCTCCGAAACAGAGTGTAGACTCTGTGTAGAAGATGACGAAACCAGTTCACATATCTTATGTGATTGCCCAGCCTTTGCTAGATTTAGATTCATGCAGTTTGATCACTGCATAATAACCCCTAAACATATCAGACATTCGTCCACGAAGAACATTCTCAGTCTCATCAAAGCAGCAGAAAATGGCCTTAGTCTCATAACCTAACCACAATTCCTGCTCAGAAAACCCGGCATGTCTGCATTCCGGCGTTAGTGCTGTGTTTAGACATTTGAAGGCGTTATGCGCCTTCAACTTCGCTTTGACACTTGCATTTCTTACGACCGAGGTTCAGACACTACGAAAAGTTTTTATACCCTGTACCCAAAGGGTAAAAGGGTATATTAAGTTTGTGCGAATGTATGTAACAGACAGAAGGAGGCAAGATAGACCCTATAAAGTATATATATTCTTGATCAGCATTGGAAGGGGAGTCGAACTAGCTTTGTCTGTCTGTCCGTCCGTCTGTCCGTCCGTCCGTCTGTCCGTCTGTCATGCTGTCTGCCGTATGAAAACGATTATTTCGGAGACTATAAGAGGTAGAGCTTTCAAAATTGAAACTTAGACTCTCCAAGGCCGTCAAGTGTGCACTTACAAACGGTTTTTCTCTAGACCCATTTTAAGGGGTACCCCCCATACAAATTTACCCCAAAATATTGGGTTTTTACATAAAAACGTCATTGCTTTTATTCTAGAAAATTTAAATTTAGTATAAATTATGTCTATGGTAGTCCCAATGAAATAGACCAATATGGGTAGGCCCAACAAAATTTTAGGTATAAACCAAATCAAAGATATACCCGATTTTTTAAGTTTTTCTATGAAAATCCAATTCAATGATGTATGGTAGTCAAATAGAACCTAATTTAAGGTACTTTTAGATTGGGTACAGGGTATCTTGCAGTCGAGCATACTGACTTCAGCGTTCTTCTTGTTTATAGTTATGGTTATGATAAGATTATATAGTTCAACACCCTCCTTTACTCCATAGTTTTGATCAGCAGTTATTCTCCTTAAGCATTCCAAGTCGTCCGATTGCTTTACAAGAGAAAAACTGCAGGCCGCAAGCCGAATTTGAATCGAACCACAGCATTTTTGTTTCGAACCATGAACCGAACAAGCTCTTCTGAAAGAAATAGGTTTTATACCAAAAGCTGAACCATGTAAGCGGAAAGGGTGTTTCGGTTCGAACCGATTCTTGTTTTATTTAACATTCATGCACTTGGCTAGGTACAAAAGTTATTTCAATAATTTTGAATTTCAGCTTCAGTTTCGGATTCAGCTACAAAAAATGTGCCTAGACATAATTTTTTTGTAAGGCTTTATAATTAATATTTGTTTCTTACTAAAAAAAATATATATTTGTTTTAATATTTCATTTTTAATTTACATATTTGCCATTAAAAACATGTTTACTTTCAATCAATAAACGACAACCGAACATATCTACAATTTCTGTAGAAAAAGTCTTTTCGAAGTTTGTATGGTATCTGCATTCAATTTAAATTACAGCTACAAACGAATGACAAAGACTGCTTGAGCCTTGTTGTTGTTGTTGTGAGCGCGCGAAAAATCAGCCTAAAATTGTAAAAAGTCGAAATGGATAAAATTTACAGATTTTTTTTATTTCTTTTTTTTTTATTCATGTTAAAACGCTTTCTCCCACATCGTAAACATGCTCAGAGCAGTAACAACAACAAATAAACAACTAAAATGAAAAAAAATCGACAAAATTTAAAAAAAAAAAATTCAAAATTTTTCGTTGCAAACAAGCTCAGATGCAGCACATATACACACTAATTAATTTAAAGTAAACAAGGCAAAATTGTTGAAGTTAATTACATATTTAAATAGAAATATTATTCATGTAAATAGCAAAAATGATGTAATAAATATGCTGAATTGCAAGATACACAGAATCCTGACAACAACGAAATAAATTTAAACAGTATATTGACTCATTGTGTAGTCTTTGAATTCTTATCTTATGTAATGTAATACTGTATGGAATGACTCACATAATATCTACAAAATTATATCTCAAAACCCAAACTATTTAATGCAACAGACACGTTTATTACACACAGGAACCAAATAACAACAAACAACAACAGTTTTCAACGGCCTTTTGTAAAGCGTAATGCACTTTGTATCTTGTGGATATCTTAGCTAAATGGTTGCTCTTCTTACTCGTATTTTGCTGATTATTGCTTGTTGCTTTGTTTGCACAGTTAGCAAGATAATCAACGTTTGAAGTGCATGGTTCGTGTAATTAGATACTTAAATGCGAGCGTTTAACATAAGCGTGCAAAGTGTATGTACTTATAGACAGTCAAAGATTGTATCAACTTCCTCCTTACCCCATTTAAACAGATTCACGCGCATCAATTGCGCCACGAAATGTGACAAATATGCACGAGTTCACACAAATTACATAAGTCAAGGCAAATGATGATGATGATGATGATTACGATGATAGTAATCAACGCCAAATCGTTCCGTCTTATGTAGCTGTAACTTAAGTTTTAGGTATCCATGAGATACAAAGTATAAAATAAATGTTTACTGCAATAATTTGCTATTGTTACACTTTATTTTCGCTTCTTTTTTTTGTTTGTTGTCGTTTTTGAATAAGGAAGCATCGACCTAACCCACTTCAATGGCTCATCACAGTAAGTAGCAGCATTCAGCAGAAGAGTTGAGTTGCAATCTGATGTGTTGCTGCAGTCTTTGACTTCGTAACCAAAATCATTGCAGCTGCGCTTTAGTCACTTTAAAGGGCAAAAGTATATTATTAAAACTCTCAGCTCTTTCATCTATTTCTCGCTATGTATCTTTTGTTTTTTTTTTTTTTTTTTCTTTTAACTCTTACTCATGATTTCGCCTTGGCTATGGTCTAATGTCGTGGTCACATTTATCTTTTAAATTACATTTATTTTATTTTATTTATTTATTTATTTTTTTTTTTTTTTGTGTACGCTTTAATAAAGTTAGGGAGTATTTTTATGTTACTTAAAAAGTTTGTAACATTTAACAAAAGACTTAAGAATAAATAATGTGAAAAAGCAAAGCTATTTTCTATGGATTCTATAGAAAGTAAAAGAGAATATTGAGATGTTAGCGTTTGACCATAAAATAAACTAGATCTAACCTTAGAGCATCTTTTTTGATCAAAGTTACTTCGGAGTATACAATAAGATACAATTGTATCTGCATTGCATTGTGGTTCAAAAAACATACGAAAACTCTGGTCAAAGGATACAGAAAGAAAAAATTTATATATTTTATTATAGAAAATGGATTCACTTGTGCAGTGTATAAATATTTTAATTCAAACTAAACTTAAAATTTTCTCTTGGTTTTTCCTTGCATCTCCTATGAACAAATAAAATAAACTCTTACGTTTTTCCGCGGGCATTTCCTGCACAGAAAATTTTAACAAAAGACGAAAAAACATTTAACTCACGACAAAGTAAAAAATCAAACAGTAAATAGTGAAAAACTTTAAAAAAGTAAGATACACATACACACTCACACACAGGTGCACTTATGGCAAAGGAAAACGATTTGAAAATACACGGAAAAGGTTAATGCTGATTTTTCTGTCGTTCAAAGCCAACAGAGACAAAAAACTAAAACTAAAAATAAAAGGAAAAAAAAAACATTTTATCTGTTTTCCATGTTTTTCTTGTTGTATTTGTTGCTTTTTTCTTTTTGGTTTCTTTGATTTTACAAGGTACACAAGGTTAAAGTTTGCTCTCTTGGGCCAATGCTGCCGAATAACGTTTTGTGGCACTTAACTATTTTTATTTTTAAATATTTTATTTTAATTTTATTTTATTTTTTTCTTCTTTTGCATTTGGGAAATTCCACTCACAACACTTCAGTTTAATGTTCCAAGTTGCAGACAGCATTTTTATTAGAGTCTGTCGTTGTTGTTTTTGTTGTTGCATTTATTGACCAAATCAATGGAAACTGGTTCTGCTACTGACCTTTTAGGCATATAAATGAAAATCTTTATTTTTTTTTTATGCTATTTACAATACTTTTACAAGTTGTTTTCAAGTATCATGGTTTACAGTAAATCAAAGGCTATGTTAATGTCATTCATAAACATAGTTGCGCTTTTGGAGTTCAGGTGTTGCGCACGTTGCGTATACGTAATTTTGTATTTTTTTAGTTAGAACCAGATAAAATATCTCGTTTTCAGTATTTGCAGCATTGAGTTGAGTTACATTGCATCATTTTATTAATATTTGTGGTTTTTTTAGTTTTTTTTTTTTTTTTGCGTTTAGAATGTTTTGTAATTGAGTTGAATTTGATTGAAATGAGGTTTTGTAAACTGGTTTCATTTTGAACTATTGACATTCATTTTAATAACTTTTCAGTTTACAAATTGTTTTAATTAATCAAATTGTTTTTGTTTAAAATTATTATTTTTTATACCCGACACACATAATGTAGAGGGTAATTTCATTTTGTCAGAAAGTTTGTAACGCATTAAAGGAGACGAGTCGATTTAGTCATGTCCTTCTGTCCTTAGCTGTCCGTCTGTACGTCCGTTTGTCTGTCTGAAATTTTAGTATTTTGCTTTTCTCAACAACGAATGGGTTAAGTTCGAGAATGAAATTGTCACGCCTATTTTTAGGTATATGTAGGCCCCATACAAATCTACTGCCCATATTCGAATTCTTGTATGAAGAAAGGTGTTATGTAGGAGTGTATTCACTTCAAATTTGGTGAAATTACATCTAGTATCAGGGTAGGAAGGGGTCTCTCCGAACCTCATATAGAGCGATGCGTTGTCTCGTGTCTTCTTAAATTTTGCGATATAATTAGTCTCTCTGTATCCAGTATTATATTAGCATTTTCGTTATGGTTTTATTTTGTTTCATATTTTTTTTTTAATAATAATGGCAAACTTGCAAATTATTTTCTTTTTTATAAAAAAATCAATTTCACCAAATATCAAATCGGTAGATAAATAAATAATTCGTGGTGCTGTCATGTATTTTCATAAAACCGCTTCATCGTTTCGCTGTCAATAATTTGAATATATAATACTACGAGTATGTACTATGCTGTTGCACTGCCATTGTTGTCAATACAATCGAAACGACAATGTTGTCGCAGTTGTCGCTGACACATGTCGACACGTTGCAATATTTTGAATTCGGTGTCAAGTGTTCGAGGTGCGCGACTCCTGAGTACACAAAAATTATGAAAGCTGCAAAGCCAATAAAATACAATTTAGCTTACACATATTGGGCTCATACATTATTTATGTATTTTATATATTCGTAATACAATCAACGTGTCGAGCAATTATACAAGCAAAAAGTGGCAACAAATCAGACAGCGCCGCACGAATCGATTTGCATCCTCATAGTTTTTTTTGTGAAGTGCATAAATCTTCTGCGCGACTAAGCTGAGCCTGTGGCTGATGTTTTTTGCCACTTAAATTTAAATGCAGATTTTATTGCAATGTGCTCCTTTTTCTTTTTGTTTTGACGTCTGAGTCGGCATCGGGCGTCCTGGCATGAAAGCGTTTAAAATTAATTTCAATTTAAAGTGGAAGTGAACGATATAAAGTTAAGTCCGAGTCTGAACGTCATCGAATCAAATAAAAGCGAAAGTTGTGGGAATCTTATAAGTGGCTACATTAATTTGGCTAAAAACCGATTTTACCTTCTTCTTTTTATTTATTTTTTCTGTTTTGCTCGTTTATTTATTTATTTTAATTTTTTATTGCTGTATCGTGGTCATTTATTGCTGTTCAATCGATGCGATCAGACGATGTTTTTTTTTTTTTTTTGGGCTATTACCTAATCAGAGTTGCGCGCGGTAAGGACTTTACGCGCATCTTCATTTTTTTTTTATTTTTTGGTCATGGTTTGTTTAAGCTTTGAATGCGAGTGTTGTGTGATCAGTTTTTGGCTAACTGTGGTCAATTGGATGTACTCTTTACGGTTCATGTATTTAAGTGTTTTCTATCGATTATCACAACGATTATCCTTTCGATTATCTTTATAAATAATTATGTATGACTATAATTTTTTAATTTTTTTTAATTGTATCTATGATTATAATTTTTTTACTTTTTGATTTTCTCCTCGATTATCTTTATGATTGTAACTATGATTATCTCTACAAATATTTCTCTCATTACCTATACGATTATCTATACGATTATCTCTACGATTATCAATTAGACTATTTCTACGAATATTAAAGTCTGTCATATAATCAGATATGTAGCTACTTCTACCACCTCTAAAAAAACACAAAATGGTCAACTATTTTTTCTTTGATAACTTATCAGACAAACCTCGACAATCTTTCATTTATTCAAATGTTTCACATTTGCATCTTTAAATTTGCATGCGTGTTATTTATTTTATGTATTTTTATTATCGACAAAGTGGTTTGCATTTTAACTGGCTGCATAAAGTGTTTGGCGCGTTGATTATTCCGAAGCAACATTTTTCACGCATATTTTTCTTCTTAACAACAATTGCCATAAATTTAAAAAATTCGTGAATTTAAAAGCCGACATGCACGCATCCTTTCTTTTCTCGTGCGAGCATAATGCTGCTTATATAATTTTCTGTCTGTCTTATTGGTTTACAATTTACATGGCTGATTGCTTGTTTGGGTTTTTTTTTTTGTGGCTTGTAAATGCTTCTTTTGCAGTTGTTCACTCGCTCGCTCGGTCGTTCGTTCTTTCACTTTCAGTTTTTTTTTTGTTTCCTTCATTTGTGGCATTTAATTGATTTAAGAAAACTTTTTCGAACGTTTGGTAATTTAATATTTTTTGTTTTTGTTTTTATTTTTTGCAACGAAATTGTTGTTGAGTTTTTAAGTTTAAACTTAACTTTCCTTTCCCTTCGTTTCCTTTTGTTCATTGCCATTTTGTGGCTGGTCTTAATCTTAAGCCCTTCCTTTATGGCTCTCTCTCTCTCTGTTTATCACTCTTGTTGCTTGGTTGCCTTGACTTGCCTTGCCATATTTACTGTTAATCAATCTTCTGACCTAAAGTTGTCGTTCATCTTTTCATTTTTTAACTATCTTTCTGTCGTTTATTTTGTATTTATTTCTTTTTTTGCGAAAGTGTGAAAACCGAAACCAATTTACGCACAATATAAACTTTGTTTTTTTTTTTCGACTTGATGGCCGTTGGGCTGTTTCTGTCAACTTTAATTAAATTTTTAACTTATTAAATGGAGACAAACTTGCTGCTTAAATTTAAGCACTTTTTTGTATTGAATTTCTCGTTTCTTATTACAATTTGGTGATTTAATCAAAACACTAAAAAAAAATGTCACTCATACATATGTAAATATTTCGATAGTATAGATTAAAAACCAACACTGTTATTAATTGGTATGCTGAGCATGGATCTTTAATTGTTAAGACTCTACTAAGTATTCTATTAATTCCATTAAATTTTCATTTATAAGATTTTCAATAATTTATGATTATGATTAAAATTTTACATTATTACCGAAACACATTATAAATTTCTTTATAATAGCTTTTACCTTTCTTTTCTCTTTACAGGTAAATGTATTCTTCATTCGAAATTATCCCATGTAAGCTAAGGTCTTCGTGCTCAAATATGAGAATAACATTTTTTTATGATTAAAATTTTTAGTCTTGAACGAAACCTTAAAGTATTGCGTAAGTACTTACAAACAAGGCTGGAAACCCAAAAACAAGGAGGTTCGATTTACGGTTCGAATCAATTTATCACCTCTGGGTAGTGACAAAAACTTTGTTTCTTTTCTAGAAATTGAACTCTTATAACTAAAAGTTAACTACCAAACCCATCAGTATGACATCGCTATGTCGATAGTTGTCTCTAAATTCAGAAAAAATCGACATGGCATGGATATTTCGAATGTCTGTCCCATACCTAGGCTAGTAAAGGCATTTTAAAAATGTTTAGGGCTCTTTAATAATTACCCAAATAAACGGTTTAATATGGTAGAGAGTCAGAAGCAGCGACGGAAATAGCTACATTGACTATACTTTGGATGCTAATCAAGATATATATTGAATGTTTTGATAGGACTTACTAAAACATTTCACATGATTGGAGATACATTACGATTTTTACATATTTTGACTTAAACTTAATAACTCTTAACCTATGAACTCCTAATTTTCTGTAGTGGCTTATAATTAAGCGTTTTTCAAATAATACAATTTTTATTCAGTCGACTCAATTCCTACAGGCAAACTAATTTAAAAAAAAAAAAAAAAACTACCAGAAAATAAGTTTTAACAAGATTTTTTACTCATTCGTGACTTTCTATAAATTTTATTTAATGAAGCATTTCTAAACACATTCTATGCCGCTAGACAGAAAGTACAAAGTATATTTTTAAGAAAAACAACAAAACAAACTATTTGGGAAAACTTGTGAAAAAAGATTACAAAGATACGAGTACACGTAGACTGTTGACGTATTAAAAGATACAAGATACTTTTGCACGAGTGCGCATTTACATTGATGTTGTTGTTGTTGTTGTGGTTATTTTTGTTATTGTACTCATCATCTCTTCTTCTTCTTCATCATCTTCTTACTGAAAACGCATTTTCCAAGCGTAATTTAAATAATTGTGGTTTCAGCGCGCGCACGCGGCGTTGTTGTTTTTCCATTTTGCGCGGCCAGAAGCACATAGCTATAGATTACATAATCTACTAAAACAACAAATACAAAGTCAAAACAAAAACAACAAAAACAACAAAAAAAATTATCTAATGACCATTTGCATTAGCTGCGCTTATAAACACGCCGCATTTTCAGTAAAATTACACTCAAATAATCGAGCTCAAGGGGGAACAAAAAGACACAGACATGCAGACAGACATTTGGAAAAAGAAAGATTGTTTCCACTCTGATGAGATATTTCAAAATTTAACAAATTTTAAGTATGCAAATGCTTGCAACTTTGGGTCACATTGGCCACTAGGTCGCAACGGACTTATTGCCGAACATTATAGCGACGATGAGGTCAGTCTGTCATTTGGTCATTTGGACAATATTGTACGTATGTATGTATTGTATTGCACGTGTTTATTTTCGGCAGACACGTGTAGCTTCAGTTGTCATTTCTCTTGAATTAAATATGACATCAAAGTGAATTTTTTTTACATTTGCCTTTTTTTTTTTTTGTAAAAAAAAGAAAACTGCGTTTGAAGTCGCAAATGAAATTATACAGTTTCGCACTTAACTACTTAAAATACTATTTTTCGTATCTTATTATATATTTTTTTATTAAAAACACCTCTTCATATAAAAGTATCTTTTCCAACGTTATCGCGTATCTTATAAATTTGTCAATTTTTTTTTTCCAATAAGGCACACAAGTGTGTTGCACACTTAAGTGTGGCTGCTCCTGTACAGTTGCAAGCTGATCATTATCAAAACTGTTGCTGTAATTGCCTTTATAAGCAGCTAAGGACAAAGCGCGTAGATACAGTTATCACTTGAAAATATCTTAAGCATTTAAGTAAAATATTTGCTTTGTTGAAGCATAAAATTGTATTTTTTAATTTTTAAATTGTGCGGATACATTGTAAATGTTTTTTATTCCCTTGCTTAAGATACAACTTATGTCCAAAATGACAGACATCAATGTTTACTTAATGAATTTTAAATTTCTTCATGTATTAAATTTTATTTGAAGAATACTTTAAGGAAATTGTAGCAAGCAGTTTTGTTGCCAAAGCAATTACTTAATTCTCAAAAGTGCAATTTAGTATTTTCGTACTTGAGAGTTTACCTTTTTTTTTTTTTTTGTTTAGAATTTTAAGGAAGATATTTTGTCTTGATTATTTATTTACGATACATGAAGATATTCAAGTGCGTATTTTAGCAGAGATGAAGTTGCTTTTAATTAAATGCGCTCATGTGCAAAATTGTATGAAGCCAAATTGTAAATAATTACAACGATTGCCATGTGATGTGCCAGCGAACATTGTTCTTAATTAAAATTGAAGATAATCTATGTATTAAATATTAGGATGAACCAAAATGTATTTTATCCGGGACTGTTTAGCGGATCGCGTTGCTTTTACACCGCTAGATCGGTTCATTTATCAGTTTTTAGTCAATATCGAACCGCTGTTTGGTTGTGTTGAAGTGGTTCAAGTAAAATGTAAGTAGATAAACAAATAGACTAGCTGAAGTAGTCGGCCGTGCTCGCTTGTCACTAATAGTTATTTTCAAAAATTATTATATTACCAATCTGTTTTTACTGTCAAGGGTTTTGGCTACATGTATTGTTAAGTATTGGGATTTTTGAGTTCTGGTATATTTTTAGAAATCTGGGAATATTTCTGGGATTTTTCAGAACGCAGGTGTTTTTTGAAATTTGCTTTTCGTAACAACCTTCCACAAAGTAATAGAAAAATTTAGAAAAAAGATGACTGAAATCAGTTAAATCATTCTTAAGTTATGAAGTAACCTCGTAAAATGTGATCAAACTTTATATATAATGTGAATATATAATATATAAATACTTATACTATTAAAGCTACTCACTTCATTATAGTGAAATACATTATATATAGTATATAATTTATAAATTACTTATTCACTTGGCATTTTCTGTTGTCGTCTTCATTAAAATAAAATAGGGAAAAAAATTCCCAACATTTGCCGTGCTGGTATTATAAAATAATTTTAATAGCTTCGAAGTGCAATAAAATTTTGACAAAATTCAAATGCGAAACGAATATGCCGACCAAGTCATGAAGCAATCCATTAAACAAAAGAAAGACATTTGAAGACGCTTAAAAATGCAGCAAATAACCAAGACAATGTCGATGTTAATTTGATAAAAACAAAGACGACTACTACGAAGAGTGCAACTCTATTGAAGTCAAAACGTTAAAAAATATGCACAACACGCCAAAGTCATTAAAATAGTACATTTCATTTGAGCGCGCACTGTAAAAGAGCAAAGCAACAAGAAAGGAAGGAAAACATTAACTTCAGTAGAACCGAAGCTCAAATACACTAACACACGATTCATAGAATAGTTAATTTGTGATCATTAGTAGCTTAGGTAATATTTGGGGATAGAAGGGATGGGTCCGATACAACCAAAGTTTGGACAGAATATCGGAGTAAAATTTTAAGCTAACGTTGGATATAATAAATATAATTCTTGAAAAACAAAAACAAAAAAAAAATAAAAAAATAAGAGGGGAGTTTGTATGGGGGCTTTATATATCAGTGGGCAGACCGTGTATATCTTAGGATGATATTATAAAAGATTTTATCCCATTTGGAGTCATAAATAAGGAAGTCTTCTTTAATGTGTTACAAACTTTCCCACAAAATGAATATACCCTGCACCCTATGTGTGGCGGGTATAAAACAAAAAACAAATAAATGAATGAATGAATCAAAGCCCTTCTCTAAACAAAACAAAAAGATCGAAAGTGAATAAAAGAGTTTTAAATTAAAAATTAAATTAAATTGTAAAGTGACGCACGAAGTCGTTGGCGCCGAAAGAATGGTGACGACGCCATCTTAGATTTAGACTTGACTCGTGTTGCACTAATGACGTTCATTTCATGTTCAAATTCAAATTATATTCAAACTATTTCAAGATGTCCTTTGGCCGTTTATGTCCTTTGTGCATTCTAATGACATTTTTTTTAATGAATCCATGTAGCTGCATATTCAAAATGCTAAATGCCGCTACAGCTGCTGCTGTTGCTGCTATGACGGAGATGGAGAGCATTCGATGATTGCTTCTGTTTGATGTTTTATGAAATGCATTAAAAAATATTTTACGATTGCAAATGTCAGTCAGTCAGAGACAGCATCATGAGAATTACTTACAAAGACTGCAAAAATCAAAGCTCATCATTTGAAGTGTGGTCGTTGATCGATGGTTAAACTCATACACTCACTCACTGACGCATTAGGTCAAAAGGCTAAAGTGTAGCATTAGCCATAAAGTTTCATCGCTGTTTATGTTGCCATAAGTCTGGCACGCATTTCATTTCATTTTGTTTGGTTTTTTTTTTTTTTGCAGCATTTTTTGCATTTATATTTCGCTGCGATACATTTCTGCGATATTTTCCCATTCATTTGATGTACTCAGCAAATCGTAGCTACCATCATAAACTCAGCGGTTCGTTTGTTCATTTTGATTTCGGTTTACTTCTGTTTCGTTTCGTTTGGTTTGGTTTATGTTATTTTTATGTGCACATTTGATTTCATTTCGAAAAACTGAATGTGACGTTGGCGGCATAATTCATTTGATTGTAATCATCGCCGTCCAATCATCAACATCAACATCATTATTATCGTCTTGGTCGTTTGTCTATCTTGGGAGTCAAGTCAGTCAGTCTGTTTAAGTTGGTGGCCCACATTTTGCGCCAGTTTTCCAAAGTCGTCGCTTGAATGCTCAGGAAAGTGAAGCCAATGTCACAAAACATGTTTCTGACAGCAATTACCTTGCCAGATCTGTTATATATATTTTTATGTTATTTGTGTCGCATATAAATACCAAAAAATAAAAACAAAAATAAATAATTAAAATAAATAAAAAAAAGTGAATTGCAATCAAGGTCTCTAGTTTGAGGTTTCTCGATTAAAAACTCTTTATTACCCAATCATGCGTTTAATTAAAAAGTTTTTCGTTTAAAACTGCAAAATTTTTGTGCTCTGAACTTTATTTACATCAAAATGATGCTTTTAAATTTAAGTGTCTGACAAGTTTGTTGTAAAAAAATAATTAAAAGAACATAAATTAAAACTTAAAATTATTTTGAAAAGAAGTGTAACTTTTGCACCATTTTGTATTTTAATTTTAATTCAGTTTATTTCGAGGAGCGTAATAAATAGTTAAGCAACATTTAAGTCTTTTTACAAGTTATGAATATGTGCGGTATTTTTTCACAAACGACTTTCCTCTAGAACATAACTTTTAAATTCAAGATGGAGAATACAAAAAAAATTAAAAAAAAATGCTTGGATGCGGTAACAAAAACATTTATTTTACTGATACCTAAAATAGGAACCGTATTTGAACTTTCTACGTTGTACCAAATTTGGCGGGAGGGCTTATCATGTTGAAAAAGAATACCTCATGTATAAAATGAGCGTTTATATGCATTGATGCCATTCGCTTAGGGGGATGTGTTGAAGGGATCATGAAAACTGTGCCATGCCGCTCCTCTGTTCAAATTGCTTCTATAACGTAGAATAATAAAATTTAGAGTCCACACATCCATCTCAATAAAAAACACGAAAAAAATGCTGAAGTCGATGATGCTCGACTGCAAGATACACTGTACCCAATTTTTATTTACCTTAAGTTAAGCCGTATCTTACAACCATAACTCATTGTATTGGATTTTCTTAAAAAAAAAAACTTAAAAAATGGGAGTATATTTGTTTGGGAGCTATACCGAAAATTTTGTTGGTCCTAACCATATTGGGATATTTATTAGGACTGTCATACACATAGCTTATACAAAATTTAGACTTCCTAGAATAAGAAACAATGTCGTTTTTATGCATATACCCAAAATTTTGGGGTAGATTTGTTTGGGGGTACCCCTTGAAATGGGTCTAAGAAAAATCGTTTGGAAGTGCACACTTGACGGCTCAGGAGAGTCTAATTTTCATGTATGGTGGTCCTATCTCTTAAAGTTTCCGAGATTATCTCTCTCATACGGCAAACAGCAGGAAGACGGTCAGACGGAGAGACAGACTGACAGACGGGATGAACGGACGGAAATAGCTAGTTCGACTCCGCTTCCAATGCTTATCAAGAATAAATATACTTTAAAGGGTCTATCTTTCCTTCTTTGGTCTGTTACATACATTCGCACAAACTTAAGATACCATTTTACCCTTTGGATACAGAGTATAAATATGTCAATTCTAAACGAATATAACAATTTGTACTAACATAAAATTTTTCGTAATGCATGAGTTTTTCACGAATCAAATCACTTTAGCTGCGTGCTCAAAAATTGAGCTACGAATATTGCCAAATAATCTAAGCGCTTAGTGTGGCCCTTTTTCATTTCTATTTTTGAAAGATTGAAATCACCATTCAAACATGAATTTGCACTCAAAGTTGGCTTTCTGCGTAGTCTATTGTATTTTATGATGTGTTGTGAATATTTTTTTTTTTTTTTTTTGATAAAGTGAAAAGCATTTCGTCGAAACTTCAATTATAAAAATACAAGCTAGCGTTTTATATTTTATTTGTTTTTTATTTTTTTTTTTTTATTACGATTTTTTATTTATAAAAATCTTTTGTTATTCTTGAAGAGCAAATATTGTTTGTCATTTTTAATAAAAAGTCTAAAAATTTCGAATTTTATTATTTTTGTTTTTTAATAAATCTAGCTAAAATGTTTCACATTCGCTGCGTATACGTAATGAAAACATCCCAAAAACAATTTTTTAAAAAAAGCTTTTAAAGTGATTTAACTAAACACTAAAATAGTGAAATGCAAAAACACAAATCACTTTGCAAGAAGTGCAAACGATGCATTCAATTTGGACAGAAAATATTTCACGTTGTGTCAATGTTGGCTGCGTATACGCAATTTTTTTTTTGCCCATTTTACAAAGAGGACGCGGATGAAATCACGAAATCATGATTAATGCCAACACACATTTTCCATTTAGAGGTGCGAAGCAGCATTTGAACGAAAACGATACGAAAACAGGAGAAAATGTTTACTTAATCAGAATCAAGGTTTTTACACTCTACATAAGAAGAAAAAATTTCTTAGAAAAAAAAATTATTCCTGAAGACTCTCAAAATATAATTCCTCTGCTTTTATCTTCCTTCCATAAAATTCTTTGTTCACGCATACATTTGAGAAATGAACAGAAATCAGAGTAAGCTTAATCTGGTGAATAGAGTGGATTTTGTAGAGAGACCCCCAAAATCTGGGTCTAGAAAAAAAACAGATTTTTTTCCATCTTTTTCACTTGAAGGGTTATAAATCAGAGAAATACGAAACTATTTTTTTCCAAACTGTTTTGAAAAGTAAAAACTTAGATCTTTCAAACAGTATGCATGGTGCTATGACATTTCCGATTCTATCAAAACGTAATTTTTTTTTAAGATTGGATGCGGGTTCTTCATACAAAATAAAATTTTACTTTCTGGTTTATTCTGGAAATTATTTCTATTTTTGTATTTTTAGCTGAAAATTTGAGTTTTAACCCTCCCATCGTTACAAACTTTGTGACAAAATTAATATACTATTTACTTATACAAACCAACGAAAAAAGAAAGCCTATATGACAGAAACATTAAAAAAAAAAAAAGTAGTCCTCATCGTTTTGTAAATGTCGGCATGAACTTTGAACTAAAATCAGTTATGCAGCGCCGTTGTCAAAAATGGAAAAAAAAATACTACAAAAACCAGAGCACATGAAAATCGTATGCAAATATTTTGCCGTTGATTTTATTTTCACTTAAGCAAAATAGACTGTAGTCACTTACTTGTCTTTTTTTTTTTTTTTGTCTCAAGTTTTTCAATTTACTAAAATAAAATGAAAAACTAAGACAGAAAAAACACGAAAAAATCATAAATGAAGATTAGCGCTGAAAAATTGAAATAATTTTTGGAAATTGCCGCTATTAGCTGAAAGATAATTGCGAAAAATTTAACATGCAAATATTTTAAACGATGAATGTGGGTGGCCCATGTTGCAGTCGAGAGAGAAATTGTGGCCGAGGTCAAATGCTTTCGGCGCCAATGGGGCTAATTTTGTGCTGTAATTTTGCAAAATATATGCATATCCGCCTTGATCCGTATAATATTTATCCTATATACTACTACTACGAATATTTACTTTCAAATGAACCAAGCCAAGTCAAACCAAGGCAGCAAGACAGTTGAAATGTTTGTGAATTTGAATTTTTTTTTCTGTGGCACACAACGGAGCGAAATTGTTACATGGAAATGCTGCCGCAGTTGGGAAAACTGTTTTGAAAAATGAAAGAAATTCACTGCAGTTAAAATGAAATTCTAATGCACCTCAATGAAAGTTTAAGCAGTTGCGACATTTGCGGCATTTGTGGGAAATGACGCTGATATATGAAATACTTTCAATGCGGTTACAAGAGAGATGCATATTGTATGAATTTCATTTATTTTTGTTTTTTTTTTTTTTACATTTGCGGTTTGTTTCTATGAACTTGTCAGTTTCTCAAAACAACATTATGCCATGTTTTTTACTTTCTTACTACTTTTGTGGTTATTGTTAGCTAAAAATGTTTCAAATAAACTCAGCCAATCAACATAAATATTAAAAGAATATAAATCAAAAGGAACTTATTTATATGAAAATTTTTTTTTTTTTTTCATAAAAAGTATCAAAATATTTATTTAGAGAAAAAGGACAATTTCTGCTTAGTTCTGTATGGGAATAACTTTTTTAAATAAAGTTAGCTAGTTGGGATAGCAGTATGGACGGACATACGTAGCACTTGATGGCTCTGAAGAATCTTTCATTTAAAGTTTGGTGGCTTTATCTTGTATACAATTCCGAGATTGACTCAACTCAAAATTTTAAAACTTTGCATTCAAAATCCTTCATTGTTGAATTTAAAATTTAATCGCTCAAATCGTATTTAAGTTATACGAAATGCATCAATGAATTCGTTCCGATATAGAAACACTTTTAACGTTTTTGGCTAAAAACAAAATTGTCAAATTTTATCTTAATTATTTTAAAAATATATTTTTTTTTCTTATTTTTGTATTATTTATTTAAAAATCACGCATTCAAAAAATATTTAGCGAAAATGTATAAAAAAGATTTATGATGTGAGTCAAATATTTTATCTGAGTATTAAAAATTGGCACTGGTGCAAGCAATGTGATTCGTGCCGCTGCTGCAGCATTTGCTTCTGCTTCTGCTTTGTTGTTGTTGTTGTCAGCTTTAATGCATTTTGTGTAGATATGAAAGTTCCTTACTCTCCAGTCATCATTTCCATGAATTCTAAAATGATAAAATGGAATATATTTTTAGTTTTTATTTTTAGATCAATTTCGTCTTCTTTATCTATGTCAGCGTTTTTTTTTTTTGACGCCATGGACATATTTTAATTAGATCAAAATATAACATAAATTTATAAATGAAATATGTTAATAAATTTCCATATACACGAAACGATATGATACGATACAACTATATTGCTTGTATACATTTGTCTGTAGCTGTTTGTGATAAAATTTAAAAATAGAAATCTGCTTCGAATATATATTTCACAAAATTTTAATGATTAAACTGTCATAATCATTTCAATGCTGCAATAAAACTATGACGCTGTCAGATTCTTTTTTTTTTTCAGTAGAATTCAAATAGGCGAGCATGTTGACAAATATGTTTTTGCCCAATAATTGGCTTAATTAATTGTGTAAAATTATTTGTCAATTTATAAGATAAAAACTATTTATAAAAAATATTACATTCGCAATAGAGTATCTCTTAGTTAAGTGTATTCGAACTCAGCCAATTATCATTGCATGATGTATCTTTAGCTACTTGCTCGCTTTCTAAATAATTTCAATGCATTTGTCAAAGTATCTCAAACGTCAAACATGCTGTCTAGCATGCTTGACTGTCTTAATTCCTATTAACTCGAAGCACCTTGATACTAAAGGTGGGCGTCTAATAAAAACTATGTAAACAACAACGCAAAGCATTGAAAAACAAACAATTTTTATAAAAATAAATATTTAGAAGCAACAAAATTTTGAACTCACCATCAAAATCAACTGTACCAGAACCATCAGAATCAATTTCTTCAATCATGCAATCCAATTCGTGATCGGTCAGTTGGTCATCGAGTTCCTTGAGAATTTCTTTTAAGCTTGTTGTAGGAATGAAACCATTGCCCTGTTTATCGTACAATCTAAATGCCTCACGTAATTCCTTTTGCATTGCTTCAGCATCTTCCTCAACAATGAATCTGTTAAACAAAATAAAAAAAAATATTTATAAATTAATTTGTTTACTTTACAAAATTACTTTCATGCAAAACTTACTTCGCAGCCAATTGCACGAATTCACCAAATTCAAGGCGTCCCGATTCTGTAATTAAATTTAAAAAATAAGAAATGTAACATAAAATTTTATGCACTTTTACACTTACTATCTTCATCAACTTCCTCAATAAGTTCTTCCAAGATTTTCTTATCGAAAGGTTGTCCCATCAATCTAAGAATATCGGCAACCATTTCAGTGGGAATGGAACCAGTTTTCTGATGATCGAAACTGTTAAATGCCTTCTGCAACACAGCGATTTGCTCGGGAGTTAGATCTTCATCCTAAAATTGTTTTTTTTTTTTGTAAATGTTAATAAATTCCATTTTTTGTTTAACATTTTCACTTACAACAGCGCTCATTTTGTTGTTGTTTTTTAGTTAGTTTCTGTTAAAAAAAAAAGAAAACAAAAATCTTTCAAATGAAATGCGTCTCTACACTACACGGCCACGTTCACGTACCAACTGCGTCGCTTGATGTTCTGTATTCCAAAATATATGTGAACTTGCCACAAAAACGATCGCAATGAAACGCATCACATATTTTTATTTCCATAGAACGCTTTCTCGAGAATTTTATTGTTTTTTAGAAAGAACTGTAAATGCGCGAGCAGAAAATATACAAGCTGTGAGTTTTTCGACTTTTTTTTTTTTTTTACTTTTTCCTTATATCTTTGAATATGGTATATGTGTATGCTAAGGAAAAACGACTGCGAATCTGTATCTGTATCGAATCATATAGTGGATTGCAAAACGGCGCACGGCACACGACATACGTCTGCTGTTGTGGAATACTCCCAAACCAGACGAAATGTCGGGTTATGCTATATGAACAACAACTAGATATAATGCGATTCGTTGCTGTTTCAGTTTCCATTTGCTGATACAGTCAGATAGGCCTACTTAGAGGCGAAACGAAGGCACAGACGCATACGCATATATGCATTTGCTCGTAAATATATATTTTGTATATATACAAAACATATGTAGCTATGTACAATAAATGTATCTAGATACTAATAAACATGTTCGAACACTGTCTAGAAACGAATGAAGCGAAGCAGTCGTCGACACGGATCCATCGAATCATTAATAATAGCCTAGATCATTTTGTGTGTTTAAACAACAATTTGACGTATCAAATCTTTGTATAAATATTGTACAAAATTAAATTTAAATAAAAGAAAAATCCAGCATATTCAAAACAGATGTTGAAGATACAAAACACTTCATTGATACACACTTTCCAAATAGCGAAAACAGCTAGAAATTATTTTATGTTTAATTTGCGAGATAATTTTGTGAAAAGTTAAAAACAGTTTAAAGTATAAACAAAAAGCGTAAATTAATTGTTGAGGTTGTGCAAAAAGTAGTTGTGGGCGTGCTAAAAAGTATATAAAATATTTTGGAGTTTTTGCAAATTTATAGTTTAGATTTTTAAATATTTTTCTTTTTTTTTTTCATAAAAATTGAGTCTATTCAACATTTTGATATTTTTTTAGCACTATTAGCCTAAAATATATAGGAACATATATGATCTATAAAGTAATTTGAATATTTTATCTCATCTCAAAAAATAAAATAAAATATGTCGCAAAGTTTTTATGGGAAAAGAGATTCGAGTTGTTTTTTCAAATTTATTGTAAATGGTAAATGTGTACAGAAATAATAAATCGATATTTTTTTATGATATTAGTAGTCTTAATGACACCGAGGTGATACCGAGATTTTATTTTAGAGATTTACAAACCAACCGACGTGCGTCATTAGAGATTTGAATGATTGGGTTATTATGATAGGAATGGCCGAACCTGTCCAGCATTAAGACCAAAAGATTGGATCATTGTGATACCATATAGATCACTATTTCTTTAAAAATAAGGGAAACATTTTCTTTAATATTTAAATTTTTTTATTTCGATCTTGGACAACTCAGTCGGGTCTTCTAAATGTACTTTCCTAATGCTGCCTATAGGGCAATGGCCTGTGATAACTGCTATCAGCACTGAGATACTACTTCGATGCATTTTTAAAATGTCCTTAGTTCTCTTACGTTTAAAACCAGACCAAGTTTTCCTAGAGATGCTACAAGAATCGAGACTGGTTTTTCCTTAATTGAGCAGTTTTCAAGTAGCGAGTGGCACACAGTCAGACTCCATTTCGGGAAGGTTGTCAGTCATGGTACCCTGTCTAGCCAGTTCGACTGCCATACAATTGCCCTCTATGTCCCTATGCCAAGGGTGGGTACTGCAGTACTGGGCCATTCTATTTAAGGATCTGTGGCACTCCGTAATAGTTTTAGAATTAATTAGACAGAAGAGCACTGTCCCAAGGGCCGCTTGACTGTCCACCTACTTTATACTAAGAGCCATTAGTATAAACAGAGCTGACACTGCAGCCTCCTTATTGTCGGGGTTGCAAACCCAGTCGAGAGGGTATAATTACTTTGAGCTTTCAGGTCGATATTTAAGCAGATTCTATAACTACTAAATCTAGATGAGATAAATATGGTATGATAAAACTGATATATGCCTTTTTTTGTTCGAAAGAAAATTACAATATTCAGAAAAGATACTTGCTTCTCAAATGAATTTCAAAAACTTACAAAACTTAGATCACCTTGAAATGATATCTCAAAACTAAAATAGAAACACACCTGTAAAGATGTCTCGATAGAAAAATTCAAAAATTTTTTCGACTTCAAGAAAATTATTATGTGGCATAAAACAAAATATTTAATTTTAAACAGAAAAATAAGATTTTTTCAAAATACTTTGCGAACATTTTTTTCTGTTTTTTTAAAAGATTGATCTTTTGTTTCGACCATCATCAATCTTCTAAAACTTTTGCATACTGAGTAAACAAAACAATCAACAATTATTTTATTATGCGAAAAGTTTAATTAAATTCAAATTCAAATAATAAATGCGAATACCATAAATAACGCATAAACTGAAACTGAAATTACGAAACAATTTAGTAATACAAAAACCTGCAATTAAATTTATGTCGTCTTTAAAAAAAAAAAAAAAAAAAAATAAAAATTCAACAAGTACAACAAGTGGTTGACACTAATTACTCTAAACGTGTAAGCCATTAAATACTAAAATACATTTTATACCACAAAAAGCGGCAACAGAAGAAAACCAAAATTTACATAAAATATAAAAAAAATTATTCATGTTTTATTGTTGTGATTTATTAATAAATAATAAAAGTGCAATAAAGCAAACCGAAAAGAAAAATTGTAACAAATTTGCAAAACCAAAAATTGTCAAATGTTCAAACATAAAAAATCAAATTGAAAATTGGAAAATTTAAATGAAACATGAATAAGCGAACGAATGACTTCGAATGAATTTCGATAAATTCAAATTCAAATGTTGCTGTCTACTGAGCTGAGCTAAATCTGAGACTGAGTGCCTGTCTAACAAGCAGGAAGTAGCTATTTTGAAGCGGCTTGAAAAAAAATACAACAAGAAAACAAAAACAAAACAAAACAAATGATGAAAAAAGATGCACAATAACAAGCATCTAAAGATGCAGGAAGCTACAAGCGTTGTCGTCGCTAGCTTCCTCTAAACGTCACCAACTTCGTCTGTCCGTCCGTCCGTCCGTCTGTCCTGGCCTGGTAATAAGATGCCTTGTTGCTATACGTTGTATTGCGTGACTTGACGCTATCTTTCAGTGTCAAATATTTAAAGGAGAAAAAAAATATATTTTAAGTATTTTAAAGCGCGCCGCTGACGACATTTTTAAAATGCGCTCAAGGATATTTCACAGCAGCCGCAAAATGATTTAAGAAAAAAAAAAAAACAATAGAAAAAAAAATATGTAGAAAATCGTAGCAACTTGAGAAAAAATTGTCAACGTCTTCGTTTCATTTTAGTCTGCAACTTTATTTTTATGCTTCGCATCAGCGTATTTGACTTCGTCTTCATTGAAGCTCGTTGTTGTATTTATTTATTTTAATGTAATTGAAGTTCAAACAGTTATCGCACATTTCCAACTGAACGCGCTCAATCTCAGACATACAAATGTGCAGACAGACAGACAGACAGACAAACAAATGCAAAAGATATGTCGATACAGATATAGATACTTGTTAATACTTACATAGTTGCAAAGAGAAGCAGCGAAAGAAAATAGTGCAGCTTATGTCTGGATTTGGTTACTACTGACGCTAGAGTTGATTTGATTGCGTTTTCAGCATTGCATCTGCCTTGGTTGTAGTTTCATTTACATTTGCTCTTGATAGATACAATTTATTTATTTGCATATTGTCTACGCTTTTATGCATATCTTGCAAATAGAATATTAGAAAGAGTATTTGCGTTTTTAATGCGAATTTGTTACGAACAAAACGTTTAAGATTTTGAAGCTGTGTGTGAGGTAGGAGAGCGAAATCTTTTTAAAAAAAAGCTCCGTTACAACTCAAAAGAGCTCGATAAAAACGGACAGAAAATTATCTTCGATGTCGAAAATGATTGTTACCTATTTTGATTCCTCTCGTTTTAAACAAAGTCAATCGTATCCTTCAAGACTACATGCCACATCATAAATGTATAAAATGGAAAAAAAATTGTTATTTAAAATATAGAAGAAGTATAAAGGTATAATCTTGTAGAAAAACATTGATAAAATTTTGTGGATAAACAAACTTTCTATCTTTTCTTGATTAAGAGTTGAAATGTGATAACATTATTTTGAGTAGAACAACTCAAGATCAAAATCTAGAAGTAATAGAAAGTTCCGAATTGGCTTGTGAATACGATTAGAAATTTTACTCCATTTTATTGATATTCCATACGCTTTCTTTAACTTCTGCAAAGTGTATTAATGCTTCGGTTACACTTCAAATTAAAACTTAAACATATTTCTACAGCATTTTATGCAAATTGCATTTGGAGCAATTTGAAGCGTGCGAACCTAAGTAATGTGACTGAAAATTGTTTTGCTGATTTGCTGTTGTCTCCAGACTGCATTCGGATGCAATTTCCATTTTGCTTCTTAGTTTTTTTTTTGTTTTTTTCTTACAATAAACTTTAGGACTGCGTTTAAGCTGTGTGAGTGTGTGTGTGTGGCATTTTTTTTGTCGCCACAAAATGGACGACACATGATCGTATTTATGTTTGGTGATATATCTGAGCTGTTATTTTTTTTGTCCATGACAGTATTTTATTTCCAAAGTTGTTGAATTTTCATGATGCTTCCAAAACGAATGCTACGCTTAATGGCTGCTTTGATCGTTTTTACTTGACACGCTTGTGATTTGTTGATAAATATATATTTTACTTTTGTGTATTTTATTGTAAACAATTTCATTTTTTTTTTTTTTTTTTTTTTTTTTTTTTTTTGGCAGCATTTCAATTCAAGATTATTGCTTGAACAGCTTTCAATGACCTCAGCGTATAATATTAAACAAATATTTTCTTTTTATTTGCCTTTCGATTCATTAAACCCTTTAAAAAAAATCTCATTCATCTTATGCTGCGCATTTTCCGCAGTAATCAATAAATTTCGTTTGCAAATGGTTTTTCGCCATCTTTTTTTTTTTTTGCTTCTGAAATTTGTTTAACAAAATTGATGTGGGAAGTTAGTTTTTTTTCCAATGGAAATAAAATAAAACTAAATCGACAAAAAGAAATGCTTAATATCTTTCAAAAAAATGTTCAGTATGTGCACAACGCACAGCAGTCAGCTGTTTGATAACAAGTTTATTGATATTCGTTAATAAATTTCTTTAACTGCAAAAATAGCAGCAAACAATTTATAATTTTTTTTCGTTTTTTTGCATATCTCTTTGATTGCGTAAGCGCTGCTGCTGCTCTTACTCAAGGTGAAAACGCATAAAATACCACAACTCCTTCATCTTTTCCTCCTGCTCCGCATTTGCCGTAGCCGTTACCATTGGCATTGCTGATGACGACCGGAAATGCAACAGCTGCATTGCTTGCTGCATTTGGTCGCCATTTTTTGGTTTCGTTTGACAGTTAATTACAGATGGCGCTTTTTCACTTCTTTTTATTTAAAACGTATTTCTTTTATTTTTATTTTATGATTTTAGTCATAGTTTTTTTTTTTTTTAATGTTTTTACATGCACGCCTTGTATGGGTTTTAAATACTTAAAAGAGCGAAAAAAAAAAAAAAAAAAGGTTATGTTTAATTTTTTACGCTCGATTGCAGTTGTCAAATTGATTTGGAAGCTGATTATTAAATGAATTTATTCGCACACGCCTAGTTTTATAATTGTTTGAAGCGTAAACGGATATGTTAATTATTATCCGTTAGTATGCGAGTATTTGATAAACATTATTGAGGTAGTCACTGTGTGACTCACGTCAAGATACGTGACTTCATAGACGATTGGCGTTGTTATGATTTATAGATTTTATGTGTCGCATAAAGCAAATTGCTTAGATTAAAGTCTAAGATATCTCTGTGATTAATTGCTATGTGCAGAGCTTTGAAATAGTTTATGGAGTTTATGCAACTTTAAATTGGCTTAAATAGGTTCCAGTTTTCAATGAAGTTGAAATTAAATTTTTTTGTTTATTTTAATTTAAAAAAATAAAAGTGTCAATTAAGAGGAACTATTATAAACACTTGACACGAGGGTACTTAGTTTTATCCTGTACGCGAGGGGTAAAAGGGTAGATTAGGTTTGTGCAAGTGTATGTAACAGGCAGAATGAAGCATACAGGCATAAAATATATATATATTCTTGATCAGCATTGATAGGAGAGTCGATCTAGCTATCTCTGTCTCTATGTCCATCTGTCCTGCCATCTGAGTGCCTGTCTGACCATCTATCCGACCGATTTTCCCGGAGACTATAAGTGATACTGCCATCATAATTGAAACAAAGACTCTCCTGGTCTTACAAAGTCTGTCAAGTTTTGGGGAGGAACTCAATTATTACCATCTCATTATGTATTTTTTTTTTTTTTTTAGATCAGGCATCCAAGTGAAAATTCCCTTACGAATACATAAAGAAGAGTTGTGCCTTTAATTGTGGCTGTAGCTATCTTAGTAAACAAAATTTGATAATTGTTTTTTTTTAATATATAAAAAAATTAAAAAAGCATAATGAAACTTTGAATTAAGAAGCTTAATGCATAAACTTTATTTTTAATTAAAAAAAAAAATACATTCATAAAGTTGTAATTTCAATTTAGAGTTTATTGAACTTTTAAAAATATTTTTACATTCGAATGGACGCTTGTCTAAATTTAATGAAATTTAATAAAATTTACCGTTACAACAATTCGTATCTATTGATAAGAATGATTGTGCAAAAATTTCACTTAAACGTAAAAGTCTACAACTAAAAATAAAAAAAAAAAAAAAATTATGTATTTTATTGAATTAACTGCAATGACTTGAGTAATTTTTATATAATACAATAAATAATTTAATAGAGCTAAAACGCGTAATCCTTTCAAAACAACAAGTTCCTCACTTGTACAAAATTAATTGAAGTGAAATTAAAATCGAAGACAACTATCTGCACTTCAAATCTTTTTGAACGCGACTTGTCTGAAATTTTGTGCAGTCATCAACAAATTCAAATGGACTGATCTGATATATAAAAATGAAATGATTCGAGACTTGGTCTCGTTTGTACTGAAATTTCAATTTCGATTTTACGCACGTCGCCAAAAAAACTTTACACTTTTTGCGAACCAAAAAAAAAAAAAAAAAATTGTAAAAACAAAATAAAATAAAAAAAAATAAAAATTGTGTATGAATTATTTAAAGTATTACAAGCAAAAAAATATATAAAAAAATAACAAACAATGAAAAAAGAAAAGTCGAACAGCAACGCGCACAATTATTCAAATTGCTATTGTTCAATTTCAATAAAAAAAGACAACAAAAAAATCCAAAAACTTCGTGAGTAAATAATTTTTTTCAGATACTTTTTTTCGAGCACTTTTTCTTGTGGTTTTATTTTTATATTTTATATCATTTGCCAAGCGCCAAAAGCAAAACCTAAGCGAAATCCATCCAACTTGCAAATAATTCGTTTAAATTTTAAGAAAAACTGTAAAACTGCCGAAAAAGTAGCAGATACAAGATACAATGTATCGACGCTGAAGGAGCTCTTCGGATGAGATGATCATGCACAAGCAGACCAGTCAAATTAGTCAGCCAGAAGCGTTACTCGGTAAGAGCGAAAGTCGACTGAGGGAGAGCGCAAGAGAGAAAGAGAGTGAAATTATATGAGAGAAGAAGGTGCAAAATCTGAATGAGATAACTGTAATGTAACTGTGGTTAAAAAAATTATATTAAGAATTTCAAGGTCTGATTTAAAAGTTGTAGAAGTTAATTGTGATTGAAATTCGATTGTTACCTAAAAAAAAAAATTAAGAACACCGTCTCTCTCTCGCTCATTGGTCAAGTGTTGTAATTCGAAATTCAATAGTCAAGTATATGAAATGAGTGAGCAGACATTCAGTTGTACTTACTGTGTACTTATTATACTAGTCTCTTTTACAAAAATAGTTCACAGTTTTCTATGAACAAAAGATAGAATGTTTGAAAGTTTTTAGCATCATTTTTAATTTTTTTTAAGATAATTTTCTTAAATGATACTTTCGATGTATTCAAACTTTTGAATAAATCATTTTTTTATATAAATTTTTTTTTATTTGCACAAACAAGTTTGAAGTTGTTTCAATTTCGCTTTCAATTGAAGCAAGTTACTCATCTCTACAAGCTGAGTACAATTGAGATACCAACAAGCAACTCTCACTCTCACTAAAATAAGCTCTCCATTTTTTTTTAAATATTGTGGCCAAATGGACAGATAGATGCAATAACAAATGGACAGACACTGCAGATACATCCGACAACGGGAAATTGTTGTATCAAAGTTGTTGTTTTTGTTGTTGTTGTCGCTGCTGATCGTGGTCTTCGTTGTTGGTTGTCGTCATTGTCGCAGTTTTTGTTGTTGTAGTTGATTTCGTCGTTGTCGTTGTTGTTGTTGTAGTGCTGTAATAAGTTGATTGTGCGGTAATTTCAGTTTCGGTTTCTTTTACTATCTAAAGGCCTGCAATTGTAGTGTTTGCGGTTTGTAGTAAATGTTTTTATTTATGTCTTTGTATTAGTGCATCTGTATCTGTTTGGAAATTCGGTTGCATCTACATACAATGATGAGCAACGTTAGCAAACATCATAATGAATAATTGAAAAAATTTACTTGTGATGCACTCTGCAACTTTAGCCACTATCATGGCGTCTGGGCAGAGGCGCGTTCAATTCGCTACGCATGCGCAAATGAATAGTAGATAACGTTGATCATCATCATTATTATTATCATCATCATCGTTGCCAAAATTGAGCGTCATCCTCAGCTCAGCTCAGACGGTTCGGTTTTTTTGGCTAAAGCATTACTGGCCATTTGCTTGTTTGAAGCGCTGTAAACGCTGCTAAAATTAAAGTTACCGTTGCTGTATCTGAAGCGAAGCTGTTGTATATTTGTATCTGTTGTCGCAGCTTTAACTGCTCTGCTGCTGCTGCTGCTGCCGCAACGGCGACTGATGCTGCTGCTTCTGCTGTTGTTGCTGCTGCTATCGCCACCGTGTGAACCTTCTCCCGTATGTGGCATGGCTCATGAATTTTTTTGTGAATTTTCTGTATAAATTGATGATGCGGCTGCATTGAATCGTCAGTGAAGCATTTGATTTGGTCTAATAAACACAACGCAGAGCAGCTTAAGATCAGCAGCGCATAGATAAAGTGAGCTATAGTACAAAGATCTATATGCATACATACAACTGAAGAGTGTATGTATTCATTATATACGTGTGTTTGTGTGTGTGTGTTTTAGTGAAAAAAAAAAAAATTATACTTTTGTACGAGTATATCCTGTAATAATTCAATTAAAATTTTATTTTTTTTCGTTATATTCCAAATAAAAAAAAAACCCAGACAAGGATTACTTGACGTCTGTGCGTTTGTGTGTGCGTGTGTATACAATATACAAGAAAAAGGATAACCTATACGCGTGCAGAAATTGAACGCATATTCTAAGTGGATTAAAAACCGATTAAAAACAAATCAACAATCTAAAGAAATCTATATAATAAAAATGAAAGCCTTCATTTTAATGTCATGCTTGGCGCTAGCCGCAGCACGCCCAGAAGCTGGATATGCCTATAACAGGCCCGGTGGTGGTGGTGGCTCCGGAGGTGGATTTGGAGGTGGTTCCGGCGGCGGTGGATTCGGAGGTGGCTCCAGCGGTGGTGGAGGATTCGGTGGTGGTGGATTTGGAGGTGGTTCCGGAGGTGGATTTGGTGGTGGCGGTTTCGGTGGTGGCTCAAGCGGTGGTGGAGGATTCGGTGGTGGTGGATTTGGAGGTGGTTCCGGAGGTGGAGCCGGCGGTGGCGGCGGCGGTGGTTTTGGAGGAGGTGTGTAGCAAACTTGCCAAAAAATATGCAAATGGTTTGTTATTTAATTTGAACTTAATAATTTTGAAATTTTCAGGCATTTCTGGTGGTTTCGGCGGCGGTGGCGGCGGTGGTGGTGGAGGTGGCACCACACTCGTACAAAAGCACATCTATGTGCATGTACCACCACCAGAGCAAGAGGAAATTCGTCAACGCCCCAACATTCCAGTTGGTCAAGCGCAAAAGCATTACAAAATTATCTTCATTAAGGCACCATCGCCACCTTCGTACCAGGCGCCAGTCATTCCTTTGCAACCACAAAACGAAGAGAAGACTCTCGTCTATGTTTTGGTCAAGAAGCCCGAGGATCAGCAAGATATTGTCATTCCAACACCTGCGCCAACACAGCCCTCGAAACCGGAAGTTTACTTCATCAAATACAAGACCCAGAAGGAAGGCGGCGGCGGTGGCGGCGGTGGTGGTGGTTTCACTCAGACCAACACTGGAGGCGGTTACTCAACTGGTGGTGGCGGCGATGGTGGTTTCTCAACTGGTGGCGGCATTTCTGGGGGCGGCGATATCTCAGCACCATCGTCCAATTATGGACCACCCGGCAAGTCTGGCCCATACTAAACGGTGCTACAAAATGTAAGATAAAATGAAATAAAAACACAAAAACAGGCCACTTGAACGCATGACAACGTAAATGAGAACTGGACAGGAATAAGAAGTAAAACAACGACACAAAAGCACAACGAATGAATGAATGAATGAACTCGAAAATGAAAACTAAGTGAAAAAGGATATTTTTTTTTTTTTGTAAGCAAAATTCTGCGCGCGTTCTCTTGGCTAATGCTGCTCGCTAGTCCTGTAACTTATCGTATACAACTCACAATCGCTCACTCGTGCAACATCAAAACCACTCATAAGACGCAAAAACATTCTCTAACTCTAAACTTAACTAAACTTCGTCGTTTGAGATACACACGAGTGCAACGAAATTAATCTAATGCTGTGACTTATTTGTTTTAACTTTTTTTGTATCTAATTTTTTTTTTTTTTTTTTAATGCGCGCAAATCCGACACTCACTGACACACTGTAACCGTAAACGGACATATACTATCGAACGGAATCGTTTTAAACCGATTGACTGACAGATTTATTCATATCATTGTGCTAAATAGGCTCCATGCCACGCTCGTTTGTCTGTGTTTCTATGCTAAAAAAACTCTCTAATTAGTCCTTGATCAGTCTCACTGTTCATCTCTCTATCTAACTATCTCTCTCTCTCTCTACAAATATCTATCACTTTTGTATATAAAATATTTCTAAACTATTAATCTATCTATATCTATCGCTGTGAACTTGACTTTTGACTCGACTATCTTTTGTATATGAGTATCTAAAGTAGTTCGTAAGATATGCGGATGCTGTACTGAGGCCGTGAAAGAACAACTTCACTTGGCATTCGAAAAAAAGAAAACAAAAAGCAAAAAAAAAAGAATATATTTGCTATATAAATATTGCTATATATATTTTAATTATATTAGTTTTTAAGTATTTTTATGCACAATAAAAAAACAACGGTGACAAAATTTAAAAAAAAAAAAATTCATAACATGTCTTTTATTTCTCTAAACAAAAAAAAAAAAAAAATAAATTGCAAAAGTTAAGCTCTCAAATATTTTCTCATAAAAATGTCACAAAAAAGTTTGCGTCGAAAAAAATTGATTTCTCTTCTTCTGCTGCGCTGCCTTCGACGCTATTTGAAACCCCTTTTTAAGCTTAGCAAAGTATGTAAATTTGTATTTGTTGATATCCTTTGACATTTGATTGACTTTTATTGCTTGCCTCAATGCAGTTCAAAATTATTATTTTGACATAAAATCAAATCAAGAATGAAGTAAGTATTTTGTGGTTATAAGCTATAAATAAACTGAAAGTGTAAAAAAGTTACTTTCGTCATTTTATTGGCAAATTTTATATTAGACTATCTATAAATTAATATTAAAGTATGCACTTTGTTTCGCGCTAAAGTTTCAATAAACAATAAATATTTATGAAAATGGATTCCATAGCGAGGACAATTTTATTCGTAATAAAAAATTCGATTTTGGAGCAAGGAGACAGATATACAGCCAAGTCTTTGCTCCTCATATACCGTGAAGTCACTTGAAATGATTTAGGAGAACGCTCGACTGACAACGGAAGACTTCTTTTGAACATACCCAAGGGTCGTTTGTTGGTATGCAATGTGTCCACTAAAATGATAGAGTTGCCAATTTTGATGTTGACTTATAAACTCTGAAAATATCATATATAACATTCCAGAGTAATTCTCCAAAGACTCAACCTTGAGTTAAACCTCGAAGCACAGCCAATGCACTATGTGCACCTTTGCCTTGTTTCATCTTAAAAATCTATAATTTAATTGACAAACTTGTTAACCAAATATAAACTAGAATTTAAGTCAATAATTGCTACCTCAAATTAATATAACAAATACATTTCTTGAAAAACCTTTCACGTAAATGTGTGCTGTTCACTGACGAACAAATTATAAATTCAATACACACAAAATTAAGCAGCTTACATTGACATATATGTACGTGTAAAATGTGCAAATGCATAAAGGTTAGGTGGGAGTCAATATTCCAATATAACACAAATTTGAGAACTATGATGAAATTGTTATATAACAAAAAGCATATTTTAAGTTAAAAAAAATAAGACGATGAAAATACTTTAAGGTCCAAAAAGCGGAGCTTTAATAAAACCGTCACACAACATTTAAAGTAGTCATATCCTCAAAAGGGGTTAGTGGGATTTCAAAGCCCGGATTCAGTACAAATTATTATGATGGCATTTACAATAATTATAAAATTAAACAAGGAAGAACGCTGACGTCAAGCATGCTCGACTGCGAGATACCTAAAACTTTGTTGGTCCTACTTATATTGGTATATTTCATTAAAACTATCATAGACATAAAACAAAGATGATATTATGCAAAAACCAAATTTTGAGGCTAATTTGTATGGAGGGTACCCTCTAAAATGGAGCTATGGAATACCCGTTCGGCTCAACTTGACGGAGAGTTTAAGTTTCAAATATGGTGGCCCTATCTCTTATAGTCTCCGAGAAAATCTGTCTCATAAGGCAGACAGCAGGACAGAGGGACGGACAGACGGAAGAACGGACAGACAGATATAGCTAGCTCGACTTCCCCTCCACTGCTGATCAAGAATATATATACTTATAGGGTCTATCTTCGAGCTGATCTAGAATATATTTACTTTATATGTATGTTCTGCAATGCCTGCTTTAAGGCGTTACAAACTTTCCGACAGCCTGATAATACCCATTTAGTTCTATAATTGACGTGCATAAAAATAAAGGTACAAAAAAATGTTTTAAACTAAGTTGAAACTAATTAGAAAGTAATTTCTTTTGCTATTTAATATTCAAAAACTCGCCCATTTACATTTCTTTATTCATTAAACTTTCTTTAGAATAAGCATTCTTTTACTTTGTTTCCATTTGTGTCAGATTGCAACAGATTCACTTACATTTCGACTGAGAATACTTTTGCATAATGCAATCTTTAGAGCACTTTACGTTCTTTAGATTACAACTTAAGTTGTGTCCATTTTAATTAAGAAATTTTTACTTTATACAGAAAACATTTTTTTTATTTCTTCGTCTTGAACTAAGACCAGCAGGCGACTTACTCGTTGACCCTTTTGGCTAAAGCGCTTATTGCTGTTGCTTTTGTTGTTGTTGTTGTTGTTGTTGCTATTAGCGCTTAGCTGCAAAATGAACTTAAACTTCAACATTTGAAATTTGTTTCTGATGTAGCAACTAGAGCTGCTGTTGCTTTTGCTGTTGCTGCTGTTGCTGTTGTTGTTGCTGTCTTTACAATATTGTAAGGGAGAAATGCATTCGATTTTACTTTTAAACGCAGCAGCAGCATGTTGCATGAAAGAAGAAGAAAGAAAGAAAGAAATATATAAAAAACAAAAAAAAATATATATCCAATGTGTTAACGTGCGAAAACGCTTGTAGCTATTTTTTATATACACTAACGACTTCATGGATTTTTAAAGTTGCTATATGTACTCAGCTTTGGTTTCGTTTACTTGCTACGCAAACTTAATCACTTGAGATACTTTCAGTTACTCTCAGATACATACTTATACCGTATATATCTGTAACTACGCGAACGGCTAAGCAAACAATGCTGCAGAAAGTGAAGCTGTGTCATTTTTTTTTTTGTTTTTTATTTTTATTTTACTTTGCTGGGACGACATTTTCAACGTTTTTTGCATAATTTTTTTTACGTTATTTTTTTTTTAAGATACAAATTTTTATTATGAATTTCTTTACTCTTTTTTTGCCTTTTGTTATTTTTTTTATGTTAAACTGCAGTTGCACAGCTGACTTCTTCGTTTTATATCTTTTTTTATGTTGTTGTCGCCATTGTTTCCGTTTTACCGCCTCCACCTACATTCTGTCGCTTTCACTTTTTCCGTTGTATTATTTTTATTTACATTTGGCTCCAGCTTCTTGCGCATCTCTATTATACCCTGCACATATTTATATGAAATGCATGTCCGTTTTTATAAGAAATATATGATACAATTTGGAGATATGCTGGGTTTTACCTTCTCAGATATCTTATATATTTTCCGGTTGTTCTCTATAATAGCTCCCAACCAGATTAAAACCATTTGCATGGTGTAATTCACACCTTTTGATCTTTTTAAATGTTTCTGTTTTTTATTTCAATGGGAACCCTTATGCTGTGCGGTGTATAATACAATTAAGCACCTTGACTATTGAAGTTACTTACTCTTTTATTTATTTGCTTTTGGCGTAAGCGGTAAAATGATGGTTTTATTTCTTTCTCTTCATTTCCCATCATATTTATTCAACATTTACTTAATCAGGTTGCAATTAAATTTCTTTTGTTTATAAAAGAAAAGATATTTTATGCAGTGTACGTTTATAAAAAACAATAAAAAACAAGAAAAAAAGTTAACTTCTGCTTATACTTATACCTGTTACACATCATTTGACGTTGATAGACCTTCGGGTGCAGCATTTGTATTAAATTTTATTTAAAAATACTAAACAAATTAAAAATATTCTTAAACATTTAGAAATTCGCGGTCCGATTTGAACCAATTTTAAACTAAAGATTTGGCATGGTATAAGAAGCATTTGCCTCCACATTTGAACCTTCTTTTTAAAATATTTTTTTTTTAAGAACTTGACAAAATGCGTTTTTGGGGGGGACATTGATTTTAACATAGAAAGTCCGACAGGAACTAGAAAAGTAGTTAATTTTTTTTTATACCTGCGATTAAATGCGCAACAACAACAGACAGACGGACAGCGACGACAGATAGACGGACAGACAGACGGACTGGCTAAATCGATTCGTCTCTCGGTAATCAAGTATAAAAACATATAATGCCTTACAAACTTTCTGACAAACTGAATATACCGGTTTACACTAGTGTAACAGGTTTAAAAAAACGTGTATTGTCCTTTTTTTTATTTATTCACTGGACTAATTGAACATTAAACTTATCAGAATGGTCTTGCAAAAAATAAAAATTAACTTTGCACTCGAAGGCAAATTGAGCGCCCTTTTGTGAAACAAATTTGTGCATCTGTGTGCAACTTTCTGCAATTAGCGCTGTTCGCGCCTTTGCTTTATTTGTTTAAAAATATAATGAATGTTTATGTGAAAAATGCCACGAAAAAGCATAGAGGAAAAAATTAATAAACTATAATATAAAAAGAAACTATTGGCGAAATACAAATTATTGAGGGTATTTGAACTTTATTGATTCTTCTTTTCTTCATTTACTGACGCGTTGCCAACTAAGTTACATGAAAATTGCTCAAATTCGGTCTGCCACTGGCTATTCTTTCATTACTATTTTGCAGCCCTAGCATTACGCCCATGCAATGAATTCTTGTAGACAGGGGCATGGGAAGTGCAAAGTAGATTAATGTCATTTATTGTATTGTTGTAGGTTGTGCAACATTTATTTTGCATTTTTACACCGTTTCTACAGTTGCAAGAACAATTTGAGTACCCTAAATGTTTTTTCAACCCTAGTCAACAACTACTATGGCGTTTTTATGGCGTTCTGAGACATCCTTTCTCGTATTAATGCTTCCCTGGTGCTCAGCAACTTATTACGCTACTCATTCGTCGTTTTTTAAATAAATAATTCAATTGCAACTAATAAAGATGCACTAAATTTATGATTGCGCTTATTATTCCATTTCAAAATTCAATTTCTTCCGCAATCAATTTACCTAGATTCAACAACAACAAAACAACAAAAACAAAAACCGAAAATAGACTGTCATACAAGATATTGCTTCTGGTTTAGGCAACAATAAGCAAATTGTAATTTATGCGAGTTGAGTTTTTAATTACCGCCAAAGCTATCTGGCTTATTGCAACTGCAATTCATCGTGCTTAGACTAGCAGACGAGCGAGCAACAAAAACATGGCGAAGGAATTAAAAGCCAAAATTGCAAACATAAAACCATAGAAAACAAAGCCAAACACACAACACGAGAGTAACATGCAACAAACTACACCCAAAAAAAAAAAAAACAAAAAAATAGACTATAGAAAAAAACTCCCACACACTAACAAACAATTTGCAGAAGCTCAGCACTAAACACAAGTTTTGCTCTCTTTTTTGTGGCAAAAAAAAAAAAAAAAAACGAAAAATTTGACTATAAAAACATTTGTTGGGCTTTTTATTACACATACTGCTGGACATTCGGTTAGGATACATGGGTGAGAAATTTTTGGGTTATAAATCAGCTAAAGACCACAAAACACCAAAACAACAACAGCACATGGCTCTTGCCTTAACCAGGCGTAAAAACATACGCCCTTACAGAGTCATATTTTAGAATGTTTCTCTAAATGTTCATTATACTATTCAATCTTTTTTTTTTTTTTTTTTTACTTCTGATATCTCGACGTTCAAAATAGTTTAATAAAACGTGTTGTTGGCACACAAGAATGTACAACACTTGCTACACTATAATATACTATATTATAGATATACCAATTTAACAGGCGTTTCCTGAGAGTCCTTTCAAGCGTTTGAGGATATTTTTTTTTGTCGAAGGCGTTTCATTGTGTTCAGCTTTTGTTGTGCTCAACGAATATAATAACGAATACGATATTGTAAAAGTTATATTTATTCTATACACATGCATGGAATTTTCGTATTTTGTATTTTGTATATTTTTGGAAGATACATTTTAGTTTTGTTTACGACACTCAAGTGCTACATTTTGTATAGAAAATTCACAAATAAACCAAAATAACCGAGTTGAAAAATGTTTCGTTCATGCTGAAAAGTAACAATTTGCATATCATTCAAATGTTCTGTTATCAACTATATTGTATTTAGGATGCTATATATTGTCAGATGGAGTAGCATAGTTAGCTTCATGTGCATACCTTATTATTTTTGAGTTTCAATATATCTTTACATACTTGTCTATCGGTCTGTCTGTGTGTCTGTGTGTCTGTTTTGAGGTTTTTGGTTATTATGGTTTTTGCTTTTTAGCCTTTCAGCTACAAGTCATTAACATATTTATACTATATAGATACAAGATACATATGTATGTGTAGTACGAGTATATATACAAGTATAGACAATCATTAGATGTTTTCTTATGTTGAAGTTACAAATTGTATGCAATGCTTCGCTTTGACTGAGTTTCCTTTTCTGATTTCAATTTATTCAAAGTTGTCTTAATTATGTAGAAAATATTTGTTTTTAGTTGTGATGGGTTTAGAATGTATACCTACTTACCTACTACTACTTTTAAGTTAATTTTAAGCATCTGGTTGGAATATTGGAATAGCTTGAATATTTAAAGTTTGTCAGACGGACAGAACTCCATTAGATGCCTTCATTATTCGAATGTAGAACTTTAGTTTCTTATAGAATATTTTCAAACAAAAACTAAAAAATTTAGCCTTAATCAGCTTAATGAAACGAGTCGATTAGTCTGTGTGTCCGTCCGCATGTTTGTGTTTCCAGAAATTTTATTTGCATAAGTAGAACAGTGTTGCACAGAGTGGTAAAAAAATTTAAATGTGTTCATCACTGGTAAAAAGATATCATCTATAATAAAATTGCTAAAAACACGAAAGAACGCTGAACATACGCTTTACCTATGCTTTATCTCGGGTAGATTTGTATGGGAACTACACTTTAAAAAAAAAAATTTTACGTGACCTTGTCAGAGTTAAGTCTTAATCTGAGTGACCATATTTTATGGTAGTGAGATTCTTTCATACGAAAACTCAACTAAAAATGTGATAAATTTGTACGGAAAGACATAGCTTTATAGACTCTCTTTGCAATGCTGGGACCATGGTATGAAAATCTGAATAGTATAGCCAATCGTTAATTGTTACTACTAGTACTTGCCTTGCTTTGGTTCGATTTTCATTTTCAGTAAAATATTGTGAAAGTCGTTTAAGCCAGGGCTGCTAACAAAAAAATTGTCATCGGCTCGGTTCGGCTGTTCGCAACAAATTTAAGACGCTGTTTTGGCTTAGGAATCAGTTTTAAATCGAACCGCGTTTCGGTTCGGTTCAAGCGACTTAAGTATTTTTTTTTTTTTTTTAAAAGCACGGTTTCGGTTCACGGTTTTGGGCAAACATCCAAAAAATACAGCGGTTAGCATTGAAAGTAGGTTCGGTTCAAAACAAGTTTCATTTTCTGCGAATATTTCTAATTTTTTTATTTTTGTTTATTTTATGATTTAAATATTTTTAGTTTTTTTTTTCAATGCTTTGCTTAAATAATAAATTCAAATTGCCTAACCGCTTATTTTGTAGTAGCTTCGTAAATTTAAGTGCTGATTAGCTAACAGCCCATTTGGCAAGACAAATATGCTTATTATATTTAGGTCGAGGGTTCAAGACAAAATTTGTAAAATTACTATCAATTTGGCTAAACATTTTGTTTTTTTTTTTAAATTAATTCCAAAAAATAAATTTACAATAAAACACTTTTAATTTAAAGCTTTTAAAATAAATTCTTAAAAGAAGGAAGAAAAGCTTAAGCATAAAAATTCAATTTATGCAACAAGCAAAATACAAAAAAAAAAGAAAAAAATAAAATTAGAAAGGACAAAAAGACTAAAAAGAGAAAAATCGCGATAAATGTTAATTTTACGACCCTCATTTTTCCTTTCGACGACTTTTATAGAGGCTTTAGGTGTTATCAAAGATATTTATTTAATTCAAGGGTCAACAGCGGACAAACGCGTCTAATGAGCTGGTAAAGCGAGTAACAATGACCTGACATAACTTTAAGTTTTCTTTTTTCTCATTGTTGAGCATACCACGCGACACGCACGCCTGCAATTTGACTACAGCAAAAATACAAATCAAGTCGAAAATGTTTTCCGCTAACAAAAACACAAACACCCCCACACCCACAACACACATTTCGAAGACGCACTTCCGCCTAAAAAAAAATGCTAATAAATTAACTTTACGCGTACTCCATTCAATCTGTCTGTGACGGCACCTTAAAGTGTTTGGATTTTTGACTCACAATCAGACCTCGTCGTACCTTGCACTTAACAAAATAAAGTCATTTCGACGAAACATGGAAAAATGGAAAACTTGGTCCGCTTTCGATCGAATTTTAAGCACTTTATGACATTTGTCGCTGCAAGTGAAATGTATCTTGGACACGGAATTTGCTTCAATTAGAATGTTGTCTGTCCTTACTCACTCACTCACTCATTCAGTCAGTTAGTTCGTCAATGTATTTGGTTGCTAAGTAAAAATTGCGTGGCTCATTGTCAAAGTCAAGTTGAGTTCATGACATGGCCAATGCCACTTACAAATACAAAAAATATAGAATAAAGAAGCAATAACCACAAAACGCCCTTCTCTATATTCATGACTCCTAATATTTTGCTGTTTTTCTATTATTTGATACCCTGCACTTTGGTGAAGTTATAGCTTTCATTGTTTGAAATAATAATTGTAACAAGAAAATCTTTAAAAAAATGGAACAAGGAAAAACATTAATTTTAAATCCTTAACTTCAAATTTCTAGCAGCTTCTATAGGTCTTCGTCTCGTCGAGCTGATCCACAGTAGATATATATATAGTACCTTTTCTTTTTCTTATATAATATTTATTAAAAATCTGTTCCCCTGGGGACAATCATTAAATTAGTTATCAAAACATTAACTTAAAGAGTTAAATTTCAGTTAGGAAAATTTATGGGAAAATAAAAATGATTGGAGAAAAGGGAATGCCACTCTCTGAAAATCAAGAGGGTTTCGACCCTTGATGAATGAACTGTGAAGCTGTTGTCCAATAAAATTATCGCCAATTAGTTTGGATGATCAGATAACTTCTGTAAATTAAGTGAACTGATAAAATCAATCACCAGTTTGATTCAAGGAATTCCAACCACATCATGAATGATCCTGTGGTCTGACGTGTTAAAATGTTTAATGTTTCGTATTAAAATTGTGAACATCCCAACAATATTGCTTTGTAGTGCATCTTAATTTCGAGTGAACTCATACACAATTTTTATTCAGAAACAAAAAATATATATACATATATCCACGTGGAGCGTTAGGGATTTTTTTTTTTTTTTTTTTTTTTTTGTGTGTTTTCAAGCTTAAGTTAGCTTATTTTTTGGCTATAAATTTTGCTTTGTTATAATTGCAAAGTCTATTTTTTTTTCTTTTTTGGTACGTTGCCATTGCTTTTATATTATTTTTTTTTATGGCTTTTGGATTTTAACGATATTCTTGTGAATATATTTTATATAATTATTTTATTTTTATTTTTTTTTTTAATGTTTCTTATTTGGTTTCTCATTAATTTGTTGCTGTTTTTGTTTCACTCCATTTGGCGCCTTTATACAAAGCCGAAAATTACAGAAGCACCTTTGAGGATTGTAATAAAAAGTTGCTAATTTATAAAAAAAAAAAAAAATAAATAAATAAAGGCAACACGAATAACATTAAAATTGTTTGAAAACAATTTGAACAAAAGTCAAAGTTTTTTCTGGTGTAAATTGGTTTTATAAATTAGTCGTTGATTAAGTGCCTTAATTTATGACTTTAATTATGTTTGTTGCTGTACTTTTAAATATATAAATAATAGCATTGAACAAGTAAGTTCTTGGGTGAAATTAAAAAGCAAAGATTAAGACCGAATAAGTAGGATATTAATGAATTAATGAACTTTGACTTTTGACATTTGTTTAAATCAAATAAAATAATAATTATTGTAAGTGTGAAAATTTAAGTATATATACGCTGTTTGGAGTTTAAGAACGTTTGTACTTGATTTGAGAACAATCGTGCTATCTGTAACAATTCGTTTAATTATGTTAAAGATTTGAGTATATTCTTTTTTATAACTTGTATCTAAGATATCGATCCGGTAAAATTGAGTCTACTTTATGGCTAGTTTAACGACAAAATTGTTTACGTCATTCACGATGCTAGATACACGGACGCAGAATAAAATAATCCGTTTTATATGACATATACCATTCCACTTCTTATTTTGATTCGAAAGATATTTCTATTTTTACTTAATGTAAATGTCATTGTTTTTACAATTAATTATGAGTTGCCAAATGCTTAAATTTATAACAGATTGAAAGTGAAAATAAGCAGTTTGGCCCAATTATAAATTAACAGATCAAATTACTTGTAAACAAGCAATTTCATTTCTTGCCACACTTAAAAATAACTTCAGACAATTTCAGCTACCAAATTGGCCCTCAAGCACTTCATAGTACCATGAAGCGCAGCAAATTGTTAAGTATCACTTGATTAATGAGACTGTGCCGACAACTTTAAATTGGAAAACATATTTCTGAACGCCAGCATAGAAACTCATTAAAGAGATTTACAAAAAAAAAATCGACTAAATCGAAAAAAATCAAAATTTTTTTGAAGCACAAACCAAAATGAAACAGAAAACGCAAAAGCGGTTTACAATTTATAATCGAATAAATCTATTTATTTTTTTTTTATTAATAAAATTTCTTTAATAAAAAATATTTAGGACAAACCCAAAGCTACGCAAAGTGCAGCTTAAATTACTAAAAGTAAATAAAAAAAAAGTTAAACGACAATCAAACGCTTTAATGCGATTACACTCTTCAAATTAAAGCGTTTTATTTTTTATGAGGATTGTTAAATTTTCTATTTAAAAATAATGTTTTCCGCTTCGATTTTTTTTTTATAATTGCCAATTTAATGGATTTCATCTTTTTTTATATTAAAGTATCTTATTGGCAATTTGTCATGTGGCGAATGATGGTAAAAAAAAAAAATTAATTACTTAAAAAATTTTCAGCAAAATAGCGCCCAGAAAAACGTTTAAAAATGCACGTGCTGCTGTTTACATAAAATATTTAGAATTTTGTAATATCAATTTCTGTTTTTTTTTAAGTATCTTTTGCATAAATATTATATTAACCCAAATATAAATTACTTTGTCTAGAGCTTCTACTACGGTCGTTGTCACAAGTTCTAAAAGGGGCTCCATTCGAGTTCGCTTCGTAGCACTTAAAATGTAATCAACTCACCCCGCAGTTTTTTTTTTTTTTTTTTTTACAAAATTTTGTAAAATAATGAAACAAAACAGAAAACTTTCCGACAAGAAAAGTGCGAAAGAAATCAAACGTTAAAAGCGTGCTGAGAAATTTAATTAGAAATTAATTTTGACATTAATGCGCCAACGGGTACCACAGCCAAATGACGAAATACTTTTCACACAGACAATCAATCAAGCTTTCATTTGGTCAAACGTTCATTTTAGTGTGAAATTCCTTGAAATGTGTGTGCGTCACTTGAGTGTTTCGACTTCATTAATAAAAGGCATAAGTTTCATATTTTACATTAATTATTAGGCTACAATTTAACAAGAAAAAAGAAAAATAGATTCTTTTTAGCTTTAGTTTGCCAAATGTTATTAACGCCTTCGCCTGATGTCTGATGTCTGCCTCAGATACAATAAATGATAAAAATGTCTCGACTATTTTTAGTTGAAATATCAAACTCGATTACAGCTCGATTCAAATGAAAGAGTCAAATGTTTTTTATTTTTTTTTGTACATCAAAGCTAAACTTAAATGGTTTCGCCCATTTTGAAGCAGAAATTGTTAAACATTTCGTATTCGATGTTAACAAACTATTTAACCGGATACATCGTAGAGTGGGCTATCAACAAATAGCTACTGGCAACAGTGAAGAAAGTAAACAAAAAAAGTAAAAATAAATAAAATTAATTATGTATATAAATATTTTGATTGTAGGTACATTATGGGGTGCAAAAAAGTTTAAAAATTAAATTTTTGTTTATCGAAAATTTTGTAACTTCAAACTTAGTTCAGACATCCACGTATTTAGTAGACTATACGCGTAGATATTCACGAAAGAATTTCACGCAATGCAAATATTGTGGAGACCGTTAGGTTTCATAATTTTTGACCAAATTTATACTATCCACACTTATGTGTTCCAGTGGATAGTTATTGTAAATGATTCAGGTAAGTTTCGGTGAAGGAACAAAAATGGAAATATATGAAGAAAATCAACCACAAATAAATATAAATTAAAATTTATTTCTTTTAATAAATTAAAAAGGATGACACGTTTTTCCATTACTCATCATCTTTCGATCTGAAGCACAATGTTTGGTCCGCTTTACCGATTGATGTTTTCAAAGGGTTGTCATCCGTTTATGCTCTTTCACGATCAGAAGTAATCAGAGCGCTTGGCATCGGCTTTCGATCACGGATTGATGACTTCTTTGAGGTAGCCGCTTGCAGAGAACCAACTTCGTGAAAAATTTTTAGGAAGCTCATTGAAGGTACACTCGATGTCGAAGCATGTGGTGTACTAAGAACAACCATCTCAAGTCCAACATCTCACCCACCACAGTTTCTACCTCATTTTGCACAATGTCAGAGTCGTTGAAGATGTCTGGATCGTATAAAACGATTTCGGTAGCTCTAAAGCCAGATTTTATGGATTTAGAAGTCAATGCTTGATATAGACTCCAAAAAAAGGATCTAATACAGAGAAAATCGGAGTGTCACACACAATTTCTTTTAGTGGAAATAATAAATATAATTCACAAATAGTTTTAACTTCATACTTTATTTTCATTATTTTTATACCCGTTACACATAGTGTAAACGGGTATATTCAGTTTGTCCAAAAGTTTGTAACGCATTGATCAGCTCGATGAGACGAATCGATCTTGCCATGTCCGTCTGTCTGTCCGTCTGTTTGTTGCTATGCGATTCATTCGCTTAGTTTCAACGATATTGAACTGAAATTCTAAACTTTAGCTTTTCTTGACAACGACTACGTTAAGTTCGAAAATGAGAGTGCCACACCCATTTTTAGGTATAACCCGCCATACAAACTTATCTTTCTTTTTCGATTTTCAAACCTTGTTTAAGGAGAGGAAGTATCCTCCCAAAACTGACATCATGTTTCTAGCTCTACTTACCAATCTGGGTATAAGACGATTTCTTCCTTTTGTCCTACCCCAGAATCAAGCCAAGAACAGCTTGCTACGCCCATTATGAACAGGTGTTTCTTTAACCTAGTACTATGATCTGAGTACCGCCCAGCTAAACTAATGCTTGGTGGTCTAAGCGTTGAGTTACTGATACAACCTTCTCACGTTCAAGATTTGACTCAAGCATCAACGGTTCTGAACTGCTCAGCTCCATTAACACGAGTATGGCAAACATCTTTCTACCTTATTTTGGTCAACCACTTGAATAAAGTCAAAGTTACTAAAGATGTCAAAATCGTATGGAAAGATTAATCTAGTCGCGTCTGAAGCCAGATTTGAAGTTTTTAGAAGTCAAAGCGAGATCTCAGACTACAAAGAAAAGAACATCTATAACAGCTATAATTTGCAGAATCAATTTAAATTGACTGAAATCTTTACAAAAAAGTATTATTACTTTGGTTCCAATGCGAATATCTATGGATCATTGATTTACGTTTTCATCTTTTATTTTGCGCTTTCTTGTTTACAGTTTTTATGGACGATATACAATACAATATAATCAGTGTAAAAAAACATATTTTAATAACGCACGTAAATTGCAGGTGCTTAATTTTTTATTATTTATTTATTTTAATTTTTTTTTTTTCCTCTTAAGTTTTGGTCAAAGCGGCGTATGACTAACGTCAGCCAAAAAATATGGTCAATGCTTGAACTCACTTAAGTAGCAACAAAAATAAATAGAAAACCGCAAACGACTACTTGATTGTATCTGCTTAATTATTGCTTATACAATTCACAACGTTTTCACGCTGATTTTTACTATCCAATTTCCCGTTCCGCCCTCAACTTCTCTATTTATTTTATTTTTAAATTTTATTTAATATTTTTTTTTTTTTTTCGTTTTTTTTTTTTCAATTCATTTTAATGCGTTAAGCAGAAATTTTTCAACACTTTGGTACAAAGCTGTAGCATGCTCATATTTTATTTCAATACACTACATACAGAGTGAATAGTATATTAATTTTAATAGAAAACTTTAAATGATTTTGAAAAGATCATCTTAATTAATAAGTATTTTTAGAGACTATTTCTAGAAAAAAGTCTATCGGGTGTGTGCTAGAAAACAAAAACTCCCGAGAACGAAACGAAAACGTCTAAATTGCTCAAATTTGATCATATTGCGTAAATATTTAATGCAAATATGATCAAGTTTAGTATAATATTTAGTGTTTAAGTATTATTTAGTAATCTAGGCATTTTCGTTTTGTAATCGTTTTCTGGAATATACCTTATATCTATTTTTGACAAATGATAATCCTGACCATTTCACTTTTTTTATTATTTGTATTTTTTTATATTTACATAGACTCTTAAAGAGTTTGACGCGAATTTTAGAAATACAAAATAGACTGAAATCCTCAAATTGGTAAGTGGTACTACCCCGCTTTTTTTAGGTGTGTAGACTATTAAAGTTTCGATGTGATTCAATGCAAAGTTTTACTTATTTTTTTTTAGTAATAAAAATTGAAGATGACTACCTGAAGTTATGTACAAAACTACCTTAAATTCATGGCATGATGCTGCATTAAAAGTTGCTTCCAGTAACTTTTTAATCGCTACAAAATTTTTTATATTTTTTTTATTATTTCTTTTTTTTAAATTTTTTGCCTGGCGTCTGTTTTGCATTTCGTTTTTATATAGTAAATCAGTAGACAAGTCTGCGCATGCCAGCTGCCTCATCATCCTAGTCATAGTCTCATCATTCGAGTATCTTTTTATCTGCAGGTCAATAGTGAGGTGAAGATAATTTTTGCTTTGATGTAACATGCACGTTTGATGTCATGCAATGTAGACGCTGTCGCTGTTACTCTAGCCGCTTCCTGCATGACAACATGTGAACGTAGTAAAATACTTAATATCTTCTTTTTTTTTTAAATTTTTTTCGGCTACCTTTTAGCGTTGGCGGCTTAATAAAAATTTTTACAATGTTACATTCTGCTGTAATAGTTGCATTCATTGGTGAAATTAATTAAAAATTCCTTCTTTGGTATTAAAAAAAGAAAATAATTACGAAGAAAAATCAATGAATTTTTAACAATTACACAAATGGACCGAGAGTAATTTAAAGTTTAATCTACTAGATACATTTTTCTTGAAATCTACTAGATACATTTCTCTGTTTTTTACGCACAATTTTCGAACAGACTGTTCGTGCATAAAAAATATCTACAATAAATGTTGCAGCTTTTCGGGACTTAACAGGGTTCATGCCCTCGTTATGTTATTGGAAAATTTTTAAAAATTTGACAAAGCAACGACAGCAGCAACAAAACAATTTTTTTGACATTTTTACTTTAAGATGTCACAATGTTATGGTTCTTGTCAAAATCATTTTTATGAGTAACGCTTGCAGCGTTTCTCTTTCTGCAAAAAAAAAAAAATAATAATAATAATATCATATGTGGCTATGGCATATTTTCATATAACCAGCTACAGCTGCACATATACTCGTACATTTACATATGCAATAAAATATTAAATGAGCTTAAGCGGCATTGCATATGCGCTATTCAAAGCGATTTCAATAGGATTATGCATGTATCTATATATTTATGTATCTATAAAGGTTTACGCTCGTTTTAATGCAGTTTAATGGTCTCGTTAAGCATTTGTTAATGGCTCTCGTGTCTGACATGGGTACAACAACAACAACCACAACAACAAATGTTAACCAACCACAATGGAAGCATTAAAAAAAATATATATAAAACAAGAACATTTTCAGTTACCAAAAAAAAAAAAAAAAAATACTCAAATGAAAATGTATCTATAAATATAAACAATCGCACTTCAACAGCACAAAGCAGACGAAACAGTTGACAATGACATTTGATGTTTGTTATTTCAAACCAAATATATCACAAGCAAAAAAAAATATATATAATTTTTTTTATTGATTTTTTTTTTAGTGAAATTCATATTGTTGTATCTTTTAGCATGAATACAAATATTATTGAATATTTCAATAAGTTATCACAGCTTAAATGTCATTTATCCCATGGCAGCATCTCGTTTCATTCATCCATTGTTTGCAGATGTATTCAAATTTTGAAGTATTTGACTAACATAAATATACAAATTTAACAAAATATGACAACAAAAATGACAAATTTACTTTATTTGCATTCAATATTTTTTTTTTTGTTTTGTTTTTATTTATTTCTCTTTGGGTAGCACTTTTTTTGTAGATAAATTGCAAATAGCCTAAAAGATTCCACCTAATTTTAGGTTGGCTAAGGAACTTGTAATGGTCACAATATTGTCATTGTCTGTAATTTTTTTACCCTGTCATGGTATCGAGATAATCGATTTCTTGATCTACTCGACCAGACAGCTTGACACGACGTTTTAATTGACAGCTGTTATTCGGATGGACACACGTTTAAAGGATATATAAAGCTAGAACTGCAGGCTTAGATATAGGGTCTCATCTAGGCCTAATTCTGTCTGTTACATACATTCGTACAAACGTTATCTGCCGAGGTTATTTACTTCGTCTAAAATTGTACAAAGCTCTATTCGATCTCATCTAGTATTTAGCATGACGTTTAAATCCTTGATATCTTGCAGTCCGAACTCGATGTTGTAATACAAAAAGGCTTAAATTTGACGGAGGCAAACGAACGGTTTTTTTTTTTTACTGTAATACTAAAATTTTTATTCAGAAGTTCTATAGCTCCTTGTGATGTAGTAAACCTTCATGTACAAAAGATTCATGTTATACTTTTTTTAAGTATTACTAAAATTAAAAGCATAAAATTAAGACTGCAGTAATGCATTCTTTTTTGCATTTTACTATTCGTTCATGTCAGCAAATGTGAATAAAAAAATTTTATGTGAATTGCATGCAGGACTTTGCCCATTCGACCGCATATTGAGATATCTAAACCTGTCTTTTCAACTTGGCATTGCGGAAGTATGTCTGATTTTTAAAGTACTTCTCTGAGCCCTTTGCATTACGCCATTATGGAGCAGAACTTTTAGAGTTTTATTTTTATTCTTTGGAAGTGTCAGCTTTTAACATATAATTTGCTCACCAAGCCCGTCATAGCATCGCTCTAGCAAGTGTAGTTTTATTAGACGAAAGTTCAAACGCATCACCTAAGTTCGATATTTATCTGCCGAGGTTATTTACTTCGTCTAAAATTGGTACCAAACCTATTCGATCTCATCTAGTATTTAGCATGAGTTAAAATCATTGATTTCTTGCGGTAACATTTGACGTTGTTATAATTAACAAAAGGCTTAAATTTGCTGAGCAAACGAACTTGTTTTTTTTTTTTTTTACTGTAATATAAAGTTTTTATCTTGGCAGTCTTTAAAGTCCTTGTGATGTAGCGTAGGCCTATCATGTACAAAAGGCAAACGATTCATGTATAATTTATTTAGTATTTTATTTACTATACCAATTCGAAGCACTAAAACTAGGACTGCAGAAATGCATCTTGTTTGCCGATTTTACTATTCGTGCAGCTAGAAAATCGAAATAAAATTTTGATGTGAGTTGCATGCGAGCCGGTGGCCTTCGACCGCATACAAGCGTATTTAACGTTATTTTGCAATCTTAAGTGCATTGCATTGCTATGCTCTGATTTTTAAAACAGTCGAATACTGCTCGCATAAATACACATAATAGAGCAAAACATGTGCTGCCTCGTAACAGACTGGATTACATTCATGCTGTGAGGTTATAAAAAAACAAGAAGGAAAAGTTAACAACGACAGAAGCAAATGCTCTATAATACCTTTTATAAAATGCATTTTGACGTTAGACTATGTGCAGCATTTGTATTAAATTTTATTTTGCAGCTCATAAATAAAATAAATATATTCATAAAAGATTTAGAAATTCGCGGTCCCGATTTGGCCCAATTTTAAACTGAAGCATATGGCATGGTATAAGCAATATTTCCGTAACCATATTTGAAGCCATTGCGCTTTAGTAATATAAAGTTTTTGCATATAAGAACTTGAAAACCTTTGTTTTTTGTTTTTGATGCTATATCTTAAAGTCTTGGCAGTCTTTAAAGCGCATAGAAACGTAGGCAGGACCTAGTAAAGCGCCAAACGATCTTGAAATTTATTTATATTTTATTTACTGAGCGAATACCAACTCGTATCTACTCAACTATGGACAGACGGAAGACGTACTAAGCCGATTGTCTGGCAGCTAGCTTAACGCATGGACGGTTATTTTGATGCGCCACAATTACGGACAGCCTGATGTGCCTTTGCATACAAGCGTATCCGTTTCCGTGATGTTGCAATCTGAAGCTGCATCATATACTGCTATTAGGGTCATAATTATTCTGCTTGCTGCACCATGTAATTAGCGTCAACAACAGCAGCCAAGATTCATACTCATGCTTACCGAGTTAATAAAAAAAAAAAGTATCTACTGCTTAAAGCTTGCATTAAATTGTTGACATTTTAAGCATTTCGCAAAGATAAGATACAATATAAACTATGAAATGTTTAGTTTCGATTCCAGCTGCGCCGTATACGTAAGCGCATAAAAATTAGTTGCCTCAGCTGTGTTAGTCTCCAGTGGCATTTCAGCAATTGGTCATAAAATGTAAAAGTCGCACAAACTGATTTGACTCTGTGAAACTTTTATAAACGAAACTTGTGCAATCTACACACACACACACACAGGCAAAAGAGATAAAGCATTGAAGGACTTTTGAGCTACTTTGAGCTATAAATCGTTGGGTCTATTTTGCTTAATAAAGTTATCAAGTTTTGCTTTTTTATGATTTCTGCTGCCATTTCCGCTGTTGCTGCTGCTGCTGCTCTGCACGAAAATTACATTTTACGAGCGTACGCGTATCCGTGTCTTGTAAAACTGTCCAAAGTCCAGGAAGACACTTGTGTCGCAGCTGGACTTTCGCACACTATATACACATATGTATCTGTGTATCTTCTTAAACTTACACATGTCACGTTGCTCGTAAATACAGCTTGAAACGCATAAAATATAGGCATTCTGTTTCAAATGTTTACGATTTATACAAGAGCGTGCAGCAATCTTTACTTATTTATCTATTCACGACCACAAAGCGTATACAAAGCTCAAGACTGCCTTAAATCTGCCATGTTAATTTATGATAAATGTTGACATTTTTTTATTGAATCAATGTAACACTTTATTCTGTGCCTGATTATGCAGAAGTTAATATTTCAGAAATTTAATTTATTTGTTTTTATCTGATTTATTTGATCTTACACGCCTCTGCCTGTCAGTTGCATAAACTTACATAAAATATTTTTAAATTTATACTCAGCTTCCTTGTAGGCATGCAAATTGCCATTGACAGTGGTACCGAGTCCACTAACTGTTCCAGAAATGGCCTAGCGAGCAAAAAGGTGCACAATCTTTTAAGTGTGCTCACAAAGGCATTTGTGCAATGTTGCATTTTTGCATTGTTGCAAGATTTTGTATACAACTTTATTAATTTTAAATAAAATAAATAAAAGTTCTCATATTCTGACTCATAAAATGTGTTCAAAACCTATTCAAATCATAGAGGGTGCACTTGTTAATTTTGTTCCTAACTAAAAAAAGAAAATCACAAAATGAAATTCTTTTTTTCTAACTACTTACAGATGATAAAGATGATGCTGACGGTTGTAATTGTATTCACAATTTGCTGGTTGCCTTTTAATATATTGCAAGTAAGTACAACAAAAAGATAGATAGATATAAACCTCAAAGCCGATTTTATCAAATGTTTGACATTAAATATGAAAAGATGCTGACAGGCATTTAACTATAAAGCGGATTAATTGTTATATTTTTTTTATTAATTAAAAATATATTTATTTAAATAATTTTTTTTTTTTTGCACATATTCTTGGACAATTTTTTTTTTTTATCTCAAATTATTCTTACAGCTTTTACTGAACGATGAGGAATTTGGTGAATGGAAACCGCTGCCATATGTCTGGTTCGCATTTCATTGGCTGGCCATGTCACACAGTTGCTACAATCCGATAATCTATTGTTATATGAATGCACGATTTCGTGGAGGTTTCCTGCAGATAATATATCGCGTACCCGGCTTGCGTCGGTGCTGCTGTCTACGTCGTTATTTACGCAGTCGTGGTGAACGCAGCTTTGAAGCAACTGGTGAGATGACCTTCAAATTCAAACGTGAAAATGGTGGAGGTCTTATACGGAAACCTAAAATACGAATTAGGTGCCTCCATTCTCCCTAGTACTAATTAATTAATTTGTTACACTGTTCCTATTTTATTTTTTTTTTTTATACCTAAAAAATTATTTAACTTTCTTTAAATTATATTTTAAATATTAATTAATTTTTAATTAAATGTTTTGCTGCATGTTTTACACAAAAAATGATATATTCGATTCTATTTAGGACTATATCATCTCATTTTTAAAAAAGCATCGTACAAACATTTCTTTAATTCGCGAAATGTGTGTATAAACGTAGTGCATTATTGGAAAAGTAGTTACATGGTCTGGAAAATAGTCTATAAAAAAAAACTACATCGTTAGGTATTTCGGCTAGTATAAAATAAATCTCATTTTAAATGACAAAATAATTACTCTTCCAGTCGAATACAATAATAATTATAATGAGTAAAGCGCGACGTTCATATTTATTGATTGATAATTAGCATGCAGCAACTTCTTTTAGTTTCAGAAAGCAAACAAACCATTTTTAATTACATTTTTTTACAATAAACCCAAAAGTATGCAATAAAAAAATCAATTTTGTATGTAGTAAAACTTTTTTCTCGCATGCAACATTTTATTGTATCGCACACTGTAGTAGTTGTAGCTAATTTGCATGACATGATTAGTCTTTCATTCTTACAATTCTTCTTCCATGTTTTGTTTACACAAAAAAACTAATTAAATTGTTTCTTTGCTTTCAAATACCAAACCACTACAAACAGGACTCGACGATGCGTTCCACCTGCACCGTGTGAACACGTGCACCACATACATCAGCACAAGGAGAAAGTTGCGAGCGAATTCTATGCAAGCGGTAAGTTTCTTTGTATGTGTAGCATGCAATAAATTGGTTGATTTTCTTTTTTTATTTTTTTGACTATAATTAGCTTCGCACCTTTTTTTTCTGTTTATTCTCATTTTCTTTTGTATTTTCATTTTGTATTTTCAGAGTCAATTTTCATGTGCGGAAACCACAGTGTTACGGTAGCTCCAACAGCACCATAGACACAAACCATCATTTGACGACGGGTTTTTGTAACAACTAAAAGTAGACTACAAATAATTTTATTGATAGCTGTAATACTCTTCACGCATATTTTTGTATTTAAAAATAATAAAAAAAGGAAAATGGTCTTGTCGTTGAACTATGAACAGATGGAAATCTATATAAATAATATTTATATCCTGGTTGCTATCTGATTTCGACATCTAAAGCTTCCAATTTTTGAACTTTTTATTTTGCGTGTAGTGTATAAAAACTAGATTTATCTAAATTTTCATCAGATTGAATGAAAAAGGATACGATTCACCAAAGATTTTCAGTGTATTAAATACAAAAAAAAATAATTGTACTAAAAAAATTAAACATTTTGTAAATACATTTCCATTCACATATAAACCTAATATATAAATTAAAATAATAAAAAAAATGCCGGCGTCGTAAAAAGTCGACTACGAAAATACCCTTTACCAAGTAGAAATAAAATTTAAGCTTAAAATTTAACAAACGTTCTTTTTGAAAATTGTGTATCTTTCTTTAAAACCTTGAGCTCGAATAAGTGGCCGAAAAATACTTTTAGAAGCAACAACATTTCTCCTCTCTACAGGTACAGGGTATACAAATTACACTAGGCTCGTTTTTTCATCTTGTTTATAACTTGTGCATAAAGTAACAAGTAAATATATCTCATTACTTCCATCAATTAAAAATATTGTTCTAATTGCAACAGTGCAATTTTAGTGTTGGAAAATAAACACAAAAATTTAGCAAGTTTGGTATTTTTTAAACATTTTTACATTTGACTTGCCAACTTGTTGCTGGTACAATATTTAACTTAACACAAGATGAGAAATCAAAAGCAAAATTATCACTGAGATATTTTTTTATAAACACAAAAATAGAAACAAGATAAGAAAACGACTCTAAATATCTGAGTAAATATGTAAATTAGTCATTAATGGAACAAACAAATTGTGTATGTAAAAAACAGTGTCCAACAAAAAAATTGTTAACGAATCGAGCCGCATATACCTTATTAATGTAATAAATGTAAAAAAGTAAATAAATGTAAAAAAAGTAAATAAATAAAACTAAATAAAATTTAATAAATATTTTGATTTTTTGTTTTTTTTTTTTTTTTAGGTTAAATGAAATTCATTCAATTAATTGAACTAAAAATAGGGCAACACATTTTATTAAGATTAATGATTTTTTCTTTAAAAACCTAAGCTCATAATAAAATGTGTTTACCAACACTCTACATGTAAGTGCATCATTAATCTTTTAAATTTTTTAAGATACTTTTGTCATCTAAAACAAAAGGGATATTTTTCACAGCACACGATAACGCCTAAGCGTACATCTACGTATAAAAAGCACAACACTCAACATACAAGAAGGATCATTAATCAAAACTACAATATTCTTTATGAAATCTCACTCAGTGTAAGTAATAATATAAATAAATAAAACGAAAATTTAACTTCAGTCATGCTGAATTTATACGACGTGTTTTAAAAGTATCTTAAGACGTTTTGATTGGATTATATAAATATTAGCTTGGAATAGATAAGAGTATAATGGTCCTAAATAACCTGGACACTAAGGCTTCAGTTAGTTATAACTCCACGCTATGTAACGTTTTGATTAATTGATCCCTAAGTTAGGGTTCTTAAAAGTGGCCTATGAGCTAATCCTTTTTTTTTTTTTTTTTTTTGCTATTAAAAGAAAGTACAATACGAAATCTATAGAATTGTTTATTTACATAAATATTAATAAAAAAAATTGCATTGTATTAAAATGTAAGTAGTGCAATACTCTTAATACGCATTTGGTATTCCATTTGTTCTTATAAGTAAATATTGAGCACAGCTAAAATCGTTGTTTTTCTAAAAAGATTTATACTAATCACTTTTTTCCATTGTATATAATCACTTTTCCATTGTATTTAATCACTACCGCTCACAGAGTCAGTTAATCAAGCGGCTGCATTGTTGAATGCTAATAGCCACTACCAAATGCGACACTTGGGCTCTTCGGGATTCATGCCGGAACCACGTGGACATTTAAAAACGCGCGCAAACTCCTCAGAATTCGAAAGTACACCCTTCAGTCGAATTCGGCCCGGACAATGTGAGTCCTCAAGCGCATATTGAGATGCAGCAGGCGTATAAGTTTCACACCACAAATTACCAAACGAAATAAAGAAAAGCTGTTCATGTGTATAATGCTCTAAGCCAGGCAATTTTAAGCGTTCACGTCCCATATCCTTGACATAAAGTCGATAAGCGTGAAAGGCTTCACGCATGCCGCCATTATCTGCAATATTTTCGCCCAGCGTCAATTCGCCATTTATCTGTTGTAAGCAAAGCGTTATGAATAAATTATCGAGTCAATAGATATGCAACTACTTACATATTCATCGATATCCGATAAATAATAATGACTGTACTGATCAATGAAGCATTCGGTGCGATTGATATATTCGTTAACTGTCTCATTAGACCACCATTGTACCATGTTGCCATCCTTATCGAACATGCGTCCGCTATCATCGAAACCGTGTGTCAACTCGTGTCCCAGTATTGTGCCAATCGAACCGTAATTTAAAGCTCTACGAATGATGAATTGTGGCGGGAATATTTTATGTTGCGTTTACACGAAATTCAATTTAGTGCCAAAGTCTTTTCGAAAATTAAGTGCGATATAGGTGCTTTGTATCTTCTTAACCAATTAGAAAAATGCAAATCAATGAATTCTTCTTGTGCAAAATGTGCAAACAAATTAAATTACTACTCACTCCAAGCCTAAATCGTAAAATGGATACTGCAGTATGGCAATGGGAATGGCTTAAAAATTAGAAAATCATATTAAAGTAAAATTTTTTCCTTAAATTTAAGAGCAACTCACTTATTGCATTCGATTGAAATGTATGAAATGCATTCACATTCGATGGTGACGTTGCCCAACCAAATGGCTCTGGACGCTCTAAATCGTTTAACTTGTTCTTCATCTCCCATTGCAGCACGCCGATCATATTCTCAAGATGTGTACTCACATTAACCTGCACATCAGCATAAAGTTCATTAAGCGTTGTATGATTTCGTATCCATTCGGGATAACCAATGAAACTTTTCATTTCAGCAGATTTCTGTATTGTTTTCTGTTTAGTTTGTCCATCCATCCAGGATGTACCGCGTACCAATTTATCAAATGAATGTCGTATATCGCTCAGCATGCGTTGTACACGCGGCAATTTATTTTGCGTAAACTCATCATCGGCAAGAACATAACTAACGGCCATACCCATTAGACTATTCACACCATGCGCGCAATAGAGCGAACGTGGTGTGCTGCCTTCGGTGCCAATTACCAAACGCATATATTCCGAATGTAAGAGACGCATTTCACTTGTTGTATGTATTACCAATTCCTCGAGTACACTCAACCATAGATAGGATTCGATGTGTGCAGTTGGCGTTTCGTGTAGAAACTCCACAATTGACTGCAGATACATTATATCCGGTTCGCTCGTTATAATGCGCAGCTCTTTGGTATGCAATTTGCCTTCATAATGCGTATCTTTCATTATGAGTTCGAGATAATCGATCCAAATGGGCAGCGTTTTTGGCGCAATTAATTTATCAGTTTGATTTTGTAAGTCATCCAATGAGATATAAACAATATCCTCCAAAGGATTCTTTGAAGGCTTTGTACTGTTTTCGGCTAAGTCTTTGAACTGCAAAATAAATAAAAGAACAATTATGCCATCGCTCAAAACTTGAAAGCATTTCTAATGCGAATCATGATATTGTGTTACCTTGTAAATCTGACGCGCAAATTTTACTGCATTCTTTACAAGCTCCTTAATGCCATTTTCGGCATCATCTTGATTGATATCTGCATCCAAAAACACTAAAAAAGCCTCAATGATTTTATGCACATACGCCGAAAAGGCACTCAAACCCGATGAAGTTTGTTTGGCAGCTTCTTCCTCTTCCGTTTCGCGATTTTCTGTGTCATCTTCATCGTCATTGTTCTGCGTGAAAATGGTTTTCCTGTGTATGCGACGCATTAATTTATGCGAATCATCGTTGTTGCTATTTCAGAAATTGATTTCGATTGAATAAAATAAATTTATAAAAATATTTTTTTTTTTTTTTTACTTACAAAGGCAACGCTGTATCTGTTTCCGGAGTTCCAAAAGCAATTCTATTTACAGTACGATTTAATGGATCCGGAAATATATCAAAACCAATTATCTCATCTAAAGTTAAATGTTTTTTCAAAAGCACAATCGTTTGCAGCCAATTAAAGTCGACAACACTTTGCGCTGCATATTTCGAATCAGTTGGCAGGCTTATATTCAAAACGCTTGGTAACACTGGCAGCTGAAATTTGTAAAAATAATTAATGAGCGGTTCCAAATCACGTTCATCGAGCAGTTCCGTATCAATGCATGATTTGTACATGGTTTTGGCTTTATGTACAGCAACGGGTTCCTCTGCGCTGGCATTTGACTTGAGAAAATCGCGTACTGTGCGCATAATACGCGCCTGACGCTCACGAAACCAGTCATTTGAGGTAACTGAATCTGGTCTAGGGTGTTCATTTTCCCAATAGCCGCATGCGAATTGATAAAAGTCCTCACAGGGATCAGTCTGTTCGTCCATGGCGTATATAAGGCTAGCCGCTGTGCGGAGGCACTCTTTGCTACGACATATTGTACTAGATTTCTTATCTGAAAAATATGATTTAATTAGATTTTTTGTTTTTGTTATTTTTTTTTTTTTCTCCAAACAGCGTCCTATACTCACGTGTTACGCTTACAACTATTATGGCAATTATCAAAATGATTATCATTAAAATGAGCGTGCCCAGCACCACTTTGTGGTAATATTTTCGTCGAAATCTGTGTAAAAAAAAAAAAAGGTAAACGTAAATATTGTCCTTTTTTGACAGAGTCTGCAATTAAATGTCAATCAGCACAAAAGAGACAATCAGCAGACAGTCAGTTATAGATTAGCCGTATAGATTACAATGTTATATAGATATCAAAATCACACACACACACAAACACACATTCAAATACGTTTACTCACTTTGATTGTACGCCAATTAGATTCGAATTGTATGCAAGTTGTTTGCTGTTTGCGCTTTTTCCGTTTCCGTTTTCAGTTCCATTTCGAATTTCGTTACCAGTTTCATTGCCGTTTCCACTGATGGCGCGTACGGCTGCGATTTGTCCGGAAATCGTACTCAGATTACCTGCAATTAATTTTTACGTTTTCTAATTTTAGGATTTTATTTAGTCACAGAACAAAAACTAAATGAAAAGAAATGGAAATGGAAATGAGAAAGACAGCTTTAACTCGGTATGCTGTGGAATAGTACAGTATTGTATATGTTTTTGAGAATCTTTAAAATAACCTTTTGTAACTTTATTCTAACATGTAGCAAAGAGATCCTACGTTTAAAGACCCCGTTCTTTGACTCGATCCATAAGTCGACCCAATTTTTCATATTCCTATAAGATGTCTGATGAATACAGGGGGTGAAGTGGATCATTCCCTTGAAGGGCCTTTTTAAACATTGAAACATGTAGTGCCTGGCTCTATTACTGGCTTAAATTTTATTTGTTGTTGGCAACCTTCACCAGTGATGGTTTCGTTAAGTTGGTGTAGCTCATACTACCATACCCACAGCATAAACTTCGAGCCATAAATATTTTACTTGGCCATTGAAGTAGATGCATGACTGGGCTTATACCACGATTTTGCGATCAATTACGATCAATTCTTTGCTTGAGTCACTTCTAATGTTTCAACAACGTGGTATATTCGTACTCTGTCTCTTTCTACTTTTCTCTCTCTCGCGACCCTTTAAGTTGTCAGTTTGCATGAAAGTTATATTTGACCTCATATTTCTCTTGAACCAAGGTTTTCTTTTGTCTTAAAACAAGCAATCGGAAAAATAACAACCGATAATCGTTTAAATCGATAACAAAAAGTTGCGAATTTCGGAACACCTTGAAGTGAAATTACGTAATTCGAGTGAAAACTCAGAAGCAAGTGAGAAGAAGAGTACGGCAGATGTACACGTGCTACAAATGTTCATATCGATCGCTCTAATTAATGTTTATTTATTTAATAATAAATCCGAGACCTTCTCAGCTTATATGAAGAATCGATTAAATAATTATATTTAGCGTACAACACAACACTTGTACCTTTGCATCTAAGTTTGTTTGTGTATTTATTGTGAATGGTTACAAAATGTTGTCAGGGGGTGTTTCAAATGTCCTCTTGAGTAATTAGACACGTTCAATCAGTACTACGAGACTGAAACAGCACAAACTTTGCGTTTATTTATAGCATTCAAAAAGGCATATGCAGTGGCATATATGTTACATATGCACATATCAGAAGTCTAAAGGGTTTGGGTAGCATTGAATCGCTTAAGGCATCCATTAGCAATGCATGTCATTCGAATGACAATTGTCCATTGTCATTTTGTTGTCATTTTTGTTGCTATTCCTGTTAAAGTGGTAAAAAGTGGATGATGCGTTTGTGGTTGTTTATATTGCTTTGGTCAATATTTTGTTTTATTTTTTTCATTTTTATTTCATGCTTATAATCTTGATTGGAATGCTTGATTGCTCCACACTGTCTGTCATTAAAAACTTTTCTGTTTATCCTGTCCATAATGTGATTGAGCATGTCACATATGCAAGCATTCATATTTGTTTCGTTTGTATAAATAACTTTGTATATGTACCTAAGTACTATATACGTATACGAAAGGATGTATTATGGTCATTTGAAAGTTTACTTTTTTTAACTTTTATGATATCGCCTGTCACAGAAGTTTTTTTTTTAATTGATTTCGACGTAAAGTTCAATGTACTTTAAATATTTTGCGTGCCACGTAATACAAATTACTGATTTTAAGTTATTAAAAAAAAACAGTAAAAATTATACTGAATATATATCTACCTAATTATATAGTAACCAGATTAAGTTTGGGCAAATGTATGTAACGAGCGGAAGACATGACAGACCTCACCTTCAAATCTCATACGATTAGAATTCGGTTGAAAAAGATTTCACTGACATTCAAGTTAAAAACTTTCCATTTCATTTTTCGAATTTTTTACTTAATTTAAAAATGTTTTAAATGTCAAATTCTTTTTTATAAATTTGTAGAAATTCAAAATTTAAAAAATTAATTTTAAGCATAATTTTCAAAAAAAAAAGAATATAATATTATGTGGGACTACTTTTTCTCAATATTCAATGTGAATACCACAAGCATAAGCAATGCTGCTTACGGCGCAAACGATGATATTGAATTATCCTTGTGTCTTTTGTGCGATAGTTACTTTTATGAGGAGAAATATTATAAACCAGCGGAAATCGTCTTTAAAACGATATTCTACGCATTACTAATAGTAGCCGCCATGTATCTGTTGTCATTACCATTTAAATTATTTTTTCCAAAGCACTATGCACCGGTAAGCATTTATCAATTAAACTGAGATTATTTAAATAAATTTTGTTCCAATTTAAAACAGAATGTTATTCCAAATGAGAGCTACAACTTTATCACTGATCAAGAAATAGCACAAGAAGAAGAACAAGGAGAGATTGGTCGAACAACTTCTGAAGTAACTCTAGCAAATGAATAATCCAGTACAGAGATACAATATCAGAGCGAAGTGACTGAGTGTCTCAGAATATAGGAAAGATTTCTAATTAAATAAAATTTTGATAAATTGTTACCGTTCGCAGCATTGCTAAAGCTGGAACTATTCACAATTATCAAAGAATTTAGGCAAAATAAGGTCTTTACAAAATGTTTACTAAAATAAATATAGTTTTTTTTATCTAAAGTCAGTCGTATTTGAACATCTGGAATAGCATCATGTGTAGTATTCCACCTCTGTTTTTTATATATTTTTAACATTATAGCTGCATATAAACTTAGAGGCATGATACATTACAGTCTGAACGAACCCTGAACACATCTGAAAGGCCTTGGCGTAAGAAAATTTTTTAGCTTTTAGGATGCAGTCTAATTTCAAAGCTAGGTTGATTTTGTTAGCGTTAAACGAAGGTATCAAACATTTTTTTATGGAGATTTCAATTACGTAAATAATTCTATTTTTACCTTTAAACATCTGCTAAAAATAATCGAATTAAATCAGTATTTTCACAATTTTTGTAATAAAGAAATTTTCTTAACCGCACAAATTGTAAAGTTGTTTCGTTAACGAGAATTTATTTCAGACTGTTTAACGACTTTGTAACAGGTATGGAAAATCTTATAAAAAAAAAACATTAAAACTACTTATATCTCGATTTATAAATAAACTTATTTTGCTGTGTATAATAAATAAATAAACTATACTATTCTCTACTAAACTATACTATATACCATATACATATACATATATCGTATATAGTAAAGCAATAATAATAATCTTTTATTGTTTTGAACTTACCTCAAACTAATTAACAATCTACTTAAACGCCAATAACTTATGATTTAAACAAAAAAAAAACCTTTAAAATATGTTAGAAAATTAATTAATAATTTCGATAACAATATTACGAGGGCAATTTGAAACATCAAAAGACTTTTTGGGTTTCCCCCAAAAGCAGCACTTCTCCTGTTAACTAACATCTGTTAAAAATAGACTACTGTAATGGACTACTGTAAAAGAGTTGGCCAAATGCATCAATTGATATGGAACAATCGAAGAATGAAATTGAACGAAATGGCTGAGGTTATCAACACAACCCCAAGAGGCTTCACTCATGTACCTTATATTTTATACTTGTATTTTTTTCTATTAACAAATGATCAAGTGGAAAACTATTTTTGCGAAGAGGAACAGAATGGTATTTATTTTCGAAATTCATAATTCAATTAAAAACGTCAATCGGAAAATAGTTTGTTAATAAAAATTAGAATTAGCATCGAACATGTTTAACAAGTTTATGAACATCTCGAATTAACAATGAAAAATAATTACTTATGTCTTTACAATAGCTAAATATCTGGAACTTTGTTAAAATATTAATCACAATAATTTAAACAGTCATGACGTGATTGAATAAAGATATATAATTATAAATTAATTGATCTGTGTAAATTTGTTGTTTTTTTTTTTTTATGAAATAATAAAAAAGCCTGAAGATGACTGTTCCTAAATTAAATAACAATAATGTTTCCATGCAAAAGTAAAAAAAAAAAAAATGAGTTGGATCTGCAACTTAAAATGTGGTTATCGAAAAACTTGTTACAAGATTTTCTTATGATGGCTGAGAAGAGTTTAAATTTCAACTTGAGTGACCTTATCTTTAATAGTCTCCAAGATTATCAGTAGGACAGGCAGACAGCAAGCCGGAATATGATGCATTCTTTCTCAACGGGAGACTCCCCGTTCCCAGAATATGAGTTGATATATTAAATTCAAATTGGACTCAATTATATGGTCAAAAGCAAAGTGTCAGTTTTTGAAATGCAAAATTGTACAGACTACTCGTGACATCAGAACAAGAAAGCAATATTGCATGAAAAATTTGAATCGTGTGACCAAGGCCTTAAAATAAAAAAATTATTTAACGTAAACAAATTAAATTTCTTGCACAAATCGATTTGCGAGGTCGACAAATTATTTTACTTGTGGACGTAGGTGTTTTTAAATATAATTGCATGAAAACAGAATCGGTTGTTAATTTGCATTTCTTATTGGCTACAAATCTAGGTTCTTTATTTCTAATCTATTTCAATTTTCTCGCATTTAAAAAAATTGAATAATTATTTAGATTTCTTCGAAATTATTTATGCAACGCACAGATTAAAAACTTACCTCTGCTAGTCGGACGCTGCTCGGCGGCAATGAAACCGTTGCTCGAGGACCAAATGTTGCGACTGGGTGCAAAGGGAGGCGACGCAGCCATGATTGATGCAAACCAAATGTGAGTCTGTCAGTCAATCCGACAGGCAGATGAACGGCCTGGCAGACAGACAATGTATCAATCAAACCAATGGGAGCAGCCGTTGCGTTGCTCTATATCACTTAATGCATTTTTTTTTAATTTAAATTTTTTTTTATTCCAGTTTATCGAATTTAGAATTTTTTACACGATTTCACTATTAATTGAGTTTAAATTTTTGTTGAATTGTTGACATTGTTTTGACGTAAGGCACATGTTGCGCCTTTTGCATACGAATAACATACGTAAGCGTACAGTTTTAAAGTGACTGCTGCGCAAATAACGTAAGAAATTACGTAGACGTAGATTTTCGCGATTTTCTTTATTTATAAAAGAAATTTAATTTTGGTTTAGGTTTAGATTTATTTTTATTTATTTACATAATACATTTTCCTATTTTTTTTTTTTATTTTTTATTCTTTTACTGAATCACAAAATAATAGAATTTTTCTTTTAATAAAAAATTTCAATGCCGCTTCACGGTCGCTTTTGCTGCACGTAACATTTTTGTACGCTGTGTATTGTGCTTGTGGCTGCCTGCCTGCCGGCGAATTGAAGTGCTTCCGTTGACTACAGCACGTTTTTATAAACTTCGCCAAGTTTAAGCCAACAACGTCACCAACAACAACAATAACAACAACAAAACTAACGTAGCACCAAGCAACCAACAAACGACAACAGCACGTCTGTCCGTTTGTCTGTCTGTCTGTCTGTCTGCATATCCTGCTCCTTTGTATCATGCAAATAGACTGCGGCAATGTATTGTAGCAATTACTACACTATTCAACCTAACTAAAACGCTTACCACCTTTGTATCTGTTGAAATGTAGTTGGCAGGTAGCAGTATTATCGAAGTTGGAATGGTAAATGAACAGCGCCTGTAAACGTAAACAGAAAAACAGTAAACAGCTCAGTTCAGTTCAGTGGCGTAATAATTGTTATTAAATCCATTAGCCACAAATACTGATTACCACGACTTAATGTAACGGAAAAAAAACAAACAAATGCCGGCTTCATATAATCATAATTTTATTTTCTCATCAAACAAGCGAAAATGATTGATTGAATTGCATCAAGCAGAAAAAAAGAATATACTATTCTGTAAAAAAAAAAAAAAAAACAATTTTATTAATTATTCAATCCATTCACATATGAAAGACACTCGCACACACTCTCCAGTAAATTTTATTTGACATAGTTCTGATTTGAATAGAACGAGTGAGTGCGACCTACTTACCATATCCATTTCCTTGAAGTATTTAATATATTTTTTTTTTTTTTGTATTTTTCATGGCAACACTACGAAATTTCATTTTGTACATTCGCAAGAATAATCAAATCAATAAAATTTATTGATTTGAATATACTTCCTTTCAGACCTATGTAAGCCACATGGTTTGCTGCTTTTGTTTTTGTTGCTCTACCTTCAAGAAAAGCCATTTTCAAGCAAAACAAAAACAAAATATTACAGCACAAGTACCACATGACATATACTCAACGTATTTTCATTTTAGAAATAACTCATACGTCTATTTGGCTGCATATTTTATTTCTGGTCAACAAACTCAACGTCAAGAAAAAAAAAACTTAGTAATAATCATTTTTATTTTGTTGATTTTAGTTTTTTATATGCAGTAAAAATGATTTAATCTGATAAATCACGCCTCGTGCATGTTTTTGCATGTCACTTCTATTTGGAATTATTTTCAATCCTTATTTATTTTTTGTTGCTTGTGTCCATAAAATGACAGCAAAATAAATACAAAAAAATATATAATTAGCTTAAATTGCTCATTTGCATAGTGTGCTGCATTGCTAATAAAAATAATGAAATTAAAATATTTTTGATAAGACGTTGCGTTTTGACAAATTGAAGCCTGAGACATACTTCAAAAGTTAAGGTCAGTACAAGTACGACTACAAAATACATTCTTTATGAACCTTAATTAATAGACCCTTTAAAGTACACAGGCCCTAAAAAGTTCTGTAAACGCGTAAATTATCAAAAACAAGAAAGACCGCTGAAATCGAGTATGCTCGACTGTAAAATACCCTGTACCCAATCTTTGTGTAACTTAAGTTAAGTCCAATCACACAAACTTATTATACCCTTTTACTTTCTGGGTACAGGGTATAAAATATAGGCTCCATTTTAGCCGGTACAATGATTTAAGAGGGTAACTCAATTCTCCATGGCCCACCCGTAGGCCGCTCCGTCCGTATGGTCTTAAGCTCCTTCGGCGAATTTTGTTTGATGGATGACCATCGACTCAATATGAATAAGGTGATTACTCGACGCCTGTCCTCGATGACCGTTCTTCCACAATTCCAGCCGTTTTCTGTAGCTGCTCTTGCGTAGTCGCCTCAAAACGGATAAATAATAAATCCTTAATAACCGTTTGACCATCCGGGAACGGACTCAAAGAAAACTGTTTCCGAGTACTTATTTTACAGAATGAATATATATTCTTGATCAGCATTTACACACTTACAAATTAACACAATTTTTTTCAACTTTTTTTTTATAAAAATCAAATATAATAAGAAAAGGTTTATAAAAATTGGGTACAGGGTTTCTTGCACCGAGCATAGTGAGTCAGTGAAAAAGTGAGAGATTACTTCGATTCTGACTCGTCATAGTCAAATTCTTCTACCATAGCTGCCTAAATTTTTGATGTATAAATAAAAGCGAGATTAGGGATAGTGATAGTGGCCAATATAACTAAAAAGTTCCGGAGACTCACTTCTGGTTGCCAGGTTTGCATCATTAAAGAAACGCAAAATAAAATGATTTTATTTGCATTAATTGTACTAAGCAGGCGATGAAGCTGGGGCCGACTTTATGCCGGGGTCTGATAGCTTTTAATGCATTTAAGAACTGTGATAGCACAGCTGCATTTTACAAAAGTCAAGCCTTTAAAAATGTTTTCAAGTAGTACTGACTATCCGGAAATATTCCCATTCTTAACAGATCCAGTCCAGAACTTTTCGTCGAAAAGAAAATTGAATGTATTCAGCAGTTTACCGTTTACAATTTCCAGACTATACTGTATCTCTCCAAATATTTTGTTATCTATTTTCCAGTATTTAAATGTCACTGTGCTGTCATTACTGCTCGTTAGTCCACTTAACATAAGCACTCTTGTCTACATATAATATGTACATGAGTACAGGACATTATGTCGATGTTTTATTGTTGTCTACAAAGAAGAACAAGTTCAATGAACGGAAAACATAAATAGAAAACATTATGAGAATATTGTAGAATATTTGAAAACTTTTTATGACATTTAATAAAATAATGTAAAGTGAATTTTTAAGTTACTTTGGAAAGATCGAATAGTTTTCGATGCTCGGGTTCTACGTTTAAATGAAGTTTTAGTGGAATTTACGTGGTCTGAAAGTAAATGTGGACACTCTAGTCGAAAAACGTAACCTAATAAGGTGAGTTTGCCTTTTACAATGATTTCGATATATGGATTTGATATATCGCTTAAAAGCGTCTATCTCTAAAACTGTAATAATTTTTAAAATTTGAATTTTATTTCGTTCTTTTTTAATATCCCCAAAACTGCTCACATGCGTACATTGACACCAAATTTTTTTTCTTTTAATTTTTCATGAAAAACGTGCAAGTCCACAACTAAATTTATAAAATAAAAAAAAAAGATTAAAAAATTGTCATTTGCATTCTAAATTTATTAATTTTCATGTTTTATTTACAATTTCATGTTTTTCAAAATGCGTGAATGAGACAGTACAATAGAGCGAAAGAGATAAAAGAGATTCATTGCATAGCTAACAGCTAAACACGTTAATATATTTGAATTAAATATTAAATAAACAAATTGAAATTGATTACATAATTATAGAATTAAAAAACTTAAATATTAAAACAATTATATATTAATTAATTTGTCATTATGAACATTTTTATTAATTGAAAATATTTTGTGGATTTGTCATTGGAAAAGCCGAAAATAAAAAAAATTTAAATATGCGTATGCAAACTTTCTTTGTGATTAAAAATGTTATTAAATTTTATAATTAATATTTATTCGTTTCTTTTTTTTTTTTTTTTTAGTTTTAATTTAAATAATTAATAAAATAATTCGATTTTTCTTTAGCCTATAATGAACCCGTTGACAGTTTGGCCTGCCATTCTGTGTGGTGGGTATGATGCATATCTATAAAAAAAAATAAATAGAATTAAAAATTAAACAAATTATTATTTATTTTTTTTTTTTATTTTGAATATTTTTACATTTAAAATAGCGCAGTAGGCATTTAGCAACAAATCGAAGGCATAATTATAATTTTTCTATAAATATTTAAACAGATTGTATACAACTCGATTTGTAAAGTTTAATTTATATTGCCAAAGTATAAAAAAATGGATAAATTGTTCGGCAAAATGGATAATAAAGTTAAGAACATTACAAATGCCGAAATGAAGAAAATGGCTTTGAAGATTGCAGGTTTCTATGCAGTAGGCTGGACTCTGCGCAAACTGGTGAAATGAGCTTTTAATCTGTTGGTGAGCTGATTTAATAAACAAAAATTTAAGAGTGCAGAGTAGTTAAATCATTTTTTTTCTACTTATAGCAAGCGTCTTGAATTGCATAATGCAAAACATGTAAAAATCGTTTAAATTGACATACATATATGTAAATGTTCAAAATTGTTTCAAATGTAAATGTAAAAAAAAAAAAAATAAATGTATAATTTTGTGACAAAATGTATACATATAAATGATTAGCTTACCTTAAATCACAAAATGACTATCCCATAATTATATGATATGATTTCTTTATTGCGTCTTTCATTGGTTATTATTATTATTTTTCTTCAATAATGCATCATATTAGTGCATTTGTAGTGTCTCATGTCGGTTTAACGTGCACCACACATTTGCAGCAGGATGGAAATTTAAAGAGATCATTCGTTGCTGTCTGGCCATCTTCGGTAACGGATACTAAAACTCTATACGTGTAGTGCTGTTTGCATTCTGCAACATGATTGTTCACTAAGCTTTCCATAAAATTGCAAGGTTTCTTTTCTTCTCTAGAATTTCATACAAAAAAAAAAAAAAATAAAAAATATTACGGTAATGTATTACAATCAGTATTTAAGGTATTCCGAAGGTCTGGCAACTCTTTTGAAAGGTCTAGCAACTTTGTAAAATGCAACAAAAATTTTACACAAGATAGTGTCAAACAGCTGTTTCTCAAGCTCAGTTTATTTTAAATTCATAGCAAGACCTTCTGAACACCTTAATTTTTGTCTTATCTACTCTTATAAACTCTTTTAACCATTTCATCTTTTTTTACTTACTCACACTCCTCTATTCGCACGGGCTGCGAAAACTCGCCTGTATTTACAATAAATTGCTCCTTATTTTTAACCGTTTTTCCCATTTGCGGATAGATAGTGCGTAGTTTACTTTTGCAAAGATATTTCTCATCAATGTCCATACGATTTGCAATTTCAACAATTTGCGCAGTTTCGTTACCAAAGAAATGCGAGTATTCACGTGATAGTACACCTTGTAGTGCAGTTATCTCTGGATAGTTTTTGACCTTGGTACAAAACTCCTTTCCATTGTCGCTGGATTCTTCACAGATGGCTCGTCCAATTTTTAATGGTTGTAGCGTTGAATAGGGTTTTGTGGGCGGTATTGTTGGTGCTTGGTTGGGAAATACAAAACCTTTAGAAAATGGTGAAAAGTGTATGGAACCAAAAGAAAGTTCTTTAAATTACATTATTTATGTACTTACTATCTGACAATGGTGTTCTATATTTGTGCTCCTGGCCTTTGGGCTGCAAAGATACAATATCATTAAAAATAACATTTAATTTGCCATCCGGTGTTCTATGCACTTTAAACGAATGCGGCAAATCCGTTTTAGCTAATGAACTATGTTCTACAGGTTGATCGCCATACATTAGGCTCTCTGTGGTTTTTTGAATTGGCTATAAGGAAAATATGAGAGTGGATAGTATGGTCCCATATGAATGTGACAAAGTGAGTTTGTAGAGTCAGTCCAACTTACATCAATGCGTCTAATGCCCGGTTTATCATCCAAGAGAAAGACTTCTCTAATGGTTTTGTCAATATCTGTAGTATTAATTGATGTTGGATTCTGCATATAGAGAGGCAAGATGAGAGTTATTGTTTTTTTTTTTTCTATTTATTTACATTTGTTTTTTTTTTTTTTTTTTTAATTTAATTTATTAAAAGTGAAAAAAAATGTGTTAATTATGTAAGTGCCAACCTCAACCAAATGTGTTCGTTTTAGTGTTGGGAATATTGTTGTTGTTGTGGAATGTGTTTCGTTAAACTTTGTTGCATGCTCCTCACTGCTTCTATTTTTGTTATTATTATGTCTCTTCAAAGAATTTAATAGACTCTCTGATAGAAAATTCTGTAGTATCACCTTCTGTTGTTGTCAATTTATTGCCGTGCAATGAATCAATCTGTAATGCGTTTGGGAGAGAGAGAATGAGAAAAGTATGATGTATGATTTGTTAATTATTTACCAATTTCTTTATACCGAGAATGCTGATTAGCTACAAAAAGGTGTGAACAGGTGTTTTGTATATTATTAGCAAAACAAAATTGCAGGTATAGAAATTATATGGAAAAACAGAAGAAAAAATCGTAAATTAAAATTATACTAAATACATTTGATTAATCATATTATCGCACAGTGGACTCAAACGGGGGTTTTGTTTGCTAAAATTTATCAATTTTTCGTGTCGACCTATGTAATTAATCTGAATTGGAAAATCATAAAAAAAGAAAGTGAAAAACTTGTTTAAAACTGGAAACACTGGTAGCTTTTAAAAAAGAAAAATTAAAAAAATTTTTTTTTTTTCGAAAAACCGGGTTTTTCATCAAAATATTTGTCTCTATATTCATTAAATTGGAAAATCCAAGTATTGTTCTTCAAAATTAAACACCCAACCAATCCTTGCCCCAATTTGGAAACGCCACTGTTTTCACGTCTGTGCGCCTTCTACTCCTTGTTACACACATTTTCAACATTGGCATTTAACACAAACAATTTTGAGTTTTTTTATTTCTTTTCTTTCTTCTTTGGCTACAAAGCAACAATACTTTATCGACAATAATTTTATTTCCTTTTTATTAATAATATTGTGCGATAAGAAACTTTATTTTAAAACCTTATTATGGCTCTAAAGAAGCAGCAGAGTCGCACAGACAGAACGACATAGCCCTACTATATTGATTTGCCCTTTGAGATAAATTTATTTTAATGTGTTTTACAAAATGTGTGTCGGATTTCTCATAAATATATTGTCATTTCACACTTTAAAACAACTTAAGTTGGCAACCAATCAAAACATTTATTAGCAATGCTAATTTATTTTAATCTTAATATATTTAGTATTTTTTTTTTTTTTTTGTAAATATTTCAACCCAATTTAAAACCACTGTGCACCGTGCGATGATAGACTTAACTATTAATGTAAATTTTAGTTTTTTTAAGTTTTCGTCGCTCACGACATATGATGCAAAATAATAAAAATTGACAACAAATTAAATGAAAATAGACATTAATTGCATGAATATTTAAATGTGATGCTTTGAGATGTTTATGATATTTTAATATAATAAAAAATCAAAATGTTTGTTGTAAAATGTGCAATCTCCAATGAAATGTATCTTTTATGATGATCAGCTTTACCAGTTTACCACATATGGCACACTGGTTCACCTTCTTTTTTTTTTACTAACAGTTGATTTTTTTAAGCAGCTGACTTATTTTTTTTTTTGTTTTTCTTCTTTTTGGTAATTAAATGACAAAAATTTTAAAATCTGTCTTACAAAAATAAGTACGTGGCTGTGTGTTGGCGTAAAATGAACTGCTTTTATGCAAAATTCAAAACGTGTCAACGCAATATAATAAATTTTGCGCAATAATTGTTTGCTTTATTCAAAATAAAATTCTGTTTTTAGGGACAAATCAACTTCATTGTTTTCCTCATACAAAAAAAAAAAATTATTTGCTTTATTTTTGACGAAATTATTTTGTATTCATTACGCTCGTCTGTGAATTTACGCATGACATAACTATTATATTCTTTAGTTGTATTTATGTCTGACTTTTTATTTGTTTTTTTCATTTATTAAAAAAATTAACAATATAATTATTATTATTTTTTATCTACATCTGTTTTACTATACAAACGCTTGTTTTGTTGCGATACACTTGTGCTCACAAAAGCAAACCATTTGCAAAATGCTTTAAAAAAGTAAATTAAATTTAGACACTAAAACAACTCTTTTTCTGTGTGTGTGTATCTTTTGCAAATGCAAATCTTGAAAATATTTACATATCATATTTGTACTTTTTATAACCAATTTCGTCGCAAAATTGGACATTCGCAGCGCGTTTGTTTGCGGTTTGCCGTGAAACGCATAAAAATTAAATACAACTTTTAGATACTTTTTGTATGTATTTATTTGTAAGCACTTTTTACATAGTTTTCTGTTTGTTTTATTCTTTAGTATCTCAACTTATTGATTTTAGGTAAAACTTTAAGAGTATGTTTTGTGAAAGACTTTAGTTTGTGTTCGATAGAAATCTGTATTACGTTTACTTAACGTTAACGTAAAACCTTCAATAAGCTGGTAATCGAAAATACTTCATTTAAAAAGCTCGATCTTACATTTACTATCTATAACATTGTCAATTATTGTGAAAAAGTAAGAAAGAACGCCTATTCTCGACTGATCGACTAGAAGATACCCATTACACAATTGTTTTCAGCTTCATTTAACATTTTTTTTTCATATGTTGCCAACCAAAAATATTCCCTTAAAAGCTTTACTCCAATTTTGGTTATAAAAAATAGATCCGGGAAAAAATGTGCTATTTCAGCAGAATAAAACCAACAAAACCGCAAAAGTGCTTACATTTAAATAAGATAATTACTGATTTAGAATTATAAATAAAATAAATCTCAGAATAGGTTTGTTAATATTTTTCTGAACTTTTTTTTTCTGTCGAGTCATTGAGAAAATCTTGATGCTTATATACAAGCGAATAAGATAAACTCATTTTAATTAGTTAAGTGTTTTGCGCAACTCATTTAAGAGTACCTAGTCAAGTGTAATAGACCTACACATTAGCCAAAGTACACTTCACATATTCATTAACAATATTATAGGAACATAGTACTTCAAATACATAGCCACATTAATAAATGGACAGACAGACAGACAGACAGACAAATAGAGGAACAAAATTATCGACTGCACTTAAGCGGCGCTAGGAAAAAAAAACTTTTTTTTTTTAATAATTTTTTCATCAAAACATTTCAACTATTCACACAATAAGAAGAGAGTACAAATAATAAAATTGATAAAAAAAAAACTCCAGCATAAATTAGAACTAATTATCTCAACGTTATAATAATAACAATTTGGGTTTAACCTAAGCCAATGCGTCAGAAAAATCAAATTGTTTAGTACTAAAATTCAACACAAAAAAAGTAAATAAGAAAAGGAAATTTATATTATTTTCCCCAAGCCCAGACAGTTTAGAGACATTTATAGTATTATTAGATTATGGAACAATTTTCAATCGATATTAACTAAAATGCAATACATTTGACTAACTAAAACCAGTTTGTTTGAATGTTTTCAATAAGAGATAAAGCAAATAGAATCGAATAAAATATATAAATGCTACAAGTGTAATTAACTTTATATGAGCGCATATTAAGCGACAACGAGTATGCAAATGATTTTAAGAATTTTGCATTGAGCAAAAAAAAAAAAACTAAACAAAAATCTTTTTCCGGCATAAATGCACTTTTCTTGGTCATATTTCTATAGTGTAAAAATTTTATAAACAGGGTTTTAAAAAAATAAAATTAAAAACCATAATCAAACTTCTAGGTCAGTCAAAAACAAGAAAGAACGCTGAAGTCGATTATGCTCGATTGCAAAGATACCCTGTAGCCAAGCTTTATGCACCTTAACTTAAGTCTTATCTTAGTATCCAAAAATGAAATTTGTGGTTTGGTCCTACCCATATTCATATACTTCATTAGGAACTGCCATAGGTATAATTTTTACTAAATTAAGAGTGCTAAGAATAAGAAACAAAGAATTTTTTTTTAACAAAAACCCAAAATTTTGGGATAGATTTGAATGGGGGTACTTCTTAAAATGGGGCTAGAGAAAAACTTGGCGGCTCAGGACTGTCTTAGTTTCAAATATGGTGGGTCAATCTCATATTAGTCTCCAAGATAATCGTTTTAATAATGCAGACAGCAGAACAGACGGATAGAAAGATATGGCTATATCAACTCTCCTAATCAATGCTGATCAAGAATATATATACCTCCCTTGGGTATAGGGCATATTGTGTGTCCTTTTCTGATTCTGTTGACATTCATTCGCACAAACTTTTAATATACCATTTTTCCCTTTGAAATATAGTTGAGCAGTGTTAGAAGTTTCTACATTAAACCAAATGGATTAGCAACAATATCTCCACTGGACCCTAATTGCTATACTTATTGCCCTTGTTTCAGAAAATATTATAATAATTTTTGTAATTATTTTGCATGTTGTTTTATTATATTTTCTGACACCCTGTATTTAGTTTAGCGGCAAATGTGCATTTAGTATTTTCGTTTTTGCTATGCGATTGCATGAAAGTATTTTAACTAATTTACAAAATAAATTGCGAGCTAAAAGTAATTTTAAATCTTTATGACTTCATACTAAATAGGCGTACCTTTGGAAATGAGTCATCATTGCTTGTAATTTATAGAAGATGAGCAATTGAAATTTATCGTTTAGGCATACCCAAAGCTTGACTTCCCTTAACTCAGTGCCTGATACTTTTTGTTAAACTTGATATATATTTTAAATTTAATATTTAAGTTCAATGTACTCAAACTTATCTGAGGGTCTTCAACATTTTATGCCGCACATATTAAAAATTATTATGAACAAATGTGATGAAATGATGAATGAATTAATTAAACATGATAATTAATTAATAAATTGATATTGTTAACTGATAAAGCGTCATTTAATATTAAATTATTTTATATGCAAACACATATGTAAAACAGATGTAAAGCAGCTGATGATTGCGTTGTTAAATTCACTGGAAAAGCAGAAGAAGAAGAAGAAGAAAAAATTGTATTGTATAAAAAATGCTTACAGTTAAAATGAGGAATATGAGCAGCAACAGCGTCTTGAATAATTTAATCCAAAGTGGTGGCATTTTGCAAGGTGCGCGGTGTAATCCAGTGAAGTGGTAAGCGATCAATACTGCAGCTTGACGGCGTCTTAAATTGATTATTGCTGTCTCCGTATGAGAGGCATTCACAGGTTAATATTTATTTGACAAGTTCAATTTATTGATAAACAAACGCAAAACAAATGTCGCAAATGTCGAGTTTCAATTCTGGTTTTATTTATTTTATTTTTATTGTTCGTATTTTTTTTCTCTTTCTCTCTCTCTGTTTCTTTTTTCAGCTGTTTTAAATAATATTTGTTTATTATTCAATTTTTTTGTTTTTGTTTTTTTTTTTTTTCTTGCTTATCGGCGTTTTATTTTATTGTCACTATTTTTATATACTAAATAAAAATATAAATAAATTAATAGTTTAATATGTCTGCTTGTCTTGTTAGCTAAAAAAAGGCGGACAAGAACAAATTAAATGAAGCTGCTTCTTGGGACCATAAACAAACGTGAGATAATTTACGCCATTCACGGCAATACAAGGTCATGTTTATGGATTTTCTTTTTCCGTGCGATTTCTGAGTTTTTCGAGATATTTTTTAAAACTATTTTATATTTTTGTAATCTTTAAACAGGGCTACAAACCACTTAAAAATTGGCAGTGGTTCTGTTCAACAGTTCGCGATGTCTTTGAACCTGCTGGTTCGGTTTACGAATCGGTTTTTAGTCAGGGTCGAACCGTGGTTCAGTTCGGTTCAAGTAAACCGTATAATAAAAAATATTTACCCTTACATAAACTAAAAAAATTTTTTCCTATTTGATATGCGCATTTATATTAATAAACAATCGTCTATTTTGTTTGAGCTCTTTTACAAAAAACACAAAATGGTAAAACAAATTAATTTTTTTGAACTCGTAAAAGTTCAGTAATCTCGACATCGTATTATGCCAAAAATCATCGTATTTAACGCTCTTCATCGATCTGAACGAGACATAAGGACCATTTGTTTTTTCTCTAGTATTCACGCGGCAAACTTAGAAAATTAATTAGCAGATATGAACGGAGTGAGGTAAATTTTCAACCATAGTACGGTCCACTTTAAGATCACCCATATTCTATTGTCACATTATACGTCTACGAAATTATCACGTCTACGATTGGGAGCTAACGCTCAAAAATGCTGTGTTTAAAAAATATTTATTGGGCGATTCCAAACCTTTTGGGTGGTGCAATTCCGAACAGGCTTTTTATATGCGTTTCAGTACTTTCGTTGATTGAAGTTTACGACCATTTAAACGTGAGAATGCTAAGATTAGTTTCATGCGGCGAACAGACAAATAGACCAAAGGACGGACGGAAATAGCTATAGCTATATCGCCCCTTTACCTACAGATATGATTGAATTTAAAAGTAATATTAAATAGAAGAAACCTAAATCCAAATTTCACGTGCATTTCAGAAAATTCGGCAATACTGCTGTTTCCGTGGCGCCGACAATCGTATGGCGGATTCTTATAGAATTCGAAGAATGACAAATAATTTTTTTTGTATGTATGTATGTAAATATATATATATATACATATATATATATATGTCTTGTGTCGAGTTCTATAAGAATCCGCCATTCGATTGCGGCGCCACGGAAACAGAATCCCCGAAAATTCAAATGCTGCGTTTAATTCGTACGTAGGACACAAGGTGCTTAAGGCTATATTGTCATAAAGGTACAGGGTGTTGTTTGCAAATATCTTTGCTGCAAATTGCTGGCATATCAGATAAATATCAATAAGCGATTTTCCATGGTAGGAACCATCAGATATTTCAAATAGGACAAAATCATCGATTGAAGTAAATTTATTTTTAAATTTTTTTTAACTTATTCTGGGCACCAAAATTCGGGCAGAAATTGTCTCAAGAAAATATGCAAGTTTAGTTTGGGTATGACAATTTTAAAAACATAGCTCCCATATAGGAACATACCCAAAACACTTAAACATTTTCACCCAGAACAAGTAGAAATTTAAGAAACTCGCGAATTTATTCAAATACACATGAAGCGCATAAAAGCGTGGGTTTAATTGAGCTTAAGATTCTTATCATATTTTACCTATCACTTTTTTGTATAATAAATTTTTTTATTATTTTTTTTTTTTTTACAATAATCACAAATGCACGTTTGACACTTTTGTTGCAATTTTTTGTTGTTGTTGCTTTTCACTTTTTATTTTATTTTTTTTTTTTTTTCTTTTTGACTTTGCCTTTTTATTTTATTCGTACAATTATTATTATTTTATTTTGTCTGTCACTTCGTCTATGTATCTATCTTTTTCACACTTCAGTTAAAGCGCATGTCGTTCTGTCTGTCTGTCTGTCCGTGAATGTTGCAATTTTTTGTTATTTTTTTTTTTATTGTTATAAACTTTGTTTTTATATTTTTTTTTTTTTTTTTGCTTTTAATTATTTCAGTTGCGCTAGTCAAATGCAAAATAAAAATTCTAGAACACACATTCACTTTTATATTAAAAAAAAAAAACAAAACAAATTAAATTATTGTATATATTTATTTTTATTGGAAATAAAATACGTCAACTTGAATCACACTATTTGCTAAATGGTTATCATTTTCACAAGAAGTTGCTGCTATTCGATAATTTTTATTGCATTTTTAACAAGAAACGCATTTATCAGTTTGACGTATTCTTTTTTTTTTTTTTTTTATTGTTATTAATTTTTTTTTTTATTTTATTCAAGTTTAAATTATTTTTTTTATGACGAAATACGAATGACTACAATTAATGACGAAACATATGAAACGAGACCGATAAGCACGAGATCCACAGACAGACTGGCTTTAGTTTTAAGTTTTCTCATTTTTATTTTATTATTTTTTTGTGGTTTAAAACATTCATTTTGAAAAATGTTAAAATGAAAGAAAGTCAAAGAGAATGCGTCAAACTTTAAGAGCATTAAAGCTTTGCAAGCCAAAGATAATGAGAGCGCTTGATCAGAAGAGAGATTAAGCTTGAAATTGAACAGCTGTTCTCAAGCGCACGCGTTTGTGAATTATGAAGTTCGTTTGTTCAGCTGATACAGCGAATTGCCAAAAAAAAAAAAATTATATTTTGAAAATTATGTATATAGCACAATTATATAAAAATATGTAGCAGAGTCTATAAATTTTGAAAATATCGATTTAAAATTTACTTGATATGCTAAAATCATTTTATTTTTGGTGAGCCATGCCCCCAACACCTACCAAATGTTGCCATTTATTTTGATTCACAAAACTTAAAAATCATATCAAACTTTTTATAGGTAAAATTTTGATACGTTATATTTAATTATTTGGAGTAACTTTAGGTTTTAAATTGCGCAGTTCCAAACAGACAGTCACACAATGGAACATAGGTTAATCGATTCGTATCTTCAAGCTTCATTCATTTTTTTAAGAATAAATAAATTGAAAAATTTTTTAATGAAATCCGATGATCCAAACCAAATTAATGGGCATTTCAAAATAAGCCTCTAAACTTTTTAATATATCAGAACTTCAAAGATTTTCTATTATTATTTCAGTATTACACATAAAAGAAAATGTCATATCTTTCGTGGTCGTGTCAAGACCATAGATTCGAAACTTATACGAGTTTTTTAATTTTAAAACAAAATTTATTTATTTGAGGTTAGAAATAAAACGCGAACCAACTTTTGGTTTCTGATTTTAGATTTTGATTCAATAACCCATTTAAAAAAAAAAAACATCTAGCATAGTGCGCAATATATGAAAGGTATTCAAAATTCGTTTTTATTAAAATAGCCATAAATTATCAAATTTGAAAAAACAAAAAAGGTGACCAATAAAACACAGCGAAAGAGCGACTTAAGAAATCAAAGTTTACTAAAAAGTTTAAAAAAAGCACTTGATTAAGCTTTCAGTTGAACAGCTGTTTTAATTACAACTTAAAATTTTAGCAAAACTACGTTTTAAATACAGAATCAACAATTAAATGCATTATTAAACATTAAACTTTATTTAAAGCTTTAAATAAAGCTTAGCTTTTACAGTATAGTACACTTAAAAATTTATTTTCATATTTAAACATTAAATTTAGATTTTTGTTGGCATATTAAGGTCTGCTCAATGCACATTTACATGCACTGGGAAATTTAAATTTATCATAAGAAACGGTTCCATTAGCTGATAAGGTCGGCAAATTGACGTAATGGTAAGCCTGTATACAGGTGGATTTATATCCAATTGGTAGAAAATCTTCGAATTTGCATGATAGACCAGCGTCACTAAAAATAAATACTATAAATAATTTTCCAATAGAGACTTTGTTTTTAAACATACATGCACTCCTCAACCGTAACAGACTGCCTGTTCGATTCTGTGTTTACAATTGGCTTAACACCGGTTTCGGTATTTCCCATTTGAGGATATATAACTTTGGTTATGCTACGGCATAAAAATTCCTCTGAATAGAAAGTTAATATTAAAAGCATTTCTAATTATTTTATTTTTATTTTATTATTTACCATTATCCTTAAGTTCCACAGCATTTGAATGCTGAAATGTTAAATGCGTTAAAAAAAATACATTTTAAGCTTAGTTAACTTTAATAAAAATATATCTCACCAGTAGAAATGCTACTAAACATAAATAAACAAGTTTTGAATGCATTTTACTTCACTCGACAATGCTCAGACAGAAACTGCGCTTTTCGTATACATTTCTACGAGAATTTATACTAGTTCTATCGATGTATCAGAAATTCTCGAAATATATTACAAATTATATATTTTTTTTTGCTAAATGCGGTTTACTGAGAATATTATTATTATTAATCAGAGCTAAAAAAAATATGTAGCAAAAAATATATATTTAATATTTATTTATTGCGGATTAAAATCAATTTTATAAGCCACTACCCATTTTCATTTTTTATCTCACCAGCACAAATGCAACAAAACACAAATGGAAAACATTAAAAAACATTTTAGTTCATTTGAAAATATTCCGATAGAAACTGCGCTACTTGTACACATTTCAACGAGCATTTATATTAAATTGTACCTACAGCTAAGTTTAAATTCTGGAAAATTTAAACAAATTTAAATTGGGTTTTTTTAAGAAATTTGATAACATTTAATTACAATTAATTAACTAATCAGAGCTGAGAAATTTGTAAGGAAAATATTATAAATAATTATCGGTCATGCTGAAGTTTTTAAACCTTTCAAAAATGTCTTAAAAGTATGCTAGGCTGATTGAAAAGCCTTTCGAAGTAATGCGCTTTGGACACTGTAAAAAAATAATAATAAGTAGATGTTAATAAAAATTTAAAAAAAAAGTCAAAAATAATAAGGATTTAATTTGGCACCCTCTCTGTGTCAGGCCCGGGACTTTTCAATCAGCCTAGTATTTGTAAAAGCTATTACCTCTACTGCTGCTGACTTCGGTTGTTTGATTTCTGTTTATATTTTTTCTAACATTTTTTTCGTTTTATTTCATCTCGTGTGTCCTATGATGTAATTATACCAGGCGACGTATCCCGCCACTGTCTCTTTCTAATTTGGTAACAAATTTTGTTGTGAATGTTATTTTGGTGAATTTATACAATTTTTTTTTCTTAATTTAAGATAATTCACCACTCATTATGTTGTCAAATTTATGTATCAGGGATTTTGTGATTTTTCGAAATCTCTTTTAAATTTAATAATATATTTTTTAGGCCCAAGGCCCGGGGGGAAATAAAATGTATTGGGGGTGTTTTAAAAAATTTTTTTTTTTTTTTTTGTTAATATCATAAACATCTGGAAAGTAGATTAATAGAATTAACTTGAGATGTATTTCAATTAAAATAATTTTGTTGCTCTATAATTCAAAGGGTACTCTTTGTTTAAAAGTTATGTTCTGTTTTCACTTATTAAATTCCTTATTCAAAAAATTTGTTAAACAGGTTTTAAACGTTACGGTTCCATCAAAGTTGAAGCATTTCCCTGTTTTCTTTAAATTTTTTTTTTTTTACAATTATTACAGTAAAATTATAAAGGAAATTGATAATTAGCTAAATATTTACACCTAATGTATTCAATTATTTGTAATAATTAAACTTAACTATTAAGTAAAATCAAAGAAAAATCATTAAACTATCTAATTACTTAATTAAGATTTCTATAAATGGTCATAATTGTTGAATGCCAATAAGAGAAACAAATAAACATTGAAGCCATAAATCAAGACAAACGAAGTTACAAAGCCAAGTTAAGCTGCGCTCAAAAAGATCCATGGTAACAACTTTCAGCAGCAAAAGCAGCAGCACATTGACGGTCAGAGGCTCGGATCCGTGGTCAAGTTAATGACATTTGATGCAATAACCGTCAACATTTAAGCAACCGCAAAGATTGTATAGGAAAAATTAAATATTGTAATTTCATTCAAAAGAAATCAAAAAAAAAAAAAATTACTACAATCCGACAAAAAAAATAAAAAATAGTTTTCATGAATTGAAACGTAATATTCAAATACTTATATTATATACATACGATATGCACTTATTTATTAAGTAATAACAAAATATTACAAATGAAATTGATAAAATGTTGTATGAAAAGCAAAAGAAAACTTGTAGTTACACTAAAACTACAAATTTTCACGTTGACAACGACATGCAACGTTGCGCATGCGCAAATACAATAAATAATTTTGCTTAAAATTTGCAAAAATTAAAATTTATGCTTAAATATGCATATGAACGAGGTTGGGCTGTTATATATTTGAAACATAAAAAAATGTATGCATTATGAAGAATTTAGGTAAATAAAAATATTTAGAAAATTATTCATTTTATAAAATCTTAAATAATTACAATTAAATTAACATTAACCTCGCCAGCCCTCGTTTAATTCGCAAAAATATGGCAGTATAACATGAGATAAAAAATTAGTAAAGCATGCTTAACCCATGACTACAGCGCGAGCCTGTTTAATTTGAAGCTTGTAATCCCAGCTGCAGTTATTGTATTGCGTCATCGCGAACGTTCGAACGCCAAAATGCATTTGTGCACAAAAATGTCACCAAAATTATTTGAATTTGAGAGGTCCCATATGTTTTAGCTCATTGAATTTGGTTTTGCCGGCGACACCTTTGTAGTTTTTCCTTTTTTTTTTTTTTTTTTTTTTAATCATTTGGCATATGCAATTAAGGCCTACATTGTGGGAGCACATACTACTCTGCATGCCACACGTTCAAGTGTTCAACAAATATTGCCACAGAGACTGACTGACCACTTGCAAGATGCTGCCGCCATAGCCATAAGCTTTCACTTTTTGTGGTAGCTCCTGTGCGCAAAGTTGCCACAATGACGACGACTCTAGTGCGATTGGAGCAGTTTGATAGTGACGTGCTTTGCAGTGGTTTCAGGACAGTAAAAAATTTTCATTTAGGATTTGGTACATTTTACATATTAAAACACAGGTCGACAAGGACAATGATTTAAGCATTTAACTAGGGCAATTTTATATATTTTCCATCACGTCGAAATTTGTAGGATGGGTTCTAAAACTCAAAGAACACTGATAGTGATTAAATATAGCAGATGAACATGAGGTCATAAAAATCCCCAATAAGTAATAAATTGAAGCTTGAACCTTCCGTTACAAAAATTGGGTCGTGAAAACCCGGAATCAATCGCAAATTTTGAACTATTAAAACTTTTTTATAATTATTGTTGTTTACTATTATTGTTGTTCAACCACTGTACACCATCTTCTCAGCCTATAAATATACAGAGTGCACAATTTGTAAACGTCAATATATACGATGCAACATATGCACATGAACATTTCTGGATAAAGCCGAATTTATTGCCTCAAATGGTGTAACGTCACAGCTTCCGCCTATGCAGACAAGCTGCACTGCAAGTAGATAAAATATATTATATACATACGGACATACTAACGTATTTTTTACAAAATAAAGAAAAAAATGAACTTGTATACTTCCGATTTGCAGAGACATGCGAACGAGTTGCCATTGAATTTAATTTATTTGCAACGATGATATAAGGCAACAGAAGTGGCTCGCATGTTGCTGCTGCTACTGCATACAAGAAATATGCAGAAAACCGAGAGCGAGGACAAGGATGAGGACGAGGGTATTGTAGGTTGAATAATGAAGTTGAAGTTCAACTGAAAGCTGGCTGAAAGGCCGACAAACAACAGCTTACATTTTCTTAAAAATATTGCGCAATTGTAAATTCAGAGACAGAGAGAGAGAGAGAGAGAGAGAAAAACCTACTTTGTATAACTGCAAACAGCTGCACTTTTCAATAAGAAAGATGTGGAACAAGACTCGAGAAATTTCGATTGATAGTGAACAGGAAGCAGGTGCAGGCTTCGTTAGTGAGCATTTATTTTATTTTTTTGGGTAATCCCCAAGATGCACATACTACTTCATTAAATACTCTTCAAATTTTTATTCGCCTAAATTTAACAAGCAAATTAATAGCATTTTTTTTTTTTTTTTTAAGTGTTGCACATATGGCACAGACATAAATTTTTTTGTTAGCATCTACATATTCATTTAATTGCACCATGCTTCAAGTGGTTTCATCTGCCAAAAAAAAAAAAAAATAAAAAAAAAAACCTGTTGGCCCGATTATTGTTATTATAAAATAGAGAGGGAAAAAGATAAAATTCAAATAAAATTTATTTTGCTTGATTTTGACAAGGCGCCAATTTTTCCACATTTTTGTGTGGCATATTTTGCATGCTATTCACTTCCTTCCTGTTGCACTACTTAGCAACGAATCAGTTAATCTGTTCGAATTTATGTATGTCCAGATCAAATGATCGTGATATAATATCCTGCGTAACATTTTAAATTAAGGAAATGCGTTTTAGTGTCTTGCAATCCTTTGCATTTGTTGCAAAAAACTTTATAAAAAAAAGGTATAAAATTATATATTTAAGTCATTGTCTTTTAAAGTGAATTCCATGTCAACAAATATTTCAAATATTTCAACGCCAATCAACCATAAACGAGATGCATTCAATCAAGTCTTCAATTCGATTTAATTTGTTTTACTTTAAACTGATTTTTTTTTTAAGTTTTTTGTTTAAGCTGCATACTACATTAATATTTATTTATTTACAACAGGCATGTTAAGCAAGATTGGTCGAATCACTCAATCACTTTAAACATTTTTATCGACAACTTTTCAATTTCTGTCGCCATTTTGAACAATGATTTTAAACGGAAATATGTATTGCATGCGATATGATTTGTAATGATTTATTTATTTAACGAACTCATTGCTTTCGTTTATTTTTTTTTTTTAACGTTGGTCGACTTTATTGTTGCACTGCAATTTTTTATACAATGTACAGAATAAATAAATATATAATTAAAATTTATATATTATGTTTTTATGTGAAGAGCAGCAGAATGAAAAAAGCAAGAAACATAAAGGCAATAGCCGCAGGTCATTAATCGTCGTGGGAGGTGCACTAATGCATGGTGCAATTATACAAGGTGTTGTTAAACGCTCTTTCTCTCTCAACGTATTGCGTACCAACGTCAGTCGTATTTTACTGTTATGAAAAGAAGAAAAAAAAACAAAAAAAAAAAAAAAAAACAAAAATAAAACACAAATTTTCTAGCTCATTCACACTTCAAAACAGAGTAAAAAATAAAAGAAATCTATCTCTTTCGCACTCATATTCTCGGTTCGCATGGTACCATCGTTTTGCTTGACACCACCATTATAATTTTAACATGCGCCAGTACACTAATCAAATTTTAAAAATATATTCTTATGAGGGATTTGAATCAATATAAGACTTATAATTCGCAAACTGTTTATTTTTAAAAAGTGTTACCTATACTTTGGCTGACATGTTTTGTATAATTTTTTTTTTTTTTAATTATTTAGCCTTTTTTTCTTTTCTTCGTGGGCATAAAAATACTTAATTTAGGAATCCTGAAAGATTCTTGGTTATTTGAAATAATTATAAATTCACAAAAATTTCAGCATATTTAGTCAAAAGTTTAACATCCCAAAAAACGTCTTGTTGACCCACCTCCTTTGGTGAGACCACAACAATTGCATGACTTTTTGACAAATGGTCAATATAAAAACTTTCAAAAAAAAAAAAAAAGATAAAAAGATATAAACTGACCGAAATATAAATTATCTCAAAGATTTAATAGCAATAAAATTTTCAGACAACATTTCAATGTATAGCGTTGCATTTTGAAGTTTTTGCAACGCCCGAAATTGTTACATGAAAATGCATTTTATTATTTTGCTTCTTTTGCTTTCGTTTCCAAGTAATTAAACCAGTATTTCTCTGATTTTTCCACAACATTTACACAAAATTTACAATGTTTGTTAAATGTTCAAGTTGCTCTATTTGCTTTGAGTTAAAATTATTTCACTTTATTTTTTTTTTTTTTTGGTTAGATAACACACATCATGTGTAGTATATAAATATGTATAACAATTTGCAGACAGACAGACAAATAAACATAGTTACAGACAGACAGACTGACATACGACAAAATATGTTAACACAGCACTTAGCGTCTTGACAGACAAGTTGCACTGAAGTACAAACTTTTGTAAGACATTTTTAAATTGCAACAATAATAATACCAAAGCAATTGTCATCCTTTTCGTGTAAATAACAAAAATACGTACGGTGCACCATAGACACTAATCACATTCTGCAACTTCACATTTCCGATGCTCAGCTGAAAACTTATTTTAAATTGGAATGGAAAAAATTTTATACTTAGCGTGGGTGTTTATATTGGATGTATCGTTTAACTTTGATATAGTATTTTTAGTTAATGTAATCGTCAAAATTACTTATTCGTATTCCCTTTTTATACCCTACACAATGAGGTTTAAATAAAAAGTATATATGAACGGAAAACGATGCTTTGGATAAAGTTTTCATCGATTCCATTTCGGTTAGTATGATATCACTAATCTGATGATCTAATGTCAACTAAATCATGAAAATCGTCGAATTCGACTGTCATGTCATGTCACAAAAAAACTGTTTGACAACCTTTGCCATATTTGACAAAATTTCTTATACATCGTACATACTCATTATAGTTTCTCTAGACTTTAAATCAGTTTTATGGTAAACGAACTGTATCTAAAAACGTAGTACATCAAAAACTATAAGACTTAATATGCTGCGTCCTTCGAAAAGTTTCAGGAGCTTGGTTGGAAGATGCTGTTGCATCCATCTTATAGTGCGGACATGGAACAAAGTGAATGTCACCAGTTCCAGTCGCATTCAGAGAGGTACATCGAGTGAATTACCTTAAAAATAGTAAATGACCTTGAAGGGGTTTTTTTCACGGATTTAATAAAAATATATCAGTTTCCTTTTGCTTTTCATTCCGTATTGTGGGACGACAAAATCATTTCCACTTTACGCCATAACGTCAGTTATTTGCTAATTGTGTCGGGAATATGGGATTCCCGTTAGCCACCTTATATTTCATATTGAATTTTACTTGTAGCGTATTAAAACTTCAATACAACAATCAAAGTGAACACTTACTTATTTACATATTTATGTTTGTACATATATTGACTTTGTTGGCTGCTGTAATTGACTTTTGATTTTACGATTCGTTTTCAGTTTGCTCTCGTTATCCACTCCCATTAAATGCCGCTTTTGACATACTGACAGTGAACTTTTGCATAAAGATGAGCACGTTTCAAGTTACAATTTGAATAATATTAGATAATCATAGACGTGGGTCAATAATTCAAGTTTAATTTTTCGAAATGGTTCAATCGACGTCAAGGTTAATTTTGAATATGGAAGACAAAAAATACAAATTCAAAAATAATTGTTGTAAATTATTTAGAGGGATTTTTTAATTAGTTTTTTTAATGTGACATCAGAACACTATTAGTATTTTTAATGTATCCAAGTTACTTTTTTATTAACTTGGGTTATCTAATTAATAAAACCACGTGACGGCTTCTAATTAATACTTTTCAGTTTTCTTAATATATTTCATGCAAAGTAGGAATTCAAGTTTCCTTCCTAAGTCCTTTCGTTTTTCTAAAAAAATCAAATACATACTCACACACTTTACATCACAAAAAACACAAAAGATACAAAACTATCTTTCAAGTACGTAAAGCATAATTGAAGTAAAAAAAAAAAATAAATAAATATAAAATATTCAATAAATCTACTTTGGATTGCAAATTTAGTGAAGCAAAAGAGCACTTAAATTATTACAAAATTCATATTCAGATATATGCACATTACGATTATTAAAATAATCATTATGATGAACTATGCAGTAAATATAATGAACTCTTAGCACATATCTCACTCACATGCACAGACACACAAAGACAAATCCAATGTATTATGGCGTCAAGGAAACGCAATGGGTAAATGGACAATAGTATAAAAAAAAAAAAAAAACAAAAATGTCAAAAACTTCAACGAATAAAAATGAGCACAAACAAAAACACAAACAACAACAATAAACACAAAAAATACAATAAAATAAATGATCCCCAAAAGAGACACTTAACGAACAAATTCATTTGATTTATTTTACAATTACATCGAATGAAAGAGAAAGAGCGAGAGAGATACTGAGACAAAGCAAGTGCATTGCACAGTGGTTTATTATCGATTTAAAGTTAAACTATCTATCTATACATATAAAATAGTAAAAATGTTTCTATGTCCGCTATGGACGTTAAAACCATCCAACCGAAAAGCCCCAAGCCTTCTTTAAAAGGCAACAATGCAAGTAAATTAAGTTCCACTAAACCATGCATGGACACATTCGGTTTATTTAAAAAGTCGATTTTCTAATTGCGCGCTCTCTAACATATTTAGGCATGCTGGTTTTTTAGTATGTTTGGTTGCGCTGCAATAAAAAAAATAAAAACAAATAGTGAAAATGTCATCGAAAAGAACTGCAATTGTACAAAAAAAAAGAGCGTGCAAAATCCGTACAAATAATAGTAGCACTCGCCGGGTATTCGCTATTATTTTTCATTAACCTCGATACAATTATTACAACGTTTTTCAATTATTTTATACCTTCCAAATACTATGTTTTTTCAAGGTCCTTACTTAATAGGCGTTTGATATTTTTAGATATTAAAATGGCGGTATCATTTCTAGACAAATTTTCCCTATAAAAAGTGGTCCTGTCAATCCGTTATTTTTAAATATTTAAAAAACTGCTACTTTTCTTAACCATTTTCAACCACGATGCAACGCGCGTGGCTGCTAAAATAATTGCGCCGGCGCTAAGAGCACAAATCAAAGCAACAGAAATAAAAAAAAAAAAAAATTAAAGCAACAACTAACGCACAAAATAATGCAAATAAAAAACACAAAAACAAAAACTATGGCGCTCAGCTGCTTTATAAGAAGTGCGCATGCGTCAAAGGCAACAGTTTGAAATTGAAGCGTGCCCAAGTAACAACAAAAACGTAACGTAACGTAACCGAATAACGGGAGTAAATTTAAGAAAAAGTGTTGCCAAAGCGTTGCAAAATAAAAGTGCAAGTAAACGAAACGAAAGAAAGTTTTTTAAGAGAGAATGTGTGTGCATATGTGGGAGACAACAGCTTGAAACAAGACCAAACCAAACAAAACTTGGAGAGCGAAAATAAAAAACAAAAACAATTACCGTTACGATAATTGAGTGAAAAAAAAGAAAAACAATAAATATAAAACAAAATCGCGCTTGCTCTCTTCTCGCATGCTGCTGCTCAATTCGTGGTCAAATCGATTTGAGCCAATCTTCATTTATGCTTTTATTTTCGGCTTTCTGTTGCTTCGAGTAAAAGTTAAACTGCGCTTGCGCATAGCGGACGTGTTTTGCAGTGCAAACTAAAATAACGGAATATATTTTGATCGAACGAAGGAGAAAGATACACTTTTCTTATTTTAATTAAAACGCGTGCAGATACATTTGTATCTTTTTTTTAATTAACATTTGTGGCGTGTACATTTGTCGTATTTTTAATTGACTTGGATTAGCTAATTATATGCTGCCTTATTTCTAAATTCAAACGGAATTAATAAATAATATAAATAAATAAAATAAAGATGCACATAATGAAGGTAAGTAAAGTGGAGCAATAAATACAAAAAAATAAAAAATTAAATTTCAAAATAATATAAAAAAAAATATAATGTTAATAAAATACGCAATCATTATCAACAGTATCATCATTATTATAATGAACATTATTCGCGGCATTTTTAACTTGATTAACACCAGCTATGACGTACCGCTTTATTTTTTTGCGTCTGTACAATGTTCAAGTGAAAGCGTTTCATTTACCGAGTGACAATAACCAAAATTGTGTTTCAACCATATGCAGCAAGCTACTTATAAAATAAATAAAGTTTTTTTTTTCATTTTTTTAAGTGAAAACCTTTTATGTGCAGATTTAATATTGAACTTAAAACAAAAAAAAAATATACACAAAAATTGCAAAACAAACAATCAAAAGATACATGAATTCATCAATCAATCGAGCAATCGATTGCAAACCATAAACCAAATATACTCGTATTGATGGTCAACAACAAGTTCAAGTGCATTTAAATGTCCAAAGGAAAATAAATACAAACAAATAAACAGAAAAATTCAATTAAAGTCAAATTGTGAAATTACAAAATAAAGAAAACCAAAGAAAAAAAACTAAAATTGTAAAGATACATTCATATAACTGCATAAAAATCACTCAGCCAAACAGTCAAATACACAGACAGACGGACAGACAAACACTGTATTGCAACGCTTCAGTGCAGCTGCTAAAATTAAAACGATATTATAAAATTTATTAATTTATATTTGTATATCTTAAACTATTATGCAATCATATGCAATCTAACCCAAAAATCCCAATAAACTAACTTCAAAAGAAAGAGAAATATATACAAATAATAATGATAATGGGTGTTGCAATAATACTTACTGACTCAAGTATCTATGAAAACGAACTGATAAAAAGTACCTATTTAGTTTACTGGATTTACATTGAGTTTGTTTATGTTTAAACAAATTAAACTCGAAAAATAAAAACATTTAGAGAAACAATTAGTCATGTTCTCAATTTCCATTCCACAAAATTGTATCGAAAGTTGAATTATAAGCCATGCTCCCGTAATCGCAAAAATTTTGCGATTTACGAATTAGTAAATTCGTACGATTTCAAATTATTCGTGTACTTGCCAGAGCAAAAGTTATATTTCATTTTAAATTTTTTTGCGTTGTACCTGATATAAACTGCTATCGGTTACCAATTAAATGGTTATCGGTCTAAGCAAATAGCAAATTGTTCTTGCTTTGACAAAATTTGTTCTGTTCTTTAAATTTAGACATGAGTAAATATTCATTTAAAATTTTTCTAGAACCTTTTGGATGGTTACTGAATTTTATTGTTTTCACTTTTCAGAAGTGAAATTGAGATCAAGGGTATACTACACTAGGGTAGTCCAAAAAAAAATTATAAGTGCTCAGCCCCTAGGATTGTTCTATATTAAAAAGGAGATTTTTTTTTAATCGGATTTATTTTTTTTTTTTTTTAATCGTTTAATATTTAATGGTGCCGCAAAGCCTCTAAAGTTTCCCATGCATTTTATATGGGAAAATTAAATTGTTTCGTAGATTTAGTGTAGAAACCTGGAAATTGAATATTTTTTAACTGGATAAGCATGTTTATCTTCATTAATGATCGTAGAATAACATCCAATTACTCTTTTTTAATTTTTAAATATTAACTATTTTTACAGAGTTTCAAAACAAACCAAAATCGTAAAAATATGAAGAAAACGAAAACAATACTTTTTTAGTTTTATAAAAAATTAATTTTTAAAAATTAAATAATAAATGATTGGATGTTATTCTATGAACGTTTATGAAGAGAATTTAGAAAAAAATAATTTTCCAGGTTTCTACAAAAAAGAAGATGATCTTCATTTCATGGAATAAATTTTAAACTGCAAACAGTTCAAGATTAATCATAATTTTTTCTATTGTAACACCCTTTATCAAATGACATGCAAAAGCGTCATTACATCATAAGAAACTAATGAAAAGAAACCAAATTTAAATAATTTGAACCGCAAGCCGTATGGCATGGACGCATGACTAAGTGGAAGTGGCTCTATGCTCGAGAGTTAAATGTTTGTGCATAATTATTATGTCAGCTAAACATGTTTTGTCTTTTTTTATTATTATAATATATTTCGGCAGTAGAAATGCTCAACACTCTCTTAACAACAACAAAAAAAGTAATAATAATATTTATATGCAAAACATAAATACAAAACAAATTTAGCACAGACAGACGGACAGATAAATAAGTGACTGTCTGAAAAGCTAAAAAAATACACAAACAAAGATACAGATACATACACATATGAAGCAATCGAAAATCAGAGCAAACCTACGACAATTATTTGAGGTTATCGTATCTGTCAGATTGACAGAGGAGACTGTTGAAGACAGTCAACTAAGTTCAAACTGAGTTGAGAAATGTTCATAAATTTGTTTTTGTTTTTCTTTCATTTGAATTTGGCGTTGTAAACCAATTTGTAAAGCGAAGTTTTTTTTTTTTAAATTTTTTTCGTTTTTTTTTTTTTTTTACAATTGACCACAATAATGACATCAAGGCAATCTGCCAGCGTCAGTTACTTTCTCTCGTTTACTTCTATCTTTTTTTTTTTTTTTTTTTTTAACTTTTGTGGCTTTGCAGATTTGACTTTGGCAACTTTTTTGCATGAATTATTTTATTCTGAAATAAATTGTTTCTTTCTTTCTTACTTGAGATACTTTGCAACTGTTTTTGTCATATTTTAAAAATAAAAAACTTGTCTAATTAATATTGCATTTCAACGCATTAATTAGTACAATATTAAATTACAACAATTGCATTTAAAATAAAAGTTTTTAATTATTAATTTATTCAATCAAAATTGGGTTTAATAACTTAAAATGTAAATCCCAATGAACATTACAGATTTGATAAGAATCGGACAACAGTCTTCGATTTCCATGTTAAACGTGAAAAGAGATAAAATTCAGTTATTCAGGATAATTTTTTTTTACTGTACAATTTTTATTATATCTCTGATTTGTCATCAAATTGTCTTAAACAACACTGCTTTGTGTTTCTTTTCAACACTGAAAAGTGAAAAAATTTTTGTCTATAACTTAAGTTGAAAACTTTTCGTCTACCCGAGAGGAGAACGTGCCATAATTATTAAATACAAATAAGCGTATTTTTCACTGCTAAAATGTTTCGCAATCAATACGATAATGATGTAACTATTTGGAGTCCACAGGGACGCATACATCAAGTCGAATATGCTATGGAAGCTGTGAAATTGGGCACCGTTACTGTTGGCCTGAAAAGCAGTGACTATGCCGTTTTGATTGCGCTATGCAAGACAGCATCGGAGTTATCTGATTCGCAACGTAAAATCATACTAATTGATAATCATGTTGGCATATCGATTGCTGGCATAACGGCAGATGCTAAAGTAATCAGCTCATATCTACGCACGGAATGTCTTAGCTACAGCCACGAGTATGATGCGCATTATCCCGTACCACGCCTCATGTTTAATCTTGGCAAAAAGATGCAAATAACCACACAACATTATGATCGTCGTCCGTACGGCGTTGGTTTGCTGGTAGCAGGCTACGATAATAATGGTCCGCATATTTACCAAGTGATGCCCTCAGCGAATTACTTCAATTGCAAAGCCATGTCAATTGGTGCGCGTTCGCAAGGTGCACGCACATATTTTGAACGTCATTTCGAACAATTCAATAATTGTTCCAAGGATGAATTAATCTGTCATGGTATTCAAGCTATACGTGGCTCGTTGCCAAATAATGAAAGCGCTTCGAAAATTATTATTTCGATTGGAATTGTTGGAAAAGATCAGCCGTTTAAAATTTTAGACGAGGCGGAAACTAAGAATTATCTTGTCATGTCTAAGGAAAAATATGGACCTGTGGAGAACAACGAGGAGGAACCTGAAGATAATGAGCAGCAAGCGAACGTTGATGAAGAGCCGCAATTTAGCGTTGATGAAGAGCCACGTCCGTCCGGAATGGAGCAGTAAGCTGAAATCAATTGATTATTGACTTTTTATCAAAATTTTTGCTATTTCTTCTTATCATGTGAACATGTTTTCGTATACGAGTTTATAAATCTTATTAAAAATAAATGTGCGCAAGATCAGACCGATTTCAAACAAGTGTCTTATGGAATAAGTCGCTGGACTCTTTGGTTGATTAGTTAGTGCAACTTTATCTCTAGGCCACTATCATCAAACGACCCCTGTTGGAGGTACCTTTTGAATGTAGTGGAGTTAATCTAAATGGGTGATTGCTTTATTTTTTTTTTATATATGGTGATGTCAACGAACAAATAATGGTTCTGTTAATAAGAGGAGTTTAAAACAACATTTTTTTAAATATCATCCATGCACCCGTAATCACAATCGTAAAAATTTGGCGATTTACTCTACAAATCGTATATCATCATCAATATATCACAATATATTTCCGAATTCAAACCGATTTGATTAGACCGATAACGTTTAAATTTATAATCGATTGCAGTTTTTGTCATGCAAAAAAAAAAAAAAAAACGATGGCCGGAGCACGAATAATTTGAAATCGTACGAATTGACTAAATCGTAAATCTCAAAAATTTTGCGATTACGGGATTTGCGATTAATATACTGATTTGCTAATTTAATTTCGTGAATAGATAACTATCATACGTACATATACATATTATATCATAATTGATTATATCTATCACAAATTGATAAACAATTTATTTTTGGCTAAAATTTAATTACTTCGTTTCGCCATTGCGCAACATTGCACAATCCAAAAGTTAAACAAAAAAAACAAATAAGTATTTCATAAATCAATAAATAAATATTTGCCCTCAAATTCCAACATGCACCGCCGCAGTCAAAAAACAGCAGCTGTATCGATTCATATCAAAGAGTATTTATACGAAACATATTTATAATTAGTGCATTTATATGCATATTGCAATAAAATATTACGTGTTGCATGATTCTTCAAATTATGATGCCCAATTAGAAACCAAACCAAAGGTCGTAAAATATTTTCATGGTACATAGTAGCAAATTTTGCAACAATAATCAAATATTTTATACCAATTTATTTGGCTCAATGGTTTTGTTTCACAAATTCAAACTATGAAAAATTTTGTTGCAACAAAATAGAAAGCAAATGCATGGCGGCGGCCACTTTGCCCAAAACATGTATTGAAAAAGTCATTAACACTTAATTGCAAAAACCAAAAAAAAAAAAAAAAAAAAAAAAATATCGATTAATAAGAGTCGAAGTCGAGTATTTATGTATTTCGTATTTCACCTAATAACCTAAATTTGGTATTAAGAAATTATTGCAATAATTAGTAAAATGATTTAATTTAGGCGATTAATTTAAGATATAATTATGCTCTTTACAAATAGAGTGGGACGGGTATATGCAATTTAAGAAAATGTATGCAACAGAAACAAAAAAATATATATAACTAGATTTTGTAGCTGTACAGAATAAAGACCTTCGTCATGCTACGAAGATTGTAGCAGACTTTTATAACCGTATAATTCTTACATTATCAAGACAACTGTTAAGTCAATTAGGAAGTTTTTGAATATTCTTTTTTTATGTATGTATCTGCATCTAGATTACCACAAAACGATAAACTATTGAACCATATAAAAGCATTAAACTATGGCTAACTTGTCAATTAGCAAACATCGGCACGTCTAATCGTCTATTAAATTGTTATTCGTTTAGCGAAAACGCCCTAAAGCAGTCGAAAATCACTCAAGTAAAACACTCATTCACATTTTGGTTCATTAATTTACTAAATGTGCATTTGATTATTGTACAACGTTGATGATTTATGTACAAAACTTTATGATTTATTTTGGAACGAAAAGAAAATAAAACAAAAAGTGTTTAATTGCAGAATTATTAGTAATAAAGTTAATAAAATGTTTGAGCAAATATTTTTCAATGTATCATGCCGTCTCAACATGAAAGCCACATTTTATTCATGTCCCATAAAGAGATTAGGATTGGAACAAATTTTAGCTTACATCAAAAATATTCGGCTTAACGAATTTTCTAGTAAATTGAAGTAACCAATTTTTCCAGTTTATAAAATGCACAAAATTGCATGTGTAAGAAAATATTGCATAATATAAAAAGAAAAAGTGACGCATGTACGAGTATTTTTGACTATATCAAAAAAAAAAAAAAAAATGTCTCATTGGTTTAACGAAATTTTGTAACTTTAACAAAAAAAATATATTAAAAATAATTTTTATGTAATTTTATGCGCTCATGTGTAATAAATATTTTTATTTTTTTTTTTATATTTTCTTTCAGCTTCAGTGCCTGTTAATGTTGACATTAACAATTTCATGGCAGCAGCTGTGTCACAGTTTTCCAGCAGCTGCAGATGAAAAATCTTTATCGCTAGAAGATACAGATATCGACAATGAGCACGAAGAAAGCGTTAAAGATTCACAGATTGCAAAACGTTCTGGCAGCTTTGATTATGTAACGCATCTAAAATCAGGACTACTTTCGGGCATTGGACATGCATCAGCCTCAATTGCATCGGGTAGCTCTGGTGGCAGTGGTGGACATGGCGCTGAGAGTTATAAATCGCATGACGTTGTGGTGCATGTAAGTTTGAAATAAAAAAAAAAAAATTGTATAATAAAGCCTCAACCAAAACGAAACTTTAGGGCAATCATGTCGACTATGATCCTTGGTCTTTCAAAAAATCTGTGCTGAATACAATATTCCAAGCGGTTAAAGCCATTACCGGTGGCGTTACAGCGCTCAAGGGTCAACTGATTAAAGGGCAGCGGTTATGCGCTTAGTGCCAGTGGCAATGTTGTTGCAGCCGGTGGCGATAAGGTTACCGATGTTGGCAAGGCCATTATTAATTCGGCACACATCAATTCACATACATATGGAACTAGTCATTCTAGCAGCGGTTTTGTGCATCCATTTGCCAAATTTAGTTCATTGTCAGGAGCATCCTCCGGTGGCAGCAGTGGCAATAAGCATGCACCATCGCCAGGGCATACTGTACACACTGAGAGTAAGTATAATAATAGGCGTGAATATGATACGCGTAAGTATAAACGTAGTAAATTATTATTAAAGAGTTTCAATATGTTACTATTTTAAATAATTCAATATTGCGTATACGCAATGTACTCTTTTGTAAATATTATTTTTTTAATTTTAAATAATATGTTGAAATGCATAAAATAAAATAAAATAAAATATGTAAATATATAAATGAATAAATATATATTTTTTGTATTTAATCAATCATGCATTAAGTAAAAATGTATAACTAAACCAAAAATCTTTATTATTAAGTCACACACACACAAATACACAGCTACACACACACATACAGAAAAAATCATTGAAGCAAATAAACGCAGCAAACATGCAATCAAGTTCAAATGCAAGACGCCAAAATAGCGCACATCTTGCAATGGTCTACAAGTCATGCACAAAACGGAAGACTCGTTTAACTTGGCTTGAAGTATCTTATGGATACTTTGACAGATATCAATAGTTGGTTATGCCATAAAACCAGATTACGTTCACTGAACTGCGCTCTTGTATGCCATTTGTTGGCATCTTTGGTGACTTTCGTTTTCAAATGGCCAACAAGTTGCCAGAGATGGCGCGTCGCACTTCTTCAAATGAAAAAAAAAAACAAATTAGTAAAGCCTTAAGTTGCACAAAAGCATTTTTTAATTTGATTTAATTTCAAGAATTATCTTGATTATTTTTAAATACAATTTCTTTGTTTTTTTTTTTTTTTTTTTGTTAACAGCCATCACCACATATGAAATACCCACGGGTCACTCTAGCTATGGACCACCATCGAAACCGCCAAGCTATAGCAGCGCTACGCATCAATATTTGCCACCTGCTGGTGCTAGTTACTCATCAAGCGGTGGCGGTGCTGCCGGTGCTCCATTCAGCCATGGACATGTTGCATTCGAAGCACCGCAGAGCAATTATTTGCCAACAGGCTATGGACAAGAAGGTAAGGCGTAACAGCAATGTTCATAACGTTAAAATTTTCATTTTTTAAATATGTATCAGAGTAGGGTGTGGTTCGTTTCATCGTTCAAAAGTTTTTACATCGAAAATTAACCATTTGACAATTTTACTTTTGTAAATATATATTTTTTTTTTTATTTATTTTTGTCTTTTTTTTTTTTTCTTTAAACATTTAAAAACGCGCATGCTAATTTGTTTTAACATATTATTTGTTCACAACTGCTTATTTGCATACATTTCTTCTTGTATATATTCACACACACACATATACGTGTACACGCCTACTTCTGTTGTAGTTGTAGTTGCGTTGAGTTGCTTCCACTTCCGATGAATTTTATGCTTATCTTCAATAGTTACATATATTGAATTTCAAACGTAACATTCGATGGCGCGTCATATACGTTAATGAAAGTGAAAGCATCCATCTACCGCAAAAAAAAAAAAAACAAACAAAATAAATAAATAAATTTAAGTGTAAATAAAAATTTTTGAACGTTACCAGTCAAAGACTGACAATAAAATATTACATTTTATACGCTTCATACTTAAATTAATCTGTATTATTCATTTGTCATGTAGCTTGTAACAAATAATTGCAATTTTAATTTAACTAAATATGAAATAGTTCTAGAAACATAAAAAATCAAATCGTAAAACATTAAATTTAGACGTTTTCGTTTTTGAACCCTGACAATGTGTTTTGTATCTAAATATGAGGAACATATTTCAGTCTTAATTACACTTTCAAAAGATATAATCGATAGGTGATTTCATATATACAAAAAAATTATCAGAGATCTAGACAGCTCGTGGTGAATTTTGTCTTCAGTACAGTTCATCCTACAATCGATTTGTTATCGATTAAAAATCAAAACTCAAATCGCTAAGAAAACCATATTTAGAATAGTGAAGAGTATAACAACTTCATAGACAATAAATTTGTTTTAACTTTTGTTTTTTCATAATTTTTTATTGGCTACGTGTTAAGTGATTATCTCTTTTGTATGTACCTATTTCATTTATTCATAAATGCATTTTATTATTGTTTGTTGTTTTCATTATTTTAATGAATTTTATTACACAATACCTACTTTATTTTGTTTATATTATTTGCATGTATGACTTAACTATAAAAATGTGTTTTGTAACTTTAATTTTTTTAATTAACGCATTCTGGGCCAACTATTCTCGCCGTTTTGCATTTTATTCAAAAAAAAAAATATTCTATAAAAGCTAAAAAAGTGTAAACTTATGCCCTTTATATGTTTTCAGTATAGGTACCTAGTATATGATCCAGTGTAATATATGATCACTTTTTATTTTTTAATTTTTTTATTTCAATGTTGTAGGCCTGGTCAAATTTCAAATTTAAAATTTATTAAGTACCTGTTTAAGAACTTTTGTATTAATACCACTGTAATTGTCTGGTTTAAAATAGATTATTGATACCTACCAAACACTCCCCTTTGCAGCCAAAAATGAAGTTTAGTTCGAATTTAAAAAAAAAGAATCTATGTCCGCTATAAACGTTGAAACTATCCAATCGATGAGTTCCAAACCGATTTCATTCGAAAGGTTACAATGCAAATAAATTCAAATTCCCCTAATACATTGCATTAGACATATTCGGTTCATTCATAAAGCCGATTTTCTAATATTCCAATACAAAAATGTTATATTTTTTGTCTGTTTTTATACCAGCCCCAATATATTGTGGCTCCACTGCAATTAAAAAAACAGGTATTTTTTAGAGTTTTTCTATATATTTTCATACCAACCTCAACATATGACGACGCGGTGTAATAAAAAAATGGTATTTTGTAGTATGTGTTCTACGTAGAACCAGAAGCCTGGTATCCGCTAGTATTTCATAAAAATAAGAAACTGAAATAATTTATTAGAAACGTATTTAGTAACAAATAGAACTGAGATACTGCAAATCAGAGAGCTTATAAAAATATCTATTAAAAATATATATAGACCACAGGTTTAACACTACTTCTTCTGCTTTTAATACACTATACATGCACCGATTAAAATAATTAGGTATAGATACATATGTATCTTAAAAATTGATTGACATATCTTGAAGAAACTATCATTTAAAATTATTAAGTGCATATATAAAAATAAGTTTATAAATATTTGTAAATATTAAAATATGCATATTATGTATAATTTATTCCGGAAAAATATTTTTATTTTACGCATTCTTATGTTATTATTTTATTATTGTGTAAATATTGTAAATATAAAAATATATTTTTATTTTGTTTAAATTGCAAACTCAAAAGAGAGCGAGCAATCAAAAATGTTAGTTTATATTTATTTTTTTAGGCTGATATAGGCAGAATCCTTTGTACATAAAAAAAGGTATTTAAATAACCAATAAAAACATTAGGTACAACAAATATTAACTAAAACACTAATACAAAAACAATAAAATAACACATAATCACATACATTACATACATTACATATACACATTCCACTTGCATACATACATATTCTTACATTAATACCTCATATAAAAAATTAAAAAATTAATTAAAAAAAAAAATGTTACACAATTGGCTAATTAATTGGCACACTATTCTTATTATTCTCCTTTACAAAAAAAAAAAAAAAAAAATTAAAAATTATAAATGCAAAAAAAAAAAAATTAAATAGCGCTACCAGCAACACAAATACAGAACGACTTCAATATCTATGGGCGCCATAAAAAATTAACCGATGAAGAGGCACGCAAAGCAGCAGCACAACTTCAGGAAATACTCAGCATGTTGCCGAATGGAAAAACCGAATATACTGCATCAAAAACTGTACAACTCGATACAACAGGCACATTGCCAACAGGCACTGTGGGACAAATTGATTTACCCAGCAATTATCCCGGTTTACCAACAAATCTTGGACCACTTGAATCACTTTCACATACGGAATCGATAACAGCAGCCTATGCGCCACAAAACAACAACAAACAACCGGTTCATCAAAGTAATGTCGGCGATATATATCATCAGATGGCAATGAAACAAACCGCTGAAGAGATTTATATACAAAAACATCCAAATGAAGGTTATGAATATCAAAAACGTCCCAATGAAGGTTATGAATATCAACCACCAACAACAAATCAGCAGCCACCACCGTCAGATCAGTATAAATATGAGAATTATCATGCACAGAAAAGTAATGCACTAAAGGATCTAACGCCGATTATAGCAGCTTTAGAGGTTGCTAAGCGTAAGGGTGGTACCCAAAGCGGTGGTAGTGGTGGTGCTAATGTTAATTATGCCATTGAGAAAAATGTACACAAAGTATCACAATTTCAATTTTTACCGCCGGTAATACAAAAATCAAAGTACACCTTCGGCAATGCGCCGGCAGCAGTTCCACCAAAATATGAGACGAGTTATCGCCCAAATTATACGAATTCATATAAAGTGCGACGTCATGTAGGCAGCTTAGCAGGAGGACCATTTCGTCCACAGGACTATGAGATACAGGATCCGCTGATATTCAATCGCATGTTGGAGGTTTAGTGAGACATAAAATCGTATTGATATATCGCTGTCTCTTTCTCTTTATCTGATACTATCTCAGTTTATGTTATTCTTTTTGTTATTATTTATTTTATTAATTTTAGTATAAAAATTTCTCTAAGTCAGTTAAACCGAAAAAATATTGAAAGGCATTTATTGTTTATTTATTTATTTATTAATTATTTATTTTTATTTATTAATAATAAATTAAATATTGTCAGCATGCATGAAACCAAAAGAAAAAAAATGTTGTTTATTAAATGCACTTTTTATTTTCACACAATTTGAAATGCACATTTGCTATTCTTTTTTTTTTTTTTGTTGTTTTTCGGTTTTTCACCAAAAATTTTCTTTAAAAAAAAAAAAAAAAACTTTTTTTTAAAACTATTTTAAAAATTCTTTAACATGTAAGTATGATTTCGTTTTGTTTTAACTTTTATTTTTCATAATTTTTTTTTTTTTTTAAATATTTTACAAAAATTTATATTAAATTTTTTCCCCAAATTCTTTTGCAGCATTTTATCACTAAACTTCTGGCCGAGTTTTCCGGTTGCTACGTTCTAATGCCCACCATCGTAAATAGCGAAAATATCGCCAGGCTGCTCTGCAATACACTGTAGTGCTTATTTTGTGAAGGATTGAACTGCTACACAAAAAAAAAATTATTTGATTTATTTAAGTTAGAAAATTAGTATTAAAATTTATGTTTCTGCACTTGCGTTTAATTTTTTTTTTAGGTTCACATCTATCATTCACTCTCTATCTCTTTCGCTTTCATTCTAATACATATGTATATGTGATTTTCATTTTCAAATTGAAACACTAAAAAGATAAAATACTCAAAAATAATTTGTTGTTATCGTTTAAGTATTTATAATCGAAAAATAAATAACATATTTTTTTTCAAACAAAAATTGTTTTTTTTATTATGACGCTGAATCTAATATTGAACAAAGGTTATGTTAAGCGCTCTTGCTCTCTCAAAAAGTTGCGTACCAACGTCAGACGTATTTCATTGTTATAAATAGAAAAAAAAAAAAAAAACTAAACAATAATTTTCTATTTCATTCGCACTTGCAAAACGGAGTAAAAATTAAAAGTATGCTAATTCAATCGTGCTCATACGCATGGTTCGAATGGTCCCAACGTTTCGCTTGACACCACCATTATAATTCCAACATGAACTTCGTTGATTGCTTTTTAATCTTCGATATCAAAATTTACATCTGCATCGTGAAGCTTGACATATATTTTTTGACGTAAAAACACTACAACAATAAAATCTAAGAACATAAAAACCAACGCCTTATCTGATCCTAGTATTTATTGTTCACTGTTTATCAGCATATAATTCAAACATATAAACAACAATTTTTAAAATTTTAAGTTTTATTGCTGCTTTATAATATTTTTTTTTTTTTTTTAATGATGACAATTATGTGTAATGACATTAAAAACGCAACAAAATAATATTGCAACAAAAATATATTCTATAAAAGCGAAAAAGTGTAAACCCTTATCTTATATGCCTATGTATTTAAGTTCCAAACAAAGTATTGAGTACTTAGTATATGACCAGTGTAATATATATCACCTTTTATTTTTTAATTTTTTCACAATATAGCTGGTTAAATTTCAAATTTACAATTTTTAAAGCTATGTGTTTAAGACTTTTGTAAAACCACTGTTTCTGGTTTAAATAGATATTGATCCCACCAAACACCTTGGCCAAATAGTTTGTAATTTAAAAAAGAACATCGCTTAACGTTAACTATCAAACCGTTTATTATTGCTGCTTTAAAATATTTTTTTTTTCTTTTTTTATTTTTCGTTTGTTTTTTTCTTTTAATGATGACAGTTTTATGTGTTATGACATTTAAAAAAAAAACAATGCAAAATAATTCAATATCAAGTGTGTTGGAGTAGTGCCCAAGTTTCAGAAAACTGTAAGATGAGAACAAATGATAGTCAGTTTTATACAGACACGCATACATTGCTTAGCTGACTTACAATTAGCTTTCGATGTTGATTAAGAAAGAGAGCTTACTTTATGGAGTCGCTCCCCTCCGAATTTATTGCCTTTTAAAAATGTCTACGCCTAAAATTATGCAATGTTTTTTTTTTATTTTTTAAATCACAGTAGTAGCAAAAATAATATGTACCAGAAAACAATGCATGTTTGTTGAAGTAATTTGAAAGAGCTTTTTTTCTTTACGAATTTTTAGATTCAGCACTAAACAGGTTTTTTTTCCTAATTAATCGAAAAAAATTTCGTATATTTTGTAATTAATGTAAGCACCTTTGAAGAGGTAAACAAACACAAATTTAATTATTCTTTATTATGATAAATTTATTTACGAAATCCTTTACAAAATGAAAGACTTAAGAATACATACACAAATGTAGATCAAAAACTTTTTTGCAGTAATAAAAAATCGCAAGACTGTCACACGTAAACACTTAATTAACGATAAAATTTATTTATTAATAAATTTAATTGAAGGAAACTGAATTTAGTTTATTTTATTTTATTTTATTTAGCACTTAATTCGTTGTCTTACAGACCAGCGACATTCAAATCGATCTAAATTGGCAAATGACTCAAACACAGCAAAATACAATATAAAAGAGAAACTCCTCCCGAACTAATAGTAACCGAATGAGATATCATGCAAAGGCTGAGCATTACCCTGGGGCAGAGCATAATCGCGTGCCAGCTGATCAAGTAAACTACCGCCACCACCACCGCTGCGACCCTGGATCTGCGGTTGCGGCTGATAGCGTGGCTGCTGTGGCTGTTGTTGTGGTTGATGTTGTTGCACAGGCACTGGAATTGCATGTTGCACTGGACGCGGAATGGGTGACTGTGTAGGACCAAAATGTACAGAATCTAAAATAGGACGACCACCTGAAGCGGGCGCCAAGAAACCTTGTGCGCGTGCACTCGATGGAGCAGGTGAAACGGGTGCAGGAGCATAGACTGGACGTGAAATGCGTACATTTGAAGGACCCTGACCAAAGTTCTGTGATTGTGAGTAATCAGGTTCTGGGCGCGCAGGATGCTGTAGTGGAGAATAGAGTACATCTGTGGTGCGTTGAGCGCCTGCAATTTGAATACGCGGAGGCAATGGTGCTGGTTGTGGTTGTGGCTGTGGCTGATGCTGAGGCTGTATATATTGTACACGACGTGGTGGCTCCTGTTCCTGTTCCTCTTCTTCATATTGTACATACTGTGGTTGTGGACGTGGCTGTGGCTGCGGTGGTGGTGGAGGAGGACGCGCTTGAGGTTGATGTTGTGGACGTTGTATGCGCTAAAAAAAAAAAGAGTAAAATCGTTATAACTGGAAATCATTCAAAAACAAAATACACATAAACTTACATAAGGACGCTGTTGACGCACTGGCACTTCATCCTCATATTCGGGCTCTTCCTTGGCAGTTTCATCGACTAGCGTGGGTGGTGCCACTGTAATACCTTCACCAGAAGGCTGGAAACCATATTGATTTGCGCCATATTCGACTACACGCACCTTGCCAGTCTCATCGACATAGCCATACTTGCCCTTGACCTCACCGGTAGCCAGCTTTGTTTCAATTTTAAACGAACCGTCAGCACCTTCATAGCCATATGTATACGAGCCGTCTTCGTTGTGTCTGCATTCAAGAATGATGATATGCAAATTCAAAATAAATACAAAAGCGAGAGAATTGCCAAGTCACTACTCACTTGTTTATTTGCTTAAGTATGGGCACTGGAGTTGGTCGTGGCGCCTCTGCTACTTGTCCCGTATGTGGACGCAATCTGATCGGTGCGGGACGTGGTGTGTTCTCTTGGTAATCTTGATAGTCTTGTGCTGTTGCCAGGCCAAAGATTAAGCTCAACAGAAGTAAACGTTTTAGCTGCAATGAAAGGAAACTGGTTCTTAATTGACTGCGGTACACCTTGATAAATTTGTAAGGAAAATACTTAAGTAAATATATAAAGCGTTTATTAATTCAACACTATAGCAAGTACATATATACATACTTATGTATAGTGTCTAAAGGTATACAAGTAAACTAAGAATGCAAAATGTATTTTAATGGTATTAAAGTTATATAGAAATACAAAAGCCAATCTTGTACCTTTCACTTTTGCCAATGGCCAATGACACCAACGATGAAACGCCCTCAATGCCAGGTTTTTGTATCAATAATCCAACAACAACAACAACAAAAATGCACAATAATTTATAAATAAAATTACAAATTTATAAATGCAAATAATTGCATCAAGCGAAACTTATGCGCTTAGATTTATACAATAAAAAAAAAATATATAATAAAAACTTCATAAATGAAATAGCAAACTAATGCAAGATAGATGCATATAAGCTGTGTTAAAAAACCAAACAGAAAGTATAATTTTTAATCGATAAATAAAAAGTAAATACGAGAGTTGTCTTATAAATTCTTAAGAAAAAAACTATCAAAATTATGGCTGCAATAAATGGAAAAAAATTAATTAAAGTCTTTGAAATTACTCACTGTCTAAATAATCGTCAACGAACAATAAACAAAATAACGAATTTCAGCTCAATACCTTTAAAACTGAGCGTATTAATCGTGTAGACAGACAGAGAAACAATGCTTAATCTGACAAAATTTATGAAGTTATAGAATGACATTGACTTTGAATTCAACTTAAGCAATCTCAAAAACATAGAATAAACATGGTCCAACTTTCAAGTCAATAAACTAAATACTCTGTGGACAGACGGACATAGTTGAATTGTTCTAAAACTAAAAGCGATGGAATACAATGAATATCAGATTTGAATTTAAAGATCCAAAAAATATTCAATAAACATGATAATCGAATCCCAGCAATTTTTTACTTTTTCTCAATTTTCAATGTGGTTTTAAAGGTTTCCCGTTGAGAAAGAACTCCTCATATATATATTATTGATTAGACCGTCTGTTTGTCCCACTGTCTGCCGTATAAGCCAGACTATCTCGGAATCTATTAATGCTAGATCCACTAAATTTGAAACTTAGATTCTCAAAAGCCGTCAAGAGGTCATTTATAAACATTTTTCCTAGACATATTTTAGGCGATTTATTGTTATTTAATTTAGTCCCTATATTGTACCACAATTTGAGTATAATAATTTTTATTTTTTTTTTTTCTGTAAACAATTTCGTGTGACAAGAATGGGACTTGGAACTTCCGATGAGATTTTTCATAATAAAAACGAATCTGTCAATTCGAATTTAAAATATAACTTAACATATACCCCTCCCAAAACATTGCATTACACTGTATAACTAATAAAGAGAAAAAAAATCTTTTATTACTAATTAGCAGCAACATAACTTTCCTTTTAGTTTAAAAAATACAAAAAAATCCCACGAGAATTTTATCTCATGCATAAATTAAGCGCAAAATATTCGTATCTATGGTATACGTAGTGGATATGCATATGAAGATGATCTGTTTTGCATAAAAAATACAATTATATCGAATTCCTTTTGCGAATTTCGTGCGCGTTCATATAACAAATTATGTTGTGCATCGATATGTGAACCAAACTAAAAACGAAACAAAAATTCAGTATACGAAAAAAAAAAAAAAAATATTTTGTTAAAAAAACAAAACTCGACAAAAAACACCGAAAATAAAAAAAAAAAAAAAAAAAAATAAAAATTCCCACAGCACAAATTGCTAAAAGATGCACCACGGCTACCGTAGATGCAAAGCTTATAAATAAATTGTAACCAGCTCATCTAATGCACAAATGCAACTATGCGCTACTCTGAACACATTGATGCCGAATATGCAGCAGCAACAGCAGCAGTTGCACTAATTTCAATGGGATTTTTTTCCTATTTTTTTTAAAGTAAAATTTTGCTTAGCTTTTGATCGAATACAGAATTTTTTTCTCTATAACTCTTTTTTTTTTTGCTACACAACAGCAACTTGTTCGTCTACTTTTAAGTCAGGTTCCAGATACATATAAATTTTGGTATTTGGCTTAGTGTATCGGTTTGTTTGTGTTACTTTATTTCACTTTAATGTAGCCTGACAGCAGCTGATCCGATGCCTGCAGCTGACAAGCTGCGTCGGTGTTTAGACTGGTCGAATAGAGTTAGACTGCTTTATTTGTATATGCGAATATGCAGAAGTGTCGCTGTTGCAGTAAAGATAAACTTTATGGCAAACTGCTAACGGTTCCGCGACTTGCATTCATTGACAATTTGCAGTCGAGCGAAAATTGATTGGATACAGTGGTTCTTAAATAAATATTGAATGAGTAAAAAATATATTGTATAATTGCATCATGTATAGGTGCACTCTTTTTTTTTTTTTTATTAAATATAATTTAAACAAATTGTGTATTTTTTTTTTTTTTATACTCCTCATATGACTATTTGGGAACCACTGTCAGATAAAAATTCACATAAATCTATCAAGAACTACGTCACTTGCTTAAATAATGTAAAAAAAAATAAAATAAAAACAACTAACAACGACACAAGACTCTCAAGCGAAAACTACTTTTTTTTTTTTTTTGTTCAGATTGTATAATAAAACTTTTTTGTCCTACCAAGTATTTCTTGTGACGCTGCCAAGCTCTTTTAACAATTTTTAGCTGCAGTTTGTGTTGTTTAATACTCTTTTTTTTTCACAATTTGATCGAATTCGCATTTGTAAACCTTTCACTTGCCATGCTGGAATTGGACATCGTTGCGAAGTATTTTTGGTTTTAGCCAATCTAAACAAAATACGATACACGTACTATGAAGTAGCAATGCGGCAAAGTATCTAAATGCAACAGCGTAGCCTTGTAGCGCTGAACTTTTTATATAAATATTTATATTTGTACAAACTGAGATACACGTACGTAAAAAAATACTCGTACATGCTATAACTATGGCAAATGTTTGGTCAAGCTGCTTCTGTATAGTTCAAAACTTTTGCCAACTTGTCTTAGTGTAGCACTGAGTGTATATTCATGTGTGTGTTTTTTTGTATGTAATCCATAGAGTCTTTCTTGGTAAACCAGAGGTAAACCAATTTAGATTATTTGCCTTTGATATTTGCAGTGTGCCACATGTGAATGAATGTTGCAAATGGTATTATAGTTTTGTTGTGAGGTTTGCTACACTTAACAGGAAGTAATCATATTAAACAGATTTTCAAAAACTAACAATGTATTTATGTCAATGTACTTGGAGCACAATGAACAGAGGCGCATAATGGGCTCTATTTAGGCAAATAAAAACTGCGAAAATAAAAACACATACAGCCAGGCAACCATTTTCACTTTTCAAATTAATTCTTATAATTCTCAAACAGTTTAAGCATAATAATATACATAGTTTCTACATGATAGGATGGTACAATTACGCTTATAAATAATGTAGTTGTACATTCCCACAAACCAGTTGTGACCTTTTAACACAGTCAGACAAAGACTACCGATTACGCAGAAATTCCTATATTGATATGCTTAAACTGTTTGGGAATTATAAATTAAACATATGAAAAAAAGAATACCATTGGCTCTCATAAATATTTGCAAATGAGAAGTGGTTTTGGCTCAATCGTCCGGTGTAAATTTATCTTTACTTACTAAACCTCCCTACGCATCGAAAAAATTTTAAGCAGCTAACCCAACAGCTATAAAACATAGTTAATGGCATATAATGCCTGACAGAGTAATCCGTTACAAATCAAATTTAGAACTGTTGAAGTTCTTAAAAAAAAAATATTTATACAATTATAAACAGGTAAAGTATTCCACCACTGTCTCTTTCTATTTTGCACACATATTTTGGTGTGTTTCATTTCATTCATTATAAAAGAAAACTGTGGCAAAAGGTGTACTTGAAATATGTTGAGCTAACTCCTGCATTCTACCATGATGCCTCTTTCTCTTCTTATTTCGCTTACATATTTTGGTGAGTTTTATTCAGTATGAAATTAAACTGTGTTAAAAATAATACAATATATATGTTTATCTCACTCTAGCATTCTACCAAGATGCATGAGTATGCAAGGTATTAGTATTCCACCACTGTCTCTTTTCATTTTGAGTACGTATTTTGGTCTGTTTTATTTCGTAAGAAAGCAAACAAATAGAGAACATGTACTGAATGATACACGGGTATTTTAAGTATTGATTTTAGGTACAATGGATGTGTATATACTCTTGATCAGCTACGAAATATACATCGATTAGCTACATTCAAGTGCCCGTCTGTCCGTCCATCTTTCTACATGCATCGATATTTGTCTATTTAGTGCCCTCGTAAAATATTTTGATTAAAATTTTTAGCGAGTATAAATAATTCGGTTACAACAATTAAATCAGCTTTCATTCAAAAATGTATATTTTTCTAGTTTGGTTCTCTAGAGTAGAGCAACAATTAAACAAATAAATTTTGCATCGATTTTTTAAAAATTTAACTCGATGACAACTTTTACTACTCCCGACAAAAAAAAAAAAAACAAAAACGTAACTCTTACCACACCAGCATTTTTTACGTTATTGCTTGTCTGGCAGTCTGTGCTGCTTGAATGACTGCTCTATTGCTTCGGGGTGCACATAAAACTAAATCCAGTTACCAAATTGGGTGAAAAATTGCATGCTGCAATACATATTTTCCCGTAGCAACTAAAAAAAAAACTCAAACTCAAACTCGAACTCAATACAAGTCACAAATGCATATTGTACTCGTAGTAATTCTGTGACTTAATTTTCGCTAGTTTGGCTTGACAAAGCTTAAGAAATATGCAAATTGTATTTGTTAAATTAGACGGTTCACTTGATTTGCATAGAAAATTATGCGATATCTAACACAAACTGTTCCCTTGTAGTACACAAATGAAAAACATATATATTTTTTTTTTGTGATGTAACCAATCATCAACAGCAACATCAGCAGCATCAGACAATGCTAATGTTGATGCTTACGGATGTGCATAGTTTTGAGATGACTTTAGCCAGACCAGAGACAATGCAGCTGCTCTAACGCACATGAAACAAAAAAAAACACTTTACTCACTAAAGCAGCTTCAAGCATTCAACTTTAACCTTTGTTAACAAAAATTTTTATTATATTCCAAGTGAGTCTTTTTTTTTTATTATTACAATAAATATAATTTTTTTATTTGATTTCAAACGCAATCTTATAACATACCACTTTCATTTTCATGCAATTTTTCGTCAATAATAAATATTTATTTATTTATTTTTCCTATTTTATTTTTTGCTTCAACGCCTTCGATTGTTGTTTATTTTAAGTTTTTTTTTTCTTTTGTTTTAAAATCGATTAATCTTATTTTATTTTTTTTTTTTTTTTTTTCCAGCTGCTCTAATTTAACTTTGAAACATTAATGTATTACGCGGCAACACCCAAGCACATTGTTCGAGGGGAGTGAATTATTATTTTTATTTGTAAACTGTCTTTTTTTAAATTCGAGCTTGGTCTATTTAAGGCGCTAACTTGCGGAAGGTGTTGCTATAAAATCGCGTTTAGACTGAACCGCTATAAAGTTGTCGGAGGCCTTTTTATAATGCGCGTACTTGACTTTATTCCGTGTTTTATATGAATGGCCATGCAGAGAGCATATATTGTAAGTAGTTAAGTAAATAGGTAGTTAGTTGGGTACCTTTTTCTGTGTGTGTTTTTTCTTTACTATTTCTTGTCTTAACTTAGAGTTTAAGCTGAGCAAAACTAGCAGCATTAAAAGTTCTCTCCATGCTTTTAAGTCTGTTGAGCTTTTTTAATTTTTGTTATTCCAACAGGATTTGACTTAAGTTAAGCGCTTTTATATATTTTATATTCACCACAGTGCATAGTAAACATGAAATTTTTTTTTTTATGCAAAAAAGAGCTTTTAATGCATTTTACCGTTATGCATTTAATTAAATATTTTTGCATACGAAAAATGCTTTTGTAAAATTCCTTTAAAATTTTGTATTTTGTATAATCTTTTCTGTAGAATCTTTTATGGTGGTTTTTCACCCCCTTACACAAAGTGTAAACGGGTATATTCAGTTTGTCCGAAAGTTTGCAACGCTTTGAAGGAGACATCGGAGACCCCATAAAGTATATATATTATTGATCAGCTCGATGAGACGAATCGATTTAGCCATGTCCGTCTGTCTGTCCGTCTGTCTGTTGCGATGGCTGTTACTTGGAAAGTTTTAAAGATATTGACCTGAAATTTTAAACTTAAGCTTTTTGTGCTCCTACTTTGTATATCAGAACCAAGGTGCCACGCCCATTTTTAGATATAGCCCCCATACAAACTTACCACTTTTTTCGAGTTTTTGTATGAAAATAGTTATTATTTATAAATGCTTTTACTACAATATAGGGTTAAAATTTTTCTAATGACATCCAATATCAAAAGAATGTTGCCACGCCCATTTTCAGATATAGCCCCCATATAAACTTACCACTTTTTCGATTTTTGTATGAAAATACGTATTATTTATGAATATATTTAATCCAAATAGGGTAAGAACACTTTTTATGTCATCCAATGTCAAATCTAAGGCGCCACGCCCATTTTTATGTATAGCCTCCATAAAAACTTACCGCCCATTTTCGAGTTTTTGTATGAAAACATTTACTATTTCTGAGTGAATTCAATTAAATTTGGTAAAATCAATTCTAATGTCCACCTAAGTGAACACTTTCGATATGGTAAGGATCGGGCAAATATAACATAAAGCCTCCATACAAATTTGACAAAATTCATCGTAAAATTTAATCTAAGCACCTGGTGAACATATAAACTATTAAAAGTGTTGTGTAACGGGTATTTCAGCTTCGGTTCCACCGAAGTTAACGTTTTTCTTGTTTTTTTTTTAATGTCAACAAAGTGCATTATAGCACAAGTTAATCTTACTAGGACTATCCGTCTTTAGATGCGCCGATATACAGCCATGCTTTTATAATCGCAGATCGTAAAAGTTTACGATTTACTTTTCAAATCACAAATCCCAACATATTTCCGATTTTAAATCGGCAGCGTATGTGTTAGTGAAATGAAAAGTTAAATTTGAAAAGTTAAAAAAAAAAAAGATACTTTCGATTTTTTTAAAATATTTTTTTTTTCCATGCTGTGATATTTATAGATTTCATCATTGAACTTTTAAATATGACTGCTTCTGAGTTGAAATTATTTTTTTTTTTTTTTTTGTATTATTTATTGGATCTTCTCTGTAAGTAGAGACTTACAATTCTTAGAGCTAATCACTTAATCTATACAATCAGTTGAAGGTGAGTTCCGGTATGGTGGCCCTAATGGCGCTTGGAGTTCATTCAATTGATGAAATTTAGGTATCCAATCGAAGGCTAATGTAACTATTGCGGCGATATGTTTGCAGCCCTAAGTTCAAATTTTAAATAAATATTTTATATAAAAATTAATTAAAATAAAAATTTTCAACAATTTTCGAATTAATCTCATTATTCAAAATCATAAAATTAAAGTCATATACTCCTCGATTAAATCATGCCATTCTAAAATATTTTTAATTATAAAATTACGCACAAAATTTAAGCTAATCCAATTAAATTGTATGAAGCCAAATCAAATTCAAAGTAAATCGAGTCAATTTCATGCTTAAAGTAAATTCAGCTAAAAACCCTTTTTTATCTTTAAATGCGCACGACGCGCACACACAAATATGGCAAGAAAATCAAATCAAAGCAAATCAATGACCAAAAATGAACATTAAAGTTAATTGAAAGCCATCACGAAAAAAGATACAATTAATCAAAAGTGTGAGCACCATAAATATGAAAAATGACACAAAAACTAAATTGAATAGCACTAAAACGATTTAATAGGCGCAAAATGATAGTTTTCTATTTTTTTAGTTTAACCTAAGTTTTTATGCACTACATAAAAAAATTGAATTTAAGATATATATCGGCAAACATGTTGCACGATCACTTTTTGGTATTGAGATATTAAAGAAAAACCCCCAATTTGTGTAAAAAACCCATGAATTTGATTAGGATCTCAACACTATACCATGTAGGACCCATACTTTTTTTTTTTTTTTTATATTTTGAACTTAAAATTTGACACATATGTTGGGTTGTATCGGACCATTAAAGTTAAAACTTTTCTTTCCATTTTTTTTTATTGGGGGCTAAGGAAGCACTCACCCTAGCTATGTCTGTCTGTCCATTTGTCCAACTGTCTGCCCTATTAAATCTCATTTTTATAAAAGATAAGCCGACACTTCCGAAAATAGTGCTTTGTATCGACTTTCATTACAAAGCATTTAAAAGCCATAGTCAACATTTTTTTACAGGGTACACTCAAAACTGTTTATGCTGCTTTTTTTTATTAATGAAATAACGCACGCAGACATAGCAGCTAAATGATTTTAATGCGATTCATATGGTGTCCATTGGGACACCATTCTGCAACAAGTTTGGTCTTTCGTTTTTTTTTTGTTCTCTCTGTACAATGCCGCCATTGTTGTTAAAAGGCAATAGAGGTGTGTGCCTGTGTATAGGCATTGACGTCAATTGATTGTTATTATTAACAGTAGCCAAATAGTACAATTAACTCACAAACCAACCAAAAGTATTTGCCTAAATGGCGGCCAAAAACATTTTAACATTTTTGCGATGGCTTTTAACAATAGCCAAATGTGTAACAAACAAAAAAAAAAAATTATTAAAACTTATAAATAAGCACATTCAGTATGCCTGGAAAATGTTGCTGTGTTTGAACGCTTATAAATTGTGCACAAAACGCTGAAAACTAGTTCGACATTGCCTTGAGAGGTCAACTGGGCGTATGCGCAACATGAGTTCCATACATAGCCTGCATGTACCTAACTATTTATTTCCGAGCTCAGAGCTCAGTTTACTCGCCATGGACCTAAACGAATTAAGTGCTATGCTTATGAGCATGTTCCATTTGAAATGAACTGTGCTCATATTTTAAACACAAAAAAGAAAAAAAAGATACAAAAACTTGTTAACGCATTGCTTTGGCATTTTGCTCATTGTCAGCTATTTGTGTTCGGTATATTTGCCCATATTATATAAAATTGTCACACAAATTATATCGTCTAAAAGGTTTTTAAATAAATTTTCAACGCTGCTGATGCTGTTGCAGATGTACTTCAACATTAACATTCATTCTGTTGAAATACAATTTTATCTCATTTCATCGTTGTACATCAGCGGAATGCAATTTGCAAAAGCAATTTTGTTATATTATTGGTCCATACTGTTTAAATTGTTGTTTGTTACACTGGCCAGATGCATTACATTGCATGCAAATGGTATTCACTTTATTATATGTTTAAATAAAAAGATTCAAAGCGACCGAAGTTTTGATACTCAAAAACGAGCGTATTTATAAAAAAAACGATTTTCGTATTTTATTTATTAAGGATACTTTTCGATAAATCGATATTGCTATGCAGTATCGAAAAATATCGAAAAATGTCCATCCCTAATAGAGTATGCCTCTTGTCAAATATTCACCCAGCCACTGGATGAAGTTTATGCTGATTTATGGAATAATTTCCAATAATCTCATAGCATAAAAAATATGTATAACTGCCTAAAAGTTTATTGAAACTCTCTTCATTTACCCAGCTTGCAATATTCCAGCGTGAAAATTAATTTAAAATGCGGAAAAACGTTAAAAAATATTTTTGAAGTAAATCTGAATTTTTCGAAAATGGAATTTGGAGCCCATTGAGGCATCTAAAATCGATTTTATACTTTTTTTTATACTTTTTAGCGGTAACTACTTTTTTGCTAGGGACTTGAGATATCACGTTTCAAAAATGTATTCTAAAACCCAATTGCATTTCTCAGTACCGGAAAAAGCTACATGTCAAGGCATATATAGACAAAATTTGATTATGCTGCTTCTGGGTCCATTGGCACCCAATTCTGTCAAGGCATTCTCAACAACGGAGCGGACTAGGTGCGTAATATTTAACTTAAAGACTTTATTATTGTCAGGGTTTTGAGAAAATTCGATATAACCTTCTAGTAAGCCTAAAATGGGACATAATATCACATAGAAATATCGATAAAATTCAAATAGTTGAAATTTAAGAATTCTCATACTACTTGAAGTATTTCTACTTTATATTTTAGATACAAATATATCTCAAACCAAATGAAATATGTACAAGTTCATTGAAATTTTGTACACTGACCTCGCATACGCATTCCAATGTCTCAGACTCACATAATCGGACTGAGAGTCACGCACAAGGACAAAAATCAAGTGCAATGCAAAAATAAAAAAATAAAAAAATTGTGATAAATCAAATTCTTGCAAAAAAGTTTTACGCATTGCCAGTCGCGTTTACTGTCTGCCATTGTGCCCTGCCCATATCTGCCTTTTTTTTTTTCAGTTAAATACATACTTGCAACTGTATCTGTTATCTTTTTTTTTTTTTTTTTGTATGGAATTTGCATTTGTTGAAGTAGTAGGTACTTCATACAATAAATAACTGTGCGTATATATTTTCTTCTTCCTGCTTGAAGTAGGAAAAAAATTTGCAATTTAAGGCTTGACATGCTTGCATTGGAACTTAAGTGGGCAGTTACTCATAAGCTGTATGCAACCGACCGACCGACCGACCGACCAAATGACCGGTTTTGTATTTAGACCAGTTTTACTGCTGTTGTACTACTTTTCATATTGTTGCTATAGTTCGTTCCTTCTTTTTTTTGTTGTTGTTTTTATGGTGCTACATATTTTCTTAAAGCATTATTAACGAATCTGAGTGATGATAGTGGTTCTGCTATTCACTTGATTTGAAGGCCATATTTTACATTTATGAAGAGAAAAATTGAAGAGATTCTTTTAAAAACACTTTGCACTTTGCTATTTCTGTTAAGAATGAATAAGATCAACATTCCATAATAATATGGATTTGCTTTATGATATACTGAAAATATTAAATGAATCATACAAAGTAAGTATTATAGTCAAGAAAATGTATTGGGATAGTCCTTACTAAATTTAGAGTTCCTAGAAAACATAAAAACAGTGCAGATAAGAAAAAATGTTAAGATTCTATAACAAGAATAGATCAGAAGACTTTTAAAGGCTTGGAAGGAATATGCTGAATATAGTACGACATCAAGATATTTACCTAAACAATTGAGGTCTACAAAATGTTGATAACATGCAGTTTCTGTCTGAAAGATAATGAATTTTTAAGATCATGTTTTAGAAGGTTACCGAGTCTGGCCAACTACAACGCTCAGGCATCTGGGATCGTATCGGTTGACTGGAAGAAAGATACAAACACTGAATCCGGAGAATGGTGGTGGCCTTTTTTAGAGCGTCAGTCAGATTACAATGATCTTACAGGTCATGCTGATTTCTCCAATAATATAAAATAATAATAATAATAGGGACACCATGCCTCCATTTGCCTGTTACATACATTTGTACACATTTAATTCATATAACTTTTTATGCTACAAAACGTTTACAGGATATAAGATACAAGGTTTAAGATACAAAATCTTTACGATACGAAAGAAAAAAAATACTTTTGGTTTTGAATAAAAATTTACGTATGTAAGTCCATATTTTAAAAAAGAACGTTTTAAGCAAAATGTATTGATTTTGCATTGTTTATTTTTGACATTTATAAGGTCAAACTTTTTATATTGTTTAGTTTTGTTTTATTTTCCCTTCAACTCTGGAATAAAATAAATTTATCAAGCAAGCATAAATGGATCATCGATATCAATACACTGGAGTATGCATATGAATATAAGTAAAAAAAATAATATTAAATACAATGCATCATGCAGAGAAATAAAATGTGGACATAGATACAAGAATAAATGCTAAAGAATTTAAAAAAAAAAAAATTCATATAAGAAAAATACATATTACAATCGAATGCACAAACCGCAATTATGTGAGGCAACAACAAAGTAAAAATAAAAACAAATTAAATTTTGATAGTATTAAGAATCAATTTTGTTCAATATTCAATTGACTGATTTCAATATTTTATGAGCACCGATTTTCGTATACATTTTCCTTGCCACATAACAATAGAACTTTTGAGAGTTTTGTGCGCAGTAAGCCAGCCAGCTGCCAGCTGCAGATACTTATTTTTTAGAATGCTATCGAAATTGCAATATGTAGACAAGGCAAGTAGCTATGCATATATTATTTGGCTACACCAACGCGAAAAATATTTTTACAATATTTTTATTTTTCCTTTTCATTGAAAAACAAGTTTTACTTTCATTCGAAAAAAATAAAAGAAAAAAAATAAAATAAAAGAAATATTTTCTGTAAGGTGCAGTCAAGCTGTATTCTATTATAAATATTTAGTAAGCGAGAAAATATAATACGAGTACAAATGCTTGAGTGCGCTGCCCAAAATAAAAATAGACACGGTCAGACACCACCCAATTTGAAATGAAGCGAAACGCTTAAGTCTCAGAATAAATGCGCTGACCAGCAACTACAACACTAAAATCGCTTAGAGCGTATACGAGTACAATGTATCTAAGACTGCGACGACAAATGGTAAACACCATTTTTTTTTTTTTTTTTTTTTTTGAAAGTAGTTTCATTGCATAAGTGCAACAAATTCCAAATTCCAGTGTTAAGATACAATTTAGTTTGGCGATACACAAAGGTAGCGAAAAGCGCGAAACAATTTCGTGTTTTAAAGTCCATTTTGTCCATTTTGTATCTAAATATTTTATTCAGCTCATTCTTTTGCCATGCCAAGCGCGCAATTTTGTGAATTTGGTAGCTGAAATTGTAAGAAGCTTGTCTGGCATGTTTATTGTTAAATTTTTTTTATATATTTTTTTATTTTTATTGCGATTGACGTAATTTGTTCAATTATTTCTTTATAAATTTATTTTTTTTAACAAGCAAATTTTAAAATAAATAACTGAAGCGGAACTGCTTTTAAATTATGTAGAACATTCGAAGTGGAAATATGTAGTTGCGTTAAGTGCACAAGTGTATACAAAATATGTAAGATGAAGTACAGGGTGCTCCAACTGTTTGTTATAAAATTAAAAAAGATCTAGTGTAAAGAGGACTAAACTTTAAATAATTCAAAGTGGAGGTCACTTTCAAGAAAGAATGAAGATATAATTTCTTAAAACAAAATGGCGTTTCCAGTATGGCTAATTTGTTTTTTTAATAGTAATTCTATTTAGTACCCTAAGGGGTTTTAGAGATCGCTGTTTAATCAGCTGATTTCGAAAATAGCTAAAACAAAATGGCGAATTCAGGTGGAATTAGTTTTTTTTTTAAGTACTCGAATCGAAGTATATTTTTCGTACTTTAAAAAGCAAATTAATTGAAACTAAAAATTCAGAATGATCGAAAAACAGGGTTCAAAATTGATGATTTGGTAAAAAAAATATACCAATTTCTGATAGCTATCCTTATATATGATTTAGTAAAACGTAATCCAGTATTAAAAGATGAGATTTTGTGCTGAAAACACTTCTCTGATAGTTTTGAGATTGCTCGACACAGTTTTTTTTATATGACACTGTCATTTCATTGATTCCGTTCCGGATATTTCGATGACAGACGAAAGATAATAGTCCAAAATGTCATTAAAATGATGAAAATCTTCGAGTCCGACCGTCTTGGAATCATTGTTTCGATTCGATTTGTAAAAAATCGACCAATAGCAGAAAAATTTTATAGAACACCCGCTAACCGGAGTTTAGTAAAGAGGTTCCTATGCAGTTATATTATATTTCAAACGTCCACAAGACATGAAGTCCTTTCAGTGTACCATCATTAACGCCTTTATAAATCTCTAAAGAATGATTATGAATCATCTTCAATCTATATGATCTTCAATCTATATGATCTTTTAGATCCGTCCCTTAAAATGTGTATTTCCAATGAATCTAATTTCAACTTAATTTCTTCAGAAATATCATTTTTGATTCCTTTACATACAGTAGGTGGAATACAGAGTACTTGTGCCATGCAGTCAGGTGCTCTCGCTGGGTTTTACATTTCAAAATTACAAAAAACCAAATTTTTTTTTTTTTTTTTTTTCATTTGTTAAAAATAGTTTTTCATTTTATATATTTAAAATAAGTAAATATAATGTTAAGTATGTACACATAACTAATCTAAAAAAATTTTGTTACACGTTTCTACGCATATGCATGAATGAAATGACTGATATGAATTTTGGCAATAGTTGGACAATATCAGTCAGAGAGTCTAACACAAAAGTAGGTTTCTAAAAACCAAAAAAAAATTAAAAGAAAATGGCGACACACTTTTGAAATTAAGTCACAAACATTATCAACAAAACAAGCACCTCAACTCTATACACAATACCCCACATGCAGCATACATCATGCAGCACAGCTGTTCGTTGTTGGTGCACAAGCACCAATTCCCGTTACTTTCGACCTGTATAGTCCAAACTATAAGAACCGCTATAAATATCCAAAGCACGCAACGCAGGATGATGATGCTCATTTGAATTGTAGTAGGCATTATTGCGTTGATTATACTGCTGCGGCTGTGGTTGTGGTGCATAATAGGGTTGTGCCGGAGGCTGATAGTAACGTGGCTGTGGTGCTGGCGGATTGTAATAGCGCGGTGCGGGATTAGGATTATAGTAAGGCTGCTGGTGCTGTGGTACCGGTGCTGGACGTGGAGCAGGTGGTGCATATTGTTGTGGTCGCGAAAAATCACCCAAACTAAATTTACTCGCTGCAATTGGACGATTAAATTTTTGATCCTTATAATAGACAGCGGGATCCTCACGATATTGACCATCATCAATTTCATTGGGTCCCAGCGGATATGGTTGATTATTGTTTAACGTCGGTGGTGGTACATTTATGTCACTGCCTGTATTATGAAGAAAAATATTTTAAATAATTTAAAAATTTAAAAACAAAATTCTATGCTTAAAATTACCTGCCGGTTCAAAGCCACGCCTGCTTGCGCCATACTCTATCTCACGCACCTTACCCTGATCATCGACATAGCCGTATTTGCCATAGACTTCACCATTTGGATATTTTGTTTCAATTTTAAAACTCTTATCCGCTGCTTCATAGCCATATGTATATGAACCATCGTCATTATGTTTATCGATTTGTTTCAAAATCGGCACAGGTGTTGTATAATCTTGATGCTGCGCCGACGCAAAGCATGCACAGAGCATTAGGCTATAGACCCAGTTAACTGTTGGCAACTATTTTTGGAGCACAAAACAAAAAAAACAAAAAAGTTAATTAAAGAGAGTGTTACCATTAACAACTTTTTAAGGCGTTGATCTCATTTTAATGACAGCCTAAGCTTGCCCTTGTAATGGAATTTAAATTAATTTCTTTGTTTTTTTTTCTTTAACTGCAGCTTTCAACATTTAATAATAAACTGATAAAAATTCCAATACTTTGCAAAAGATTGTCAGCCTCAAGGTCATTTTTACTTAAATAAATCGAGAGTTACAATGTACATTTTATATTTATATCGCATAAAATAAAATGTAATGCGTTGCAGCACTTTGTGGTATTATTTTATTTTTTTTTAGAACTGGTTTCTACACTTTTACTGCGCTTGTCTACAACCTACGCCACTAATTGGGTGTGTTCTACAGAAAGATTCTGACTTAAGATTATTTTACGCTATAATTCTTGTACATGAAACATTGTTTTAATTGTAATGAATTTGCGTTATTTGTAAAAAAAAGCAACAACAAAAAATAAATAACATAAATTAACATGAATCACAAAGTAATTGTTTAAACCAGAAAACTATAATACACAAACGCTAATGACTACAAAACTTTCAATCTTTTTTACAATCTTTTGAGATTTTTTTATGATTAGTTTTTTTTTTTTAATTAATAAAACTTTAATTATCTCATTTTTAGCTTATCGCTTAAATCTTCTATTACACTGGCTAACAAAATTTACGAAAAACCGGAACCAGAGACTGAATATAAAAATTTAGACACGCTTTTTCCGAATTCATTCTCAGAATTATTTTATTCGGAATCAGCGTGACAAAATCATTCATATTTCTGATTCTGAAAATTGTATTATTCGGCCTGTATTATTGGGTGTTGGATTGAATCTAAATATATTTAGTTCTAGAAATGGACAGACTGTGTTATTTTAATAAGAGACAGACGAACAAATTTAAATAATTTGATGATAATAATAAACCCTCACATTATATGTAATGGGTATGAAAAAATTGTCATTCAGCAGAGAGTCAAAAATTTACCATTTTTTTGTATACTTTTACAAAGAATTGAAACTTTAAAACTCGATCTTTTAAAGAGTCGCATGATATTTAATGCACCATCAAGAAGCCATTAATGGTAGTATCAGTACCCAGTGTTAAAATGTGGAATGTGTTTTTAAAAAAAATTTTTTTGGAATATTATCGGAAATTGCCTTACAAAGGAAGTGCAGATAGAAGAAGAACATCAGAGGTTTCGGGTTTTTTCCAAAAAAGGTTTAACAAGGTTTACTTGAGTTTGACTCATCTTTTAAAATTATAATGAAAAGTTTCAACAGAAAAACGTAACAATATTTGTAAATGGTAATGGAATAACTTTTGCAGAAACCTTCAATCGAATATTGAGGAATCTTAATATCGACACGCAACAAATAATTGGAATGGATGGTTCTGCTGCAATAAGTTTTACAATTCATTGAAGAAACACCTTCAATAGGCTACGTATGTGATTGTGTGTACTTTTGTACTTTCATTTATTAAACTTAGCCATTTGATATGAATTTACTGGAAAAAAAAAACTTTATTTTACCTTGAACTTGTTTCCATAAAAGTCAAGTTTTAATTAGATCGGGCAGATTAGTATTTCACAGAGTGGAAATTAGATTTTTAACACTTTTACAAGCAAATTTGGATATTTAGAAATTCAAAATGGCGGATACAAAATGGAGGAAGATAAAAAAAAAAATCTATTCGACCTAGAGAACTGAAAATGTTTATGTTATGATTAAGGGGTCACTGAATTCGAATCTGGTATCATCTTCGTTTCTTCGAGCTATGTGCGTCTGTCTGTTAAAAAGATTTTCTTCATTCTTCTTTAAAATATATGCTGTACCTCAAAACTTCGAAACCGTGACTAATTGGAAGACATGTTAGGAGTAGATTCGTAAAACACTTTAACAATTCCTTTGAATCTAAAATGAATTTAGATGTTTAAATAAACTAAAAGATTATAATTATTCAAAACTCAAAACTACGATATATCAAAAATTTAAATCTTTTCAATTATAACTTTTACTAAAGAGCTTTTCAGTTATTAAAAAATGTTATTCTCAACAAAATCAACACTATCAATATGCATCATATTAAAACAATCTCACTAGACAAACAAAATTCTATAAAATAGATTTGGCTCAAAAACATATTTTATGAACGACTTTGAAACTAAATTCAAATGCTGCTTAAAACTCTAAGTTTCAACGTACTTAACTCTGCCAAAAAAAAAAAAAAATGAAAAACTTTATTGAAACTTCTCAACAAACGTTGAAACTTTTCAAAAAGAAACACAGTCAAGAAACTTTGAATCAATTCTTTTGAACTGCTTCTTCCTCTTTTGTTTTTGTCACATTAACATGAAAATCGTTTGAAAGGACAATTTTCGTCTGTATTTGACTTTGAACTTTGAATACAAAAAAAAAAATAATTGTCCAGGAAAATATTCGTTAAAAACAAAAGAAACTTTTTAGCCGCCTTTGCTGCTTACCGATTTCCACATTTTTCCAAATGAAAAAAATTTACACAAAAAAGGCAAGACTTGTTGTTTTTGTTATCTTTTTTTTTTTTTTAATTTGGCAAATAAAATAAAATTTGGCAATCGCAGTGTTTAATTAATTAAAATTCGTTGTTGATTTTTTTTTTTAAATTTATTTTTGCGTAATTTTTGTTGTTGTTGCGCCAATCTCAAATTGATTTTTTAAATTATTTTTTTGTTTTTTTTTTCGACACTTATATAATCAAGTACACTGCAAATAATTTGCAAATAAATTGTTGCATTTATCAAATAGATTTTTTTATTGATTAGTTTTTTTTGAATTCAACGATCTTTTCGTTTTGCACTTGCACTCGAGACTCTGCGAAACAACAAACTCAAAAGAAAATCTGGGCGTGCAACGCTTTTATACCGCAAACAACATTTCGTAAATCGAGCAAAAATAAAAATAAATAAATAAATAAGACATAAATATGTACATACATACATACATAGGTATCTATATATTAGGTATGTACACGAGTATATATGTAGCATAAATTGAAGTCAATACGAGTATAAAAAAAAAAAAAACAACAATTACGCTGGACGTCTATCTGTCCGTCTGTCTGTCTGTCTATATGCACAATCAGCTGCAAGGTGGGAGACTTAAGCTAAAATCGTTCATTCGATCGAACGAACGAGCTCTGAGCTCTGAGCATGGCTGCAATTATTTGCTAGTCAAGTCAATCTGAGCCCGCCTAAAGTTCGATTAAACACAACTTTGGCGGTTCTCTCTTGGCATGCAGAATGCTTGAATAGTTGGCAGTTAAGCTGATTTACTTAAATAATAAAAAAAATAGAGTGACCATAAGGACAAAAAAAAATTTGAAACACTTGTGACAATAGATCATATAGATAAAAAAAACGAAAGAACTACTACATTATAAAAATTTGACGATTAAGCAATGAGTTAGAGCGAGTTGTTAATTTCGCAATCAGCGATCCCAAGCAACAAGAATCAAGCTAGAGATGAAGAACTGTCGATAGTCGACGATAGTTTTCTGAAAACCAACGATAGTCGATATTGCAGACTTTCCATATTCGAAACTATCGATAATCTGCGATAGTCCCAGTTACCAAGTAAATTGAATATAAATTGTATACATGCAATAGGCGGTCCAACTAAATACAAAAAAAATTGGCGTTCCCAATGAGCTTTTAAACTCAAAAATAAATTTTTATGATGTATAAGCCGAAACTTCGATTACAATATCGCACACTATCGAGAAATTGAGCCATCGATACTATAATACCTCGATAGTACCAAACCATCGATTGTGCTATCGATAGTTCTCCACCTCTAAATCAAGCTTGTCCAAATCATTTTTAAAATATCATACAACAATTTTCAAGCAAATCTAATTGACTGTCTTAATAGAGTCCTTTATACTCGAAATTAAACACCATTAAACAACATCAAATGATGGTGATGTTCTTTGACAGTGTTTGATGATGTTTGATGGTGTTTGATGTAATTTGATGGTATTTGATGTTGTTTGATCCTGTTTGATGGTGTTTGATATTGTTTGAAGGTGTTTGTTTGATGGTGTTTGATGATGTTTGAAGTTGTTTGATGGTGTCTGATGTTGTTTGATTTTGTTCGAAGGTGTTTGTTTGATGATGTTTGATGGTGTTTGATGGTGTTTGGTGATGTTTGATGTTGTATGATGGTGTTTGATGGTGTTTTTCTTAGTTGAAGAAATTTACTTTTTGTCACAAAACTAGCAATTTGAAAATATATATAATTTTTGTCTACTGTTTTGGGTAGTATATAAAATATAATAAAAACAAATACCGATAACACCGATAACCGATAATTTCGATAAGAAAAAATTAAGAATTTCAGAGCACATATGTATATAGTATATAAAATCACATGATTTGATTGAAAACGCAAAAGTAAAAGAAAATGCAAACATATATGGTAACTTTATTGAAGTAAAATTGTAAAAAAAAAAAAATAAAACTAAATCTGTTTTAAATGAAACCGAAAGTGAGAGCAGATATAAAATGTTTTTTTATAAACTTCGTAGGAGTGTATTAATTCAGTTTAGATGTTTGTAACGCACGAAAGAAAATATTGGCAACCTAAGAAAGCGAACATATGTATCTTCCTATATTTTAAACTACTCTTTCAGATATTGTATTGTTCTGATGGGCAGAAGTACATACCTGATACACATTTGGGGGCACAGATCTCACAGAAATAAGACGGACCAGTTTTTTGTCTATTAAAAAAGTGAAGAATATAAACACTTTGCTTTTGTCAAAGTAATGTTTTCTACTCTTTTTTTTTTGTGTATGACTGGTGTACATAAAATTGTCATAGAACACTTGCTTATCGATTCACTTCATGAAATCATATTCCAGGCATTTACTTGTTTTTGACGTGCGCGGAAGTATTTCTTATGCTTATTCTCGATGCCAACTTTTTCAGTACATGTTGACATAGTCTATAAAAATATTATATGTACTTGTATATCGCGATACGTAATAAACTATGTACATATTTAAAATAACTATGCAAAATATGTCATGCTGCAAAACTGGTTTTGCTTTTTATAACTTTTACTATCTCGCAATAAAATGAAAATAAAAATAAAAAAAAAACACTCAATTGTCCATTGCGCATTGCTCAATTATTTTATTTAATTTTATTTTAATGACTTAATGACAACAGACAGACAGACGGACAGATGGCTGCATTTCAGTTACAAAGGTTCAGCGCCCTATACACAATGATGCATTATATAAGTAGATTTAGTGAACATTTTATAGACGTAACATTTATTTAATTACTTTATAAAATATAATACCAAAGAATTTTTTTTTTAAATCTATGATTTATGTGCTTTGAGACTTCGATTTGATGCTCGAATTTTAGCTATAATACTATCCATATATGACGTCAGCACCATCAAGGTGTACTCAATTATTTCAATGCGATGTTCAATACTGAAATTGGTAAAAAAAAAATTATTAAAGTTAGAAAATAAATCAAATATAAGATATATAATTAAAGCAAATAATAATAGTCACAGTTTAAATACTTAAGATCTTATAAAGAAAAATGGTGGACAAATTTTTATCAGGACTAAAAAATTGTTCAAGTGGTTCGCAATGTCTTTGAACCACTAGTTTGGTTCACGAACCGTTATTTTGTTGGTGTCGTAAAAAAATATAGTAGAATGTGTGACTGTGATAAGAACAAATATAATAATTTTTTTTACTCACCTTTGCAGCTGGCTCATTTGACGAATGCTAAAAGAATATGAGAAATATTATTATAAACTTGGTAATATTATTGATAAATAAAAAATAGAAAATTATTCTTGACATATTTTAATTTTCAATTGGTTTTTTTTTCAGATAGCTTATAGGATGCGATAGGACCCATGCACTGTTTGCATGTATAAGACAACTGATTTCTTTAAATCAAAACTACGTCTTGTCTTTTATATAGCAATAACCTCTACCTAATTCATAACAAAATATCTAACGATATGGGTAGTTTGCCACGTGTGGGGCCCCTTCTAATAATGCGCACCGTTACATAGCTTCGAATAGCAAGTATTTTGAGAGTGTGTTCAAGCTTTTGGTCAAAATGAAGTAGAAATTATTTTCGAGGCTCGTGTTAAAGAAGAGAAGTGAGTAGGTTGATACTCTGCAACAGGATTCACCTTTATTAAATATTATCCAATTTAAAAAAAGAAACAAGGAAAAACGTTAACTTCGGTGGAACCGAAGCTGAAATACCCGTTACACAAAACGTTTAATAGTTTATATGTTCACTAGGCGCTTAGATTAAATTTCACAATGAATTTGATCAAATTTGTATGGATGCTTTTTGTAATATTAGCCCGATCTTTACCATATCGATGAAGTTGACGTAAGAATTGATTTTACCAAATTTTAATTGAATTCATTCAGAAAAAATAAATCTTTTAACACAAGAATTCGAAAATGGGCGGTAAATTTGTAAGGGGGCTATACCTAAAAATGGGCGTGGGACTCTCATTTTCGAACTTAACCTAGTCGTTGCCAAGAAAAGCTTAAGTTTAAAATTTCAGTTCAATATCTTTGAAACTAAGCGAATGAATCGCATAGCAACAAGCAGACGGACAGACAGACGGACATGGCTAGATCGATTCGTCTCATCGAGCTGATCAAGAATATATATACTTTATAGGTTCTTTGATGCCTCCTTCAATGCGTTACAAACTTTTGGACAAACTGAATATACTCGTTTACACTATGTGTAACGGGTATAAAAATAGGTCTTCTTATTTTCGATATAGAACAATCATAGGGGGTGAGCGCATAAAATTTTGTTTTGAACCTTCCTAATATATATACTTTATAGTTAAGTTTTTGATCACGCACAGTATGTGTGACGTGTATAAAAAGTACTGAAGTACTCTGAAAAGCGGGGATCAAGTTTTTTAATTGGAAAAGAAACGCATCAAAATAGGCAATTAAAAATTGTAAAATAAAAATTGACAAACCGTCTTTGTTGTGAACTTAAATTTCCTTCGTCAAATTGGGAACTGTTTAATGAAAGATAAAAAAAAAAAAAAAAAGATTAAATATTAAAACTCCTTTTTCTTTTTAATGTAAAATAGCCATGGATATAGTTACCTCTCTGATTTAGAATCACTATCGTCTATTTTCGGATGAACAAGTTTACGTCTACCGCAGTGACGAAGATGATGAAAGATCGTTTTTATTATTCTTCTGATAAAGGCAAATGTTTTACTGCGCCGTTCTTTTTTTCTTTCAGCTCTTAAAGCTTTGACAAATTTATAGTTGAACATAATCACAGCGACAAACATATTCTAAATAAGAAAAAAATAAAATAAAATAAAAATATATTCTCTAGAAACAAATCTCACCGTAAGAATAAAATAGACTACGAAAATGTAAATCGCTAAATAAAGTCGTCCCAGATAGCCATCTTCTGCTAAATTAACAAAATCAAAATCACCGATTATAAGGCGCACCATGGTCATCAGTGATGATTGAAAAGTTGAAAATTCTAGATAACGTGAGCCGAATGCCATCAGCGCAAATGAAGCAAATGCCATAAAAACAATGAGAAACATTACTGAAAACCCAGCAAAATCGTGTAAACACTGCATAAGAAGTGAATATTTAGAATAAATAAATATTTTTTTGATTTTAACGACAAACTTACACTACCCAGCGTATCACGAAATTGTTCAACAATTTTTATGTATTTAACAATTTTGAAAAGTTGCATTATCACCACAAATCCAAATATGCCCATTGTCGTTATATACGTATTATTCACAATTGCCAGATAATCCATATTCAAATATGTAAAACCTTTATTTATTTCGCGTGCAGCAAGTGTTTCAACATAGAAATAATGCCAAATGTTATAGAGAAATGCATAAATATGTACCTGAAAGAAAAATTTAAAGTTCAAAAAATTTAATAAAAAAAAAATAAATTTTTACCGCAAATAATACGAAATTCAGCTTGTTCCAATTCGAATGTATATAATTTCGAAAACTGACACTGGTTATCTCAAAGTACATATATACCGCATGATATAGGAGTACCAGATGTAATAGTATAATTGCGACAGTTAAATGTATATAATTTTCGTTGAAATATGTGTGTTGATTTACGGTTTGTAACTTCAGTGTCGGCAGTACTAGTCCCTGTGGCATTACTTCGATAATCATTCTATAGGTAGTTATAGTTACGTAATATACAATAATTATAAAATTATTACTTACTTTATTAGGCAAAAGAAATGTAAATTTTCATTATATATATTAAACTCAAAGACCACTAAACGTGTGCCACGATCAATCCAGTTAACTTCACGTAATGTATTTAGCGTTTCACGATTTAAAGCTTCATCGTAGGACAAATCCTGAACATAACTTCCTCCGATATATGTATGCAATAAGCCAAAATACGGTACTAGTCCCAATTCATCTCTTGTTTGGTAATGAGTTCTACAAGAGTTTGAAGCAAATTTTATGGTAAACTTCTGAGACAATATTTTGGAAGAACTTAATCAGAGAATTCTTATAAAAGCTCTAGCAAAAAGCATTCCATTATTTGTGCATTAAATTCAAAGCTTTTTTAATAACAAAATTTACTCGAAAAATCCTCCGCCCTAAACTGAGAAAGTCGATTTTCATAAGCCTCTCTCGCGACAAAAAAAAAAACCGGTTAGGTCTGGATTACAAGATTGATGCGTTAGAGATTTTCAACAAACAACCCCGAGCAATCGTATATATAAACATAGTAAAGGATAAATTGAAAATACTTCAAGTAAACAGTAAATAAACTTTTATAAAACTTACGTTTTATATATTTCGGCCGTCTCTTCATTATCCCTCGACCATGGAGCATAACAATTGGAAAAATATCTGTTGAATGTCGGTGGTAAAAAGCAGCTGTCACTCTTTACACGCATTTGACGCAAACGTGGTGGACCCAACATTTGATTGTCTCGAAAAAAACGACGTCCCACTAAATTTGGACCGCTTTCGCCACGATGCACAAAGCCATAGTCTCCAGCATATGGAACATCTGATTCATAACGATGATCGTTACCATAAAAACTGTCCATGACACCGTACTCCAGAAATGTCCAAAACTCTTCAATTGTGTTTATATTTTCAAATATCAAAGGTTTATTGTAACCAGTCGAAATTTTACGCATTCCAAAATGTCTATTAATGGCATCATTCATATAAAACATATTCGGATGTAGCGACGCCTGAGAAACTTTTTTTTTTTGTTGGGGACTTTAATTAAAATTTTTTTAATATAGCACAAAAAATAAATACTCACTTATTATGGTCAACACCGAATAGATAAAATATATAAATGAAGACCATAATAAAGCATAAATATTAACTTGACCTTTTTTATAGATTTGTCTTTGACTATATTGAAGTCGGCTAATGAGTCTTTTCATAGCGAATAAGCTTAAAATTAATTTTTATTTTCAAAAACAAAAAAATATTATTATTTAAATTTGATATTTCTTTTTATGTTTAGATGAAAACTTTTAAAACTTAAATAACAAAAAAATCTGACAATTATTTCAATGTCTTATTTTCTTTAAGGTAAATCATCGAAAAAGTAACGCGCTGGTATATATTCGAAAATTTTGCGGAATCGCGCTTGTAAAACTGCATCATAGGTCTGAGATAACACCGGACGCAATACTTCGAAGATATCACGCCAGACAGCATTAAAAAGCTGATGTGCGCTATCTTCCAGATCCTTATTGCCACCGAAAAGATTACGCAATAATATATGAAAATCACCAACACGTAGCACATTTGTTCGTACAGCACCAAGTTCAAAGAAATATTCATCATCGATTTGTTTCAATTGTGTATTGAGTACAATTGAGTACTCTAGATCAGCTGAAATCAAGAAAATATTGTAATATTAGCAAATGTGAAGTTTTAAAAAGTGAGTTTACGATAAGTCTTTGCATAAACTATAAATTGAGAACCACTTAAATCGCCTTAAATCATTAGCAGACCTAATTAAGTATCTATATTCTTGATCTGATCCTATATTGTTTTCATGGGTTATCTTTTGAAAAAAAATTCTTACAGAGAAAGTGTGTGATGATATTAAAACATAGACAGACAAACAGACAGAAAGATATAGTGGCGGATAGAGAGATGCGAACGGTGTTTGCGGGTACTTCAATAGACTCTAACAAAACATTTCTGTTTGTTGGTTAAATAATTTTAAAACTGAAATTTACTTAATGAAATAAAAAGATTCGTATTACAAAAACATAAGCTGATCCCATTCTAATAGGTCGCCATATTAATTAATGCAACAGAGATTCTACAATTCCTACGCAAAAAAACTGTAAGTAACACACTAACTGAAAAATAATAAATTAAGTTAACTGGAGCAATTAACCTTTTGATGCTCATTAACATTGCATACACGACTTATTAAATTAACAAAATGAACTTTCGATCTTAGGCTTTTCCTCAAAACAATTATAAATCATAATCAACACAGTTAAATTTTGCGTTTTAATTTTTGATAAAATCTAATTTTTATGAAAAAAAAAAAAAAATAAAAATAAATATTAGCTCAATTTCCAACGAGATTAAAATTTTAAATTAATCACTATTCAAAACCCACTTCACACATTATAAACTTACACATATCTGTGAGCATTGTTCCACTGCCATTGACAGCCAAAAGCAAAATGCGTCCGCGTAAACGATAATCACTTTCGATTTTCACTTTGGGTAGTTGCACATTAAATGCGTACGTATAGCTCTTTGCATCAATGCTATACGAAATAGAAACAAAATTGTATATATTTAAATAAAACTAGATACTACACCGAATATTCTACTCACGTGCCATTCAATATCTTTGATTGACTGAGACCATAGGTGCTCATATTCCGTAATTCCAATTGCAAAGCAACGCTGTCCAATTGTTGTGCAATGCGAACTTTTTTTAACTCTAAACGGATCCAGCGCACCAATGCGTTCCAGACCGGGTATGCCTATTGAATATAAGCTTTAGTTTAAAAACAAATTTAAAATAAAAAATTATATCTTACCATTCTGCCATTCTTGAAATATACTCTGTATGCTGGCAGCTAAACATTCGCCATTATTAGCTGCATGCAATTTGCATGGCTTCAGAAACTCCGCTTTTAGTTTTAATAAAAAAATAAAAATTAAATAAAAAAAATTACTTGAGTAGATACAAAATTACACTTAATAACTTACGTCGTTCTTTCAGATACTGCTGTGCACCTTGTACCACGACGCAGCCGCAGAGACTTAAAACAAAAAGCACAAAAGACGACACAAAACAGCTGAGTCGGAGCATAACTGCAACGATTGAATGCTACCAAATGACTGAGCTATCAAAGTCGTTTTACATTGGCGTTTTACGCTCTTCGTTTTTGGTATTGTGTCACTCAAATTTTATTAACCAAAAAAAAAAAAAAAAAAAGAAAAACTAGGTGCATATGTAGAAAAAAAAACAAATAATTATATATACGCAGAGAGTCACTTGGGTTTACGTACATGGCCTGATAGTTCGCAATTTGTATTGTAAAAAAGTTTAAAGTCAAATCTCTGTGCTTAGCAAACGAGTGGCAACTGAAAAATTCAAAAATTTTGAAAAATAGTCAAAAAACTTTCATTTCGATAGAACCGAAGCTACGATAAAAGTCACAAGAAATTAATTAGAAATGCTAAATTTAGTCACTATAACCGAGAAATTCAAAATATTTAGGTTCTATCTTACAAATTTGTTGTGAATACATTCAGAATTTTTTTTGAAATCTTCAAATTTCAAAACAACTAGATCATAAAAATTTTGTTTTCATATTGTCTGAAGTGCAAATTCTGAATTAAAGATTTTATTAAAGATTTAGAAAAATTAAAATAATTAAAATTGAATATTGTACTAAATACTTTAATTGTTTAAAGAATTACATAACTCTTTAGGGTATTGAAGTGTCTCATATGATAAATAAAATTATTTTTACTTTCTCTATAACTTTCGACAAAAAAAACAAACAAAAGAGAGCATAAAGAAAATTTTGATAAACAAAACAAACTTAAAAATCAAAGTCAAAATACTCGTTTATGTGTTGATACATAAGCAAGACAGGTTTTAAACTTTCACATAATTTGCGACGATATTACTCATTGATTCTCTTCTTTAAGAGTTTTAACTCTTATCTTCTTCTTAATATATAAAGATCTCATGGCACGATGTTCGTTTGCGCTGATCTCCGAAAACACTGAACCGATTTCAATGAAATTTTGTAGTTGTGTGAATTTTTTTCCAATTTAGAAGATCGAATATTCTATATATTGTTTTAGAAACATGGACTGTGGGCGTCACCTCCATAGAATCGATACAGAAATTGTTCATATTTAAAGAGATATTTGAACTCAAGAAATGAAATTCGGTATTTATCTTATCGGGAAAGTGGGAAAAATGGGCGGCACCATATAAACAAACCAAAGCAAGAGTTGAAGTTTCCACTGCTAAAACAAAGAAGGCAAAAACCTTTTAATAGCTACAATTTCATGGACATTCTTAACAATTGATACACTACATATATTTATTTTATATTCTATTATGTCTAATCAGTCTATTAAAGCCACATAAAGTCTCTAAACAAATAAATAATTTCATGCAAATTTTATTTTTGGCAAACTTTTTATATGAAATAAAATGAAAAAAAAAAGCGTTTGCATATAATTAAATTTTTGCAACAATTTGTTTTTGATAAAAATCACAAAATGAATATTGGATTGTGTTAATTTGCTTGTAAAACCAGTTCGTTTGGAAATGCAACAATTTTTTTTTTGTTATGGGTTTTTATAAAGTTTATATGAAGTAGATTTTTTATAATAAATAATTTTAATTTCGGCTATTTTTGGCAAATTTGAAATTTACATGAAAAAAACCTTAGCAGATGTGTAAATCAACCAGAAAATTCAATTACAGAATGCACACAAGTTTAAAACAAACTAAATTAAGATTTAAAACTTAATACTGTATACAGGGTGTAAAAAATAATAATAGTTATAAAAAATAAAAATATGAATCGTATGGGATTTGAACCCGGAACACTTATGTACATCGTCGGTCTAACTCTCAGAGGAAAACTCTCTTACGGGTAAAATTTGTGACATCTAGAGACCGGCCAGATTCAATCCTTTTAAAAATTGTAATATGTTTGGTATAAAAACTTCGGTTTTTACCAAAATTACTAGCTTTGGTTTTCATCACACATTTTCAAAACGCCTATAAATCAAATTTAAACGAAAGTGTAAATTATTTTGTAAACAAACAAAAAAAACATAAATAAAAGTAAAAACTTGTTTCTTTTGCGTTTTGTAAAAATTTCACAAACAATTGAAACACCCGCTATGCTGTCTCTTATCATATTAATTTTATAAATTGAAAACTTGTTTACAAAAATTTAATTGAAACAAGCAAAAACATTTAATAACAATTCTAGAATTTTTTTTTTGAATATTCAAATAAAGCAGAACAGACCGAAATCATTTTGCACAAAACGCGTTAAGAACTGAAAGCAAACGTATCAAAAAATAAAATCGCAAATTAAAAAAAATTTTAATTTATTTTAAAAAGTCCTGAAAAAAATTTTAAAAAAAAATATGACAATTAAAATTACTGAATTTGTATTTTTCCTATTAACAATTTTCATATTCGATGGCAGCATTGCTGCAAAATATTTAACAGAAAAACGTAAGCAAAAATTTGAAGGATTTTTTTTCAAATAAATAAAATATTTGAAATAAATTGATTTTGCAGCAAGTTTCATGAAACCCTGTCAGTTGAGTGATGCAAATTTTAAAAAATGTTTTGCGCGTAACTTTCAAGGACTTTTCTATGAGTGGAAAGATGGTGTACCTGGTTTAAGTTCGGTCGGTTCTTTTGATCCGCTACATATTAAACGTATTAAACTCAACCAGGATTCTTTGAGATCAAACGGTTTACAGATAAATGCGGATTTGAAGGAAGTGCATGTGCGTGGCATAAGCGGTGCTCAGGTTAACGATGCAAGGTGTGTAAAAATTTTGTATTTAAAAAGAATTGTGCTCAACGTTGCCCCCGTCTTCCGCATTTGAACCATTTAAATTAAAATGTTTAAAACAGGTTTCAGCTTTTTTTTTTGATTGTTTTTGCAGCTCAGCTGTTTCTATTTAATTTCTATTTGACCTTGTAAATTTAATCAAAACGTTTCTTGAATATGAAATTATGCAAATGATCAACTCCAGAACTGAAAGAGAAACCAGTCCATTATTTGTTATTTTTTATAAGTTTTTCAAGTTAATTTATCATATTTTGTCGTATACAAACAGCTGAACTGCTAAAAGCTTTTCGAGATTTTGAATAATCCGAATTAAAGTGCTGTTTGAGAGTTACATAGCATCTCTGAACAATTCCATAAATTTAATAATATTCAATTTTTTTTTTTTTCCACAGTTTTGATCCACAAAACTTCATTGCCAAATTTGTTGTAAGTGTACCAAAATTACATTTCGATTTCGACTACAGAGTTAAAGGAAAACTGTTGTCATTAAATTTGAATAGTCAAGGCAAAGGTTTCTTTGAATCCGGTAAGTAAATATGTAGTTTTATATATAAATCTTGTATTAAAATAAAATAAAAATTAATTTTTTTTTTTTTCATTGCAGAAAATTCTGTAATATTCATTTTGATTAATATGAAGCGTCGCGCTGAACAAACCGTCACTTTTACCGATGTCGAAAGCATCAAAATTGAATTTCGTCAAATTGGCGGTTTTCGTATACATCTTGATAATCTTTTCAATGGACAAAAAGCATTGGAAGATAGTACAAATGAATTATTTAATACAAATTGGCGTGAATTTTATGGTATATTGCGTCCGACTGTGGAACAAACAGTTGAAGCTGTTCTATTGGATCGTTTTAAAAAGGTTTTTGCCTATGTACCGGCGAGTTATTTTATTGAAAATGTTCGATAAATGCCAAAAAGTATGCTTTAAATTTTAATAGCTAAAAAATTATAAATGATCTTATGGTTCGGTTGATTGGTGTCTGTACTATGTAATTGTAAATTAGAAAAAAAAAAATTTATAAAAAAAACAAAATCTGTAAATATAATAAAAAAAACATATATAGAAACTATATACATTTGCAGTACATACTTTCTCTCTTTTAGAATATTCAGCTAACGAGAATAAAGAAATCTATTAAAACGAGTGGTGAGATTTTGAGAATCAGTTCAACCTTAATTCGTTTTACTACTTAACGTCAGGACTTTTTCGATATTTTAAAATCTGTCGAATTTTAAAACTTAGTTAAATGTTCATGGACTTGCCTAAAACATCTTACTTAGATGGTCGCTTACTGCACACTATTCTAAAGGAGGGATCCAATATGGTAGATACATATTTTTTTAAATCTTTGAAATTTTAAGACATTTTATATTTCTGAACTAAAATCTTAGGTTAAAATTTATAATAAAAATTTATAATTCAAAATGGGATTTCCAATATAGTATTTCAGTGTTGAGCAAGATCAAAAAAAAAAACACTTTGGAATCGAAACGTAAATAAATTTTGCAAATTTTGTTCCAAATACGATATAAAATCGTATAATTAAATGAAAATCGGAATAGGCAAGATTGTTTTAATGCAGATATATGAAGAGTATAAAAAGCGACAACTAAAGCACACATGAATATGTAGATATGTAGGTATGCATAATGCATATGTGTACTCTTAGTACTTGCATTATTTTTTTTTTTTAAAACGATTCAAAATATGTATAAACGCTTGCAACAAACAGTTGACAGTTTATTGCTTGAGAAACTATTGCGCAGGTCAGACATACTTAGAATCGGTACTTCGAATAAATATTAAATTCAAAACAAAACAACTTACGTAAAAAAAAAAAATCAAAAACAACAACAAACAAGCACAGACGACTTCAAATATGACAGAAACGCGCTGTGCTCAGCTGCAATTTGTTATTTTTTGCAGTTTAATTACTTTACTCAAGGCAAATGGCAACAACAGCGACAAATACTACACCCAGAAGCGTAAGTATCAATTTCACTTCGCTTCTCTTAAATAAAAAAATAAATAATGCAACAACTGAGATATTATTTATAGCAAGCTGGCTGCCCTCGTGTAAACTCAATCAACCGGAATTTACAAAATGCTCAACAAATACGGTGCAAAAATTAATCGATCAATTGAATCTAGGTAAATAAAATTTTATGTTACTCTAAATAAAAAAGAGCAAAAGAAATTAATGCTTAAATTAAAAAGGCATACCGGAAATTACGGAAAGCTTTGGACACTTCGATCCGATGCATGTCAAAGATATTATATTCAAACAGGACAACAATGAAGTTGCCACAATAAGCGCCAATCTAACAGAAGTCAAACGTTAAAGGTTTTTCAAAGACAAAAATTAAGGAGAGCAGGTTTAGTTGCTTTTAAAAGGTGCTTTATAACGAGATAAAATAAATTATAAAATTTTTCAGAGTCAACAAAAAAGATTTTAGCTGGCAGACGAAAATATTTTTACCCAAAATGCGTCTGGATGCCAAATATCAAATGGATGGACGCATACTACTAATACCGCTGCGTGGCGCTGGTAATATTTTCATCGAAATCGGTTTGTTGTTTAAATAAAATAAAATCAATTTAAATGAAATTACATATTATTTTTTTTTAGAAAATCTTGACATCTTACTACTGACAAAGACACGCCTCTATGAGAAGGGCGGTTTTACCTTCGACAATGTAACCGATGTTCATGTTCAGTTGAACATGACACGCGTGCGCACACAACTTGATAATCTTTTCAATGGCAATAGCAAAGAGATCGAGCGCAGTACAAATGAATTCTTCAATGAGAATTGGCGTGACTTTTTTGAGGCCTTGAAGCCAATTATCTACGAAACGGTTGAGAATATTCTATATGAAATTATGTATAAAGTTTTTAATTTAATACCAGCGAATTTTTTCGTTGAAGATATACCAACATCGGAGCAATTATATGGTAAAAAGGCAGCGTAATACACGCAAAAAATTTGTTTAAAAAAAAAACGTATACGCACTGTGTACCTTTAAATAATTAAAAATAAAACTAACGAAAGCCTTTGACAAAGAATTCATTTTCTTAATATTTTGAGATATTTTTATATCTAATTAAGTCATTTTATAATTTGCTTTATTGTTTATGTTTGTTATTAAAATTTTTCACTCAAACGTATTTAAAATCTGGTTTGAATTTACTTTCAGTTTGTTATTAAAAGATATTTTTAATAGTTCATTGTGTGTGTATTTAGAGTATTTTTATTATAACAACAAAAAATTAAACAATTAAGCAGTGATTAAATCAAGTTAAGTGTCGTACTAAGAATATATTTTTTTTTTTATTTATAAATTCAAAATTTTTTGTGCGAGTTATAATTGAAAAATACTTTATAAGCCCGCAGATGTCTGCCTAACTACGCTTTTGAATACACTACACATATTTTAAAAATTGTAAAAAAATCAACGGCAAGTTTTGCTAAATTTTTTTCTAAATTTAGGGTGTTTTTCATAAAAAATAATTTTTTTTAATGCTTTGTTCTATTGCAATCAGCCTAGGGACTATAGTTTTTTTTTTATATTTTAGGGTGTTCACGACTTTGAAGCCAATTTTTGGCCATAAAATAATTAACCGAAAAATTCCATATAATTCTTATAGATGATATTACTCAGAAATAAAATTGAAAATCTATTCATAGTGTTTTATCAATTCTGTGAGCAGAAAAATAATAACTAAAATTACATTTTCCGCCAACAGTATAGTCGTTAATATCGCCGGTAATACGCTGAAAAAATTCTCAGGTTAAAAGCTATCGCACCTCATTCACAAATTTTAAATATCGCTTGGGGCAGTTCCTCTATGCTTACCCGGCTAGGCCTTTTGGTTGAGTTTTCAGGTATTCGTTTGAAATGGATTAAAAAAATTGTGCTTTCTTATATTAAAACACCTTTTTACTCTACGCTTATTTATAGAATGTTAACATTTAAAGGGGAAACAACGTATTTTTTCCGGTTTTTAATATATTTCGCACGAGCGTCTTAGGAATAATTATAGAGAAAACTCGTAAATGTATACCGTAAATTAAGTAAACTATTAAAAACCGCAGTCTTAACATAGTTTACGAACCATTTTAAATAATTATACCATTTTATTATAGATTAACAATTCAATCTGAGAAGCTGTAGTAAAAGATTAAAAACTAATCAATAGTTCATTCAAAGAAAAGTGTGTTCCACGAAAGCAAGAAAAAAACCAGAAAAATCTATGTTACCTTTGTTTTAAATAAGAAATTTGCTGTGCTCTCAAGAGAGTTAGACATTTAGCTAGTGCACCGCAGACACAGGTTCAAGTCCCAACGATCTTTTTTTTTTTTATTTTATTTATTATTATTTGACTTTTAAAACTTCTCAAAACAATGTTTTGAGTCTATTTTTATTTTATTTTTTAAAGCTAAATAAATAAACAAAATATTTTTGAAATTTATTTATGTATTTTGACAGCAAAAAAAAATTTTTAAAATAATAAATTTTCTTTATTGATTCTCGAAATTGAACTTCAGATATTACAAAATAAACCAAAAAAAAAAAGAAATTTTAATTTATAAGTTACCAAATGTTTGTACAAATGTGCATTTTATTGTCATAAATATTCATAAATTTAAATGCGCCCTTAAAATGTTTACTACTAAATTTGTCAATAAAGGTTGGAAAATTTTTAAAAGCAATAAAACCAATAAAACTAAATAAAAATATAATTTTCTAATTTCGCTAACATTTAAAGTTTATATTTTTTTGAATATTTTATTTCAAGTCTATAACTTATTTTTATAGCTGTGAAATTATACTCGCTACAAGGTAAATCAAGTCAACAACTGACAAACTGTTGGACCTTTAATATTTAACTACGTATATACATATAGTATATGTATGTATATGAAACTTGATATTTGTAAACGCTACTGAATCACTCGTTTACACTTTAAAACTCACAATAAACAGACAACTTAGTGGACGCAACGTCATTTTAAACAAACTTACTAAAGATACACATGTACGTATGTATGTGCATGTGTAGATACAAATGTATCTACTTAGTTCTAAGTACAATAAAAACACAACAGTCAGTTGCGAATCTATTCATTCGCGTTTTACAATCCTAAAGCGACAGTCAAATTTAATTCTCTTTTAACGCATTTAAAAGTGAACTGTTTAAAAACAAAAAAAAAAGCGAAAATCTATTTATCAAACGGATTAAAAAACAAAATAATAATGAAACTGCGAACGTTTATATCTGTGAGCCTGTCTGTATTTGCGAGCCTTTTGGCATTCAAATCGGTCGCGAGTGTTGAATTCTATACGGAAAAGCGTAAGTGAAACAAAAAGCAAAAATGTGTCGACATTCAATTAAATTGGCAAATTAATGAAATGACAATCGAATACAAGTAAAACGAGCAGTGAAAAGCACAACAATATAAAAAATGTATATTGTATCTGCATCAAATTGAATTTTAATAGAAAAATTTATGCTGCAACAGCAAAATTTGTGAATTTTTTTTTATTCAAATTTATTTTAATTTTGCAAAAAATTAATCAAAAATAATTCAATTTGATTCAGTTTGAATGAAGAAATTCTAAAGATTAAAAAAAGTACGTAAAATGAATATTTCAAAACGTAGATAGGATCGAACATGGTTGGCCGTTATCCCAACTGTAGAATGTTTGCCGTTTTTTGTATATTTGAATGAACGTTATCTATTAATTTAAAACTAGAAGAAAAAATAATCTGGTACATATAGTACGCTCTTATAAACATACTTTGGCACCCCATAGAATATATGGAAAGAGAAAAAAAAACTTCGACAAAAAAAGAACGCTAAAAGCGATTCCAAGAAACCCTATACCCAATTTTTATATTCTTTACTTTTTTTGTATTGAGTTTTTATACAAAAGTCCAAAAATGGGTTAATTTCCCCATGTTGCGATATTTCATTTGGGCTATGGTAGGCATAATCCATACTAAATTTAGACTTCTCTGTAAGCATATCACAGAAGTACTCACGAACAAAATTAAATTTTTGGGGTACGTTTTTCGTAGGCCCCTTCAAATGGGGCTAGAGAAAACTTTTTTTTAAGTAATCACTTAACGACTTTGGAGAATCTTTTTTCAATATATGGTGAAATTATCTCTTATAGTCTCCGAGATATTCTTTTTCTCGACAGACAGTAGGACGGACAGAAAGTCAGACAGGGAGACATAGCTATGTCGACTCGCCTTTCTTTTCTGATCAAGAATATATGCACTTTAAAGGATCTATCCTCCTCCTTCGGATATAGGGTTAAACTGAATTCTTATTTTCAAAAAATCTTTTTAATCTCTTCTATTTTCTGTCTTCTTCACCCACGCACACCTTGTTAGTCATTTTCAACACCCTCTAGACTAGAGCAGGGTTATAAAACTATAACCTTTTTGTAATTATGTCGATCAAGTCGTCCCAACACATTGTGGGCTGAAATCAAAATAAAAAGTGAAAAATGACATACACCTACTGCTGACTAACAAAAGTATAATACTTAATTTTATCAATGCAACTGATTTAATTTTATTCAATACAAATCAGCTAATATAAGCTGCTTACTATAAACTGTAGCCAGTTTAAATATGGAGCAAAGTATCATGAAAAATCAGTTAAGCATAAATATATCATTATAATATAGAAGCAAATAGCTATTGTCAAGCAGCTTGACTAGTATATGCCCTGCAGTCATGGCAATTTATATAAATTATTTACATATAATATATAAACACCTTCGATTTTAGTTTCATTCGTATTTACGTTTGTCTAGAATAAAATAATAATTCAATAAAATAATAGAAATAAAACCTCAAAAACTAAAGACACAGCCATGCTCTCGTAATCGTAATCGAACAATTTTACGATTTACTTTTGAAATCGAAAATTTTGGTTAATACATGTTACACAAAAAATATACTGTCGGTAATTAGAAAATACTTTTAATCCAGATTTTATCATTGTACTTTTTAATATCATTAATCCTGCATTGAAATTTTAAATAATTATTTTCTACTTATGCCTTAAATTTTAAAGAGCAAAACATTTAGACAAAGCAACTACAATTTGCGATTTGGTTAGACCGATAACATTTTAATTTGTAACCGATAGCAGTGAAACGTTTTGAAAATGAAACATAACTTTTGAGTTTGCCGGAGCACAAACAATTTGGAATCGTAAACAAATTGACTTAAATCGTAAATCTCAAAATTAAATGATTACAAGAGCAAGGCAATATTTTCAGTATAAGGCATTGTTTATTTACAAAAAAATGCTAAATGCTAGAAATTTTCATGAGCTAACGTTTCGAACTTATGATCCCATTAGTTTTTACTATTATGGTGTACTCTGTACTTTATAAAGTCTTTGATCTCTTCTTTGTTATGTTTTACATATTTGTAACATTTTAACAAAAAATAATATTTTTTTGAAGAAGAAGGGTATAAAAAAAAATTTGTATTAAAATATTTTTATAGAGCAAAGAGTAAATTTTTTTTTCAGAAACATTAATTAGCATTTAAAGTAGTAATTAAGAAAGTTGTTGTTGTTTGTTTTTTTTTTTATTTTATTATTTCTGCTACATATTAAATAGGCTGTAATTAATTATAAATAGTAGAACACATACTAAAAAGAAATTAAATTGCGTTTTACAGCATCGTATGTGGAATCTTGTCGCATTTATGAACCTGGTTTTACAAAATGCTCCACCCGTTCTATACAACAAGTAATGGAACAAGTGGTAAAAGGTTATAAATTTATTTAAATTTATACAACAAATATGAATAATAATAAAAAATTTTTAAATAGGTATACCCGAAGTTGAGGCCAGCTTTGGACCATTAGATCCGCTTAAATTAGAACAAATAGAATTCAAACAGGATAATAATGAAGTTGCAACAATAAGATCAAATATTACGGATTTACATATAAGAGGCTTTTCCAAAATGATTATAAAGGAAAGCAAGTGAGTAGTTTGGAGACGATTTATAAACAAATAAAAATTAAACAATTAATATTTAGAGTAAGTAAAAAGGACTTTAGCTGGCAGACAAAGATTCTATTGCCCAAATTGCGTCTTGATGGTAAATATAAAATGAATGGACGCATACTGCTGCTGCCATTGAACGGTGCTGGTAATATATTTCTGGAACTTGGTATGTACTACAAAAATAAATAAAATTATAAATGTAAATTTCTTGCTTTAATTAAAAATAACAAGATTATTATTATTGCCGTCGCTGCAGATAATCTCGATATACTCATGCATACCAAGACACGCCTCTACGAGAAGGGCGGCTTTACATTCTACAACGTGACTTATGTACGCGTACAACTTGATATGACTGGTTTGAAAGCAAATCTGGATAATCTATTTAATGGACGCAGCAAAGATGTAGAACGTAGCACAAATCAATTCTTCAATGAGAATTGGCGTGACTTTTTCGAAGCATTACGCCCGCTGGTTACGGAAACTGTAGAACGAGTGCTGCTCGATTTATTGCAGCAAATATTTCATCTAATTCCTGCAAATTTCTTTGTCGAAGATATACCAAACTCAAAACAGTTGTACGGCAAAAAAGGCAACATAATTTTCGATTTTAACTTAAATAAAAACAAAATGTTTTCATTTTATTTTTTTAGATACAAATCATTATCGTCTATAAACTTGTAAATGCATAACTAAAACCTAAGAAAGCTTAAGCAAATGGCACATTTAGCCTTTAGCATAGTATTTTTTTTTTTTTTTAATATTTAAAAAAAGATTCTTTATCCACTTAGTTCGCATGCGTTAAGAGTCTTCTCAATAGAACCAATCCCATTTCATGTAATCCACTTCATTGTCAAGCGTTGAGACTGCTGTGTAGCGGCTATGACTAAGTCTTGAGAAAATGCGACGATTGCCAATCGGCTGCAAATGACGATAATTGTCGACGAGTGCACCATCCTGTGTGTCCTGCAGCTGACGAAAGCGTGAAATCTGTTTGGAATTTAAAACAGAAATTAATTTAAAAAACAAGAAAGAAGGAACGAGTATTCAATCAAATGTCCTTCATGGTTTTTGATTACCATACATTAATTTAATTTTCATAGAAAAACTTAAGAAATCAGGTATACTTTTAAAGGGGTTTTACCTAAAAATTTTTTGGGCCCCTTTATAGTTTTTTAGGAAAAAAAAAAAATAATTATAAAATATTAAAATTTTAAAAAAAAAAAAAAAAATTTTTAAAAAAAAAAAAAAATTAAGGGGAAAAAATATTAAGAAAAAAAATTTTTTAAAATTTTATAATTTAATAAAAAAAAAAAAAAAAAAAAAAAAAAAAAAAAAAAAAAAAAAAAAAAAAAAAAAAAAAAAAAAAAAAAAAAAAAAAAAAAAAAAAATTTTAAATTTATAAAGGGAAAAAAAAAAAAAAAAAAAAAAAAAAAAAAAAAAAAAAAAAAAAAAAAAAAAACTTAAAAGATAAAAAAAAAAAAATTAAAAAACAAAAAAAAAAAAAAAAAAAAAAAATAAAAAAAACAAAAAAAAAAAAAAAAAAAAAAAAAAAAAAAAAAAAAAAAAAAAAAAAAAACCAACAAAACCCACAAAAAAAAAAAAAAAAAAAAAAAACAAAATAAAAAACCCACCCCCCCCCCCTACACCAAAAAAAAAAAAAAAAAAAAAAAAAAAAAAAAAAAAAAAAAAAAAAAAAAAAAAAAAAAAAAAAAAAAAAAAAAAAAAAAAAAATAAGATAGTTAAATATTTCCACTGTTGTGCGCTCAACAGAGTCCATAAAGTATTTTTATGTTTGATCAGCATGGAAAGTTGAGCTGTAATAGCTAAGTCCATCTATCCGTCTGCCGTATGAAACCGATTATCTTATAGAGCATAAAAGATACAGTCACCAAACTTAAAACTTGGTTCTGTAGAATCATTTAAAGTTAACTAATGTCAAAACTGTTTGCCATACCCCTTCAAGTATATCTAGAGCGTCATATTGGGTTGGGTCTACAGCCTAAATGATAAGTCTAAAAAATATTTTAGTCTGGTCCAAATTCATGTTTTAATTCACGGCCCTAAAAACTTTGGTATGCGCATATCATAATCCTTATCTAATACATTTAACGAGAAATTTGGGAAATGGGGCTCTAACTAAAATAATTTGATCTTGAGAGTTTTTTGATTACATAACAAGGAATTTTTGTGTAGATGTGTATGGGAGCTAGAAAAAAGGTCTTGACGGTTCTGGAGATTCCAAGTTTGACGACGCTATAATTTATAGTCTTCAAGATAAGCCCTTTCAGACAGTAGGTCAGACGGACTTATATACAAAAAAAAAACTTACCTGTTTTGGTGAAATTGGTATTGGATTGGGATAAAGTACCCACGTAACAGCTTCCGAACAAGGTGGTGTGGTAAGTGAACCTATAAAAAAAAACAGAAAAAAACATCAATAAATTACAAAGTGTGACAAATTAATTAAATCAGTTAAGCTTGACTTTATCTAAGCAGATTAGCACACCCAATCGAAACTTATCAATTGTCGATATATCACACTTGCTTACATTATTGTTTACCTAATCAATTGTTTATCAATGCTCTACACGTTTAACAATTTCCCATGCTAATTGCAAATGCCAATAAGCCCAATATTCATATCAAATTGTTATGCCAAAGCAAAAAACTAAAAGTTGTTAGCTATCAACATTAATGCGTCATGCCTGGCATAACAATTCTTCAACTTAAATACGCTAATTCCTTTGCTATTTACCGCACAACTTTGAACACGTAAAATTTTTCACTGTGTATTTTTTCCATATAAAACATTCCATTTAAAGCATAAACAAACCTTTGTATGTGTAGAACTTATCAACATCAACAGAACTAATCAAGGACGATAGTGAAAATGTAACATTTAAATTGGCTTCATTGCCGGCATCCGGTATCAAATGTAAATAACGACAAATTGTTTGCAAGCCAACACCCTCATCCTCATCGAGCTGTGTTAAAAAAAAAATATATACATTTAGATATGAAAAATAGAAATAAAAAATTACGTATACGCACATTGAAGAAGAAACCCAAAACTGCTGCACCATCCGGATAGTTAAGTGCCTCGGCTATATCGGCATATTTCTTATTTCTGTGCACAATATGCATTTCCATGGTATAGCGTATATCGTTGATAACATGCTCAGCACCACGATTATTCTTATCGCCCCAATGGAAGTGAATACCCTCAACTTCAAATTCTCCCGGTAACTTAGCGCCGCGTATGTATGGCATAAAATCTGAACTTTCCTCTACCAAATTGCTTGTATTCAATTTGGGTATGGATATCGAAACTAAACGGAATAAAAATTTAAATTGTTGAGCAATTTAATCAAATCACGATACACAAGTGCAACACTCAACTAACCCGTATGTCCATTGTTAGTCATCTTCAACGGATGCGGCAGCAAATTGTGATAACCAATCATATCAATTGCAGGCATATGAAGTGGTATAGTCTGGAAAAGAGAAAAAAATTATATAAAACGTTAAAAAAAAAAATAAAAATATAATATTTTCAATTTGATAAAAGTGATGTCTTAAAACTCTTCAATATAAAACATGTGCAAATGGCAGAAAATCAAGTAGATAGACGGACAGACGGAATAAAACAATGTGAACAGAAATTTGCAAATTTTTAAAAAAAAATTTAAACGAATCAATTTCAGTCATTGAACTTACTCTCGAGGATGTGATGGCAATTGGAGATTGAGTTTTACCCGCGCAATGTCCATGATGTCGCGACCAACGTCGTTGATTCGGTTCCGAGTAACCAAATCGATGACAATTGATAACTAAAAATAAATAAAATATATAAAATAGCAATTAATACAAATAAATTCTCAAATGTTGTTGTTTCTTTTTTTTTTTTTTTTTTTTGGGAAGTGATTAATAACACTTGTCTTAAGTTTTGTCATTTAAACAAATAAAAAACTCTTAAAGATACACATACGCAATTATGGCACTCGAGTCGAATTGAATCATTCGATTTATCTTGACAGGCGAATTGTGCTATTTTTGATTTTTTAATATTTTTAAAGGATACAAAAATAGATTTTTTTTTGTAGAACTTTATCAAAAATAATTGCGACAGAAAAAAAAATACAAAAATTGAAGACAATTAATAACAAATAAATTATGAACACTGATTAAATAAAGTATATCATTCATTCATTGTCTACTAACCGACAAAGTAGTAGTAGCATTTTAGTAATTTAATCACGTGTGCCAAGCAAATATTTTTTAGGTGAAGTTCTTATCACGACTCGCACACGTACATATGTATTTACGAATTTAATATAATAGATTTATGTATATAGAGAAATTATTTTATTTATGTGAAATATTTCGGCAAAAAAAAAAAAAATGTTGCGACAGTCACGTTCCAAAGCATGCATCATTTAGTTAATACGACTGATTTATTTTAGTGAGTAAAGAAAGTAAACAATGTAATACAATAATACTAAAAATTATTTAGCCTTGACTTTATGTACCAATGAAGCAGAAAGAGTGTATTACTGCAAGATTTAGGTGTGGTGTAATAAATTCACTCATTAATAAAAATCAGTTAAAGTTCAATTTACCGATTTCATTAATATTTCTGAAGATAATCTATATATATAAGTATTTATGAAAGGACCATAATAAAACACCACCGACGAGCACATAGTTTCCCTACTAAACAATAGATATCATTTTTTTTAGAAATGTATAAGATGGGAATAAAAAAACCGTATCCAGATTCTAGACGTTTCAGTTCAATTTAAAAACAAAGTGTCATGGCTGTAAACCAGCTCAAAAATTGACATGTCTTGCAAGACTAAATGCATGACATGCCTTGCAAGACTTCATACATGACATGTCTTGCAAGACTTCCTACATGACATGTCTTGCAAGACTTCATACATGACACGTCTTGCAAGACTTCATACATGACACGTCTTGCAAGACTTCATGCATGACATGTCTTGTGCGTTTGTTATGGGTGTGTCTTCGATCGCTCTTCTATTACATTGTAAATTGTAACGTGTATATGTACAAAATTAAATATTTGCCAATAGAAAAGTATGAACAAATGATCGCGGTGTGTGTTTGAAAAGTTAGTGCAAGGACTGCTTTCGAAGAAACTTGTTGGACTCAGTAAAGCACTGTAGTCGAGTAAATTTAAGTTGCGATATTGAATTTATAATAAATTTTTCACTAGAATTACGTTTTGGAGCTTTTTTTTTGTTTGTTTTAGTTTTAACATTTTTTTAGGGGAAGTCCCGCATTTACAAAAATAATTTGCAAACTAATTCAAAAAATTACTTTCAAATGTACGCACATACTTTCACTTTGTGAAAAACAGATAAAATACAGACAGTTTTATTTCATTTATCTTGGAATTTTTCAAAATAGGAATTTATTCTTAACTATTAATCACGCATACTATGTTTTGTATAAATATACCCGATGGAATATTAAATTCAATAATGACAAGTGCGATGCGCTAAGCTAAGTATTAAGGCTAAATTTCTAAGTCCTGTACTAGACCGAAGGTTGATTTTGAAGATTTCAAAATTATTCCGCAACATTTTTACAAGCCACAAAAACGGCATAAATAAATTTTAAGGAACCTTATGCCAATATTCTTACATAAGAAAGTTGTTTTGATTTATTTTTTATTCACGAGTTATATTAAGCACTTTTTTGTTGTTATTACTTTCGCAATTGATGACTTTGACCGTGACTTCTATTAATATTATATCATTGATCGATAAGCCAAATGCACTCACTTGCTTAAAAATAAAATATATCGATTTAAAAAAAAAGTTAAAAAACAAAACGAACAATGGAACACTTTTGATAAGAACTGCAATTAAATCGTCAAAGTTGAAATATTGATAAAAACAAAAAAATAAATCTGTTTTTGTGCGATATGCAACATTCTCACGTTGACATATTTTTTTTTTTTTATTATTTATTTTGTAAATAATAAATGACGCGTTCTTAAAATAATATTATTAATAGAAAAATACTTTTCTTTTTTTCAGATCACATGATTGTTTAGTTGTACTAAGTAGTTAATATACATTTATGTAAGCGAAAGATACTAATTCCCAGATACAATTCACCTCACACATTGTACATAAAACCGTAAATTACCTTGAAGCGCAAATAAAAGGAGCAAACACAAATACGAATTTAATTTATTAAACATGTTTATCGAATATTTTTTTTTTTTGAAAACGATATTTATTCTTTATATTAAATAGATATTCTAAAATTTAAGTTCCAATGAAGTTGTACCGTAACGATCGGTGACAGATTCTAAACTGTGCGGACGTTTGAAAAGTTAGACACCTTCATAACTTCCTCGGAAGCAAAAAGCAAAAACAAAAAAAAAAAAAAACGTTAAAAAAAGTCATTCGAGTTGAGCAGCGCAGTCAAGAAACTAATGGGGAAATTCGAAAGCTAAAATTCCCATATGAAAACGAATAAATTTATAACGAACCGAATGCATCGATCGGCAGTTTCGAAATGTCTATGGGCGAAAAGACGACGACGACGACGACGACGGCGACGACAATGAAGCCGACAGAAAGGCGAAGCAATGCACAAACTACTACGCAAGCCATTTAAGCCTGCCGAAAAATAAAATTTAAGCCAAGTTGACAGCTAACAGCAGAAGTGTTAAACATTTAATTTACTATTTATTTAATTTTGTTTTTGGAAAACAGAGCTAACGATTAATAAAAAAAAGAATAAAATAAAGCTTTTAATTTTATTTATTATTTGTCTGTCGCGCGAAATATTTCAAACAGTTTGAAAAATCGATTAAAACGCAAAGCAAATAGAACTAAGAATTTAGTCACACATTTCCACTTAATTTAATTAAACATTGATCATTTTGTTTTGCAATATTTGAAATATTTTATTGATTTTATTTTTTTTTTTTTTTGTTTTTGTTTTAGGCTTTTTAACTAATCCCAGTTACTAACTGTGCGTCAAGTCAAGAGTGTGAAAAAGAGAAACAAAACTGCTAATTAATACCGAACATGACGCGTATGTGTGATGATCATTCATTCATTAAGCGATCACATTTCCACAAGTTTTTATTTAATTTTACGTTTTTTTTATTAAATTAAATATAGAAATACTTGTTAAATAAATAAAATTTAGTTTATATTTAGAACAAAGTTCTCGTTCGCTTCACAAAAACAAAAAAAAAAACTAAATATTAAGAAATCTAAAAGGTGAAGCTTTTTTAATCAAATCCAAGTGGATCCTTAGCGATGGATAGTTAGGAGGGAAGCAGACAAAGTAGCTTCTATGGGAGCAGCCAGTTCGATGAATTGTCCTAATCTTTCTATAGACTAGATTCACATTAGGAGAGAGAAATTTAAAACCAGGAACATTTAGTGGCGAGATTGCGCTGAGATCAGGCATGTTAAAAAACTGTTAGGTCCTATCATAACAAAAGATCAGAGGATTGCATCCGGTTTGAAAGAAACTTGCTGAAAAATACAGGATAGACATTTAAGGCGTCATCATCTATAAGTTCTGTGTTAAAGATGAGAAATCACCATAACATCTCTTGGAAGTCTATGCTGTCTTAATTTCCACGAGGTTTAGGCAACTTGGGCAGGAAGGATGGTGCAAACACAGAATTCAGGAATAAGGCTACATGTGTTGGAATAGAAAAAAATTATACAATCAGAGCATTATAGATCAGACAAGGTCACAGTGCCTACTTTCCTGTAATGGTACAAAATAATATTCTCCTTTAAAAATCTGTGTCTAAAAGAAAGTCACATCTTCTCAAATTTCTTGGTGTCTTTCCCAAAGTTTTTATATGGGTAACAAGACTCATCTTCCGAAAGGAACTCATTAAGTACACGCATCTTATGGAGAAATTCCTTTTGCATTTCGACTAAAATGCCAGACTCTTCTTCTTTTGTGCAAAAGAAATTATAAAAGTGAGAAAGCGTGGTATAAATATTGAAAAAAATGCCCATCACTGACATAAAATTACTTAAATCGCAAAGAGCTCAATATCGACAGTATAACTGTTAAAGCACTACCAATTCACGGTATTCATTTCCTATTTAAATACTTTGAAATAGTTTATTTATTCTTAAAATATATTTGAACAATAGAAATAGTTCATTCAGAAATGACAAACTTTACAATAAAACGAGTATACTAACTACCTTTTTAGTTGTGAAGTGTATAAAGTCAAGATAAGCAGAATATAACAAGTTTACGATCAAATCGTGCTTTACATTGAAAATGCGATAAAATGCTAAAATAAAAAAAAAAAAAAAAAACAAAACGAAAAAGATCAGCAGAAATATAAAAATAGTTTATAGTAGTATTTCACAAACTGATAATATACAAATGTATATACAATTCAGACACGGTTGAGGTGCTTCAATTTTTTATTGACTGGTTGGCCAACCGTATGATCGATTATATAAACGTGTTACTTTGTAAAATGGTTCAATGACTCGAGTTCATTGATAAGCTCATAAGCCTACGCTAAGTACAAAGTGGGCCACGTTTAAGCTTCGGCTTAAAGCTATCAAAACTAAATTATAGAACGATCTTTTAGCATCAATCGAAATACAAATTAAGTTATTTTTGAAATAATTTTTAATTTTGCTATTTTTATATTTTTTCAATATTTGCTTCATCATTAATTAAAGACTTAACGCTAATTGCTACTAAATGAATATAAAAAATTTCAGTTATATATAATTTTTGTAACAATTTTTTTTTTATTTATACATTTTGTTTTTTTTTTTTTTTAGAATTTGTTTAGTTTTGATAGCTAATATTGCCAACTTGTGTGTGTTTGCCTTGTAGCCGGTTGCTCGTTATTGCCTGAAAAACGTAAATATTTAAAGTTTTTTTTTTCCTTTTTGCATTTGCAGAGCAACATTTTATTTAAAGAGCAAAACTTAATACAATTTCGATTTGTTTATAATGCGAACGTACTGCACGAAGAAAACTGATAACTTCATTAACTGAAAAAGTACATTGAAAAAAAAATTGTGTGTGTAAAGTTAAACGAAGTGGAAAGAAGGCTTTCCCATAAAAATGTAACGGGGGTTTTTATTTTGAAGATTTTCGGAAAATATGACTCTTTCTTAAACATTAAATTTAAAATATCTTTTGGTTTTCCCTGTTTATATTGCGTCCCACCTATGTCCAAACCTGCCTATGTTGTACAACTATTTCAAACTCATTATTTATGCTGAACCACACAAATGTTTATTAATAACTTAATTAAAAAGCTATTAAAAGTAAAATGTGAAGTGTAAATAATTGAATTTCATTAAAAAGTCATAAAAAAATAGTACCAAAACAGAAATCGATCGTGCGAGTTTGGCATACATATGTTTATCGACATAGATGATATCATTTGGTTTTATGTGGCATTAGCACCCCTAATTTTTTATACAGATAAGTTCGTAGACGTTTACATGGTCTGATTTAAAGGTTACTGAAATAAAAGTTTTCTAATACAAAATAATATAATTTTTTTTGAAATTTTTATTTTAAAAAACAGTGAGAAAATATTTTGGTAATTTATAACTTTCCTTAAAAAATATTTAACATTTTTAGAAATAAATAGAAATTCAAAAAAAAAAGTTGATTTTAGTAAAATCTGTACCTGAGAGCTTTTTTATACAGTTTGTTTTTACATTAAAGCTCAAAAAGGGGAACCCCAAAATGCCACATCCTCATTTAGGTATAGACCACATACAAACCTATGACCTAATTTCGATATAAAATGTATGTATATACAAAAGTAATTTATATTGGATTAAAATATTTCTAAAATCAAGCCATGAATGATTTTTGATTAGGATCGGTCTCTTATAGCATAAATCCCCCATAAAAACTCTTCTGTAACTTTCTTTTTTTTTTTTTTCAAGAAAATTGGTTTTATTTTATTTTTAAAATTTCCCACATTTTTTTATGTATACCCTAACATAGTGTCTTAATTTAGGCTGTTTTGGATCATTGGACCACATCCTTTATATAACGATTTTTATTATTTCCACTTACGATAATTTTTTTTTTTAATTTGAAACTTTTTTAAATAAGTTCTTGCATCGAATAGCATTTTAGCGACTATAAAAAACATTTCATAAATAATGCAATGGACAAGTATTTCAGAACAATAAAATGATACACACGCCACGCTGTACTAAGTCCAGGTAAACGAAAAGACAGCCGTAGAGACAAAGAGATAGCTGAAAAGCAACAATTTCATTGATATTTAGATTTTTTTATAGGTTGTGAAGACACACCTGATTAGAATTATTTAAAATTTTCATTTATTTTGGTTTATTTTTGGCTTAGTTATTTTTAATATATCAATTTTGACATTATCAATTCTTCGCAAATTACATAAGAATGTCAACGTCAATTATAGTTATAAATAAACTTCTGCACAATTGATATGCTTAACTTCATACAACACTTGTGAGAAGTTATATTCGTGCAAAGAATATTATGAGAAAATTGATTTAAAACTTTAATATATAATTTATAGTCCAATGGTCTGGAATCCGAAATAAAAGTCAGAATTTTTGTATTAACTAAAACTAAAGCTAAGAAAAAACTGGTTAAAATACAATTTTGAATTCAAATTCTGTGAAACACTACCATATTGTGAGACTGTATCTCAAAGCAAAAGCAAGATTATTTTCTTTTGTATCTTTCATTCAAAGATTATTTCAGCACCTATTAAAAAATAAAATAATAAAACTTTTCTTAAATTGTAAAATTGTATGATTGTCCTACAAAAGATTTTTAATATATAATAGGTGTACCATAAATATAAATTAACAAAAGCAAATCTAAAAAAAAAAAATTTTCAAATTCTTTTATAAACCTTATTAAAACTTACAGCCCAAAAAATATGCTACAGATTTTTCCGTTTTGTACAAAAAACTTTATTTTATAAAATAAAAAAAAAAAAACATAATTTAACATTTTTCTTTGCGTCTAATAAATAATAACAATATAATTATAAAAGAAAAATAGAAATAGTTAAATAAATAAACTCCATAACAAAATAACTTACTTTTTAAATGAGTACACAAATGTTTAATGTGATGGTCTGCGTATATCTGAGATTATTGTAATATAAAAAAATTATAAAAAAATTTTTAGAACTTTAAACTAAATTAACTTTGGCAAGTGATGAAATAAATATTATGGCAAACTACAATTAGAACAAATGTATTAAAAAATTCTTATTCGATAGCACTGTGCTACAAAAAAATATAAACATTTAAATTGAAATAGATTTCTTTTTTGGTTTACTTTCAATACTTAGCATTAAAAAGTGAAATTTTAACCTATTTACAAAAGCAGTTTATATAAAATGTTGATTCATATTTTGAATGTTTCAATATTATATTCATTCTTTAACATCTTTACTATGAGATGTTTTAAAATATTTTCTTGAAACACACAACAATGCATAATCTCTGTAGCACAGCGTAATTATTTTGTACTTAAATTACAACAAAAGCACAAAATGTAAAAACAGTTTTCGTTTTTTTTTTCTTTTCATATAAAACAGTCAAAAAACTTGTCTTTTAATCGTCCTTTTCCTCTTTGGCAGACATAAATAGTTTTTGGCACAAAATTGTTAAGGAATCTAAAAAAGTAAATCAAAATATTAATAATCAATATAATTCATATAAAAAAATGAAAAAGGAAAATTAACCACACTCACTAACTAACTGCTGCACCCATTTTGGTTTCTGTTTCCAAACGACACCCACATAATAGAATGGTATGCCAATAAGGGTGATTAAAACACCCATGCCCACTTCATATGGTGCTACATAGATGGGCACGACTACTAAAAAAGGCACAAATAACAACAAACACTGCGGGTATCCAGAGCGAGACCTGTAAACATAAATGACACAATTTAATAGAATACAAAACGAAGCAATTTAATGCATATGAACTCACTTTAATTGGACGCTCCATATTAGGGCGTGTATGACGAAAATAGAGCACCGCCGAAACGGAAAGCATTATGAAAAATGACTCCACAATGCTGCTGTATGTGATGAGTACATAGACATCGCTGACCACTAACATTAGAATTGAAAGAGCACACTAAACAATAATAAAAAAAAACGGAAATAAGTAAATAAATAAATCAATTAGCATACAAAAGCTGTATAGCAATAATAAAGACATTTCAATTTAAGTAAAGATTTTTTTTGAAGAAAATAATACCAGAAAAACAAGTGATGGCAATGGTGTGTAGCTCTTCATATTTATGTGTGATAATATAGCCGGCATATGTCCATTACGTGCACCCACGAAGCACATGCGTGATGATGTCATTATGTGTACAGATAGACCACCAAATGCTGATATAGCCACCATTATGGGTATAATAAGCGAAAAGGAACCGAGCAATTTATCACCAAAAGTCTGCAAAATAAAAATTAATTTAATTTAATTTTGAAATATTTTATACAATTTCAATACTTACAACTGCAATAGCATTCGAAGCAATCATCTCCTGCGGTGCCAATACAGCCAAATATGCCATATTCGCTAAAACATATATCGCTGTTACGGTCGGCAGTGAAATGAAGATAGCGCGTGGTAAATTCTTATATGGATCACGTAATTCCTCTGTCATAAAATTCAAATAATTCCAACCCGCATATGAAAATATGCCCGAGTAGAATGCAACTGATAATTTGCCCGGATCGGTTGTAGAGTTTTCAAATGGTTCATTGAAATTATCCATGTTGCCCATACACATATAGACAACGCCAATAATAATGATAAGCACCAAAGCTGCAATCTTTGTGAACATAATCACATTTTGCATTTTTGTTGTGATTTTCATATAATACGAATTGAGATAGGTCAGGAAACAGATTGTACATGCGGCTAATAATTGTAGCGCAAATTTTGGTATTTCACATGAACTATTGAAAAACGGTTGCAGCACATACGAAGCGAATGTGAGACCCATAATGGCATTTGTTGTAGGGCTATAAAAAAAATAAAAATATTTATATTAAATCATTATTGATTAGCTTGTATCACTCCAAAAAAGTGTTGTAGAGATTTGGTATAGATTTGAAGCAAAAACGAGATTGAATACACACATGGCAGTCGCTACAAACTGTTAAACCATCCAACGTGCCTCCCAGATTTAGTGCCTAGCAACTTTTTTCCCTTTTCAAATCTTACGAAATGGTTCGGCATTAAGAAATTCGGTTCGCATGAAGAAATCATCACAAAAAACCATGTAATTTTATAAAACTTGAAAGACATTTAACGAATGAGAGCAGGAAAAATTGAGAACTTTTCAATTGACTCACTCCATAGCACTTCTTAAAATATTCAATTCTATAGAAAATATTATTGTTTTACTAATTAACGCAAATTCTAGATACATATTCAATTAAGCAGTTCTACGAGTTCATTCAATAACAAAAACTAAAATGTTACAATTGTCCAATTAGAATACAAAAGATATTTTTATAAAATACTTAATTGAAATGATAATAGATGCAAAGTATATAAATAACTGAAACAGAGGCACTTATCAATCAATCATAAATGAATTGTAGTACACAGTATTTTTTTTTATATTTGTTTTTCATTATTGATTCTATCATAACTTAAATAAACAAAGGAAAGATAATTTTCAGACTATTTGATCAAACTGATAAATGCATTTCAAATAATCTGGCTTATCTAAATGGACTACGTTACCGATTGGTACAGATAAAGCAATACAAAACCTATAAAAAGTGAATTTTCGCAAAGCTTTTTTGCAAAACTTTTAATGCGAAACGTAAATAATGGGCTTGGATATTAGTAAATATTTATTTGTATAGCAAATCCATATGATATGCATGAATTGTACAATGTAAAAAGTAAACAAGAAAAGCGCTTAACGAAATATTTAACCTTATTTAGCTAAGAAAACTAAACAAATATAGAAATGAGAATCTTAATGGAAGCCCAACAATGTTGAGCGGGGATCTACATTGATAAACTTCTGCTATAAATTTTCAAAGTATCGAGGAGAAATTCAAACAAATATTTAACTAATTTAAAAAATATTATCCAATTGCAGATTATCTGGGGTGTGCAAACTGTTGAAAATTCTTCTGATTCGTCCAGTTCAAGATCATTGAAAAGTTCAATAGCACAATTCCATTTAATTTAACGACAAATCAGAAGTCACAAGTCACTTACATAACTAACGAGCTTGACCTTTTTGCTATGACAGCGCGCAACCATCACAAGTTCCTTACGTCTTATATTGTATTTTTCAGCAGTAATGTATCCAATACTTAATTAACTACGTAAACAAACCTATAAAGTACATACTTTGTATGATAGTTCAATAGAAAAACAAAATAAACGTTCATAGAAAGAAACAACATTTTTACTTACACAAATATCATCATGGCATCCCAGAGATATAGAAATGCAGGCAATGAGCCATATGCCTCAAAAATGTATGCATAATCACCGCCAGACTTTGGTATTGCAGTGCCCAATTCCGCATAACAGAGCGCACCAATCATAGAAAGTAGACCGCAGAGTACCCAAATAATGAGTGATGTACCGACTGCTTCGACTTCTTGAAGCACACCTTTCGGTGAAATGAATATGCCGGAACCGAATATGATACCCAAAATAATAGCGACACCTTCAAGCAAACCCAATTCCTTTTTCATTTGTACGCGACTAGTATCGGATTCCACAGATCCTTCATGCTTGCCATTATTTTGTGCTTTCTACTACCACCTCCGCCGCCGCCGCCACCGCTGCTGCTGGATAACATTTGTGGCGGATTTTCTGTATTTGGTGTAAGTAGCACCATTTCACTTGTTGGCGATTGCAGCTCTTTGCTGGCCATTTTATTTCTTTTGCTTTGTTGCGTTTCCTTATTTATTGCCGTAATGTGCGCGCGCCACGCAAGTTTCTGTAGAACTGAATTTTTACGCAAAGTCCAACTTGCTTGCGTGAATGTTGTTGATTAACTAAATTGTTGAGAGTTGCGAGACAACGTTCTCGATTTCTTATCGTTAATAATTTTAGCTTCGTACCGCTTTTGGTGACGTTATATGCCGGTTTCGATTTTTTCCTTTCCTCTTTTTTTTTTTTTTTTTTTTTGGTCACGTTTTTCTGTTTATTTTGCTTTCATTGTTTTGCTCTGCGCTTCGTAGCGAATGCGTTGTCTCACTTTTGCAGCTTTCGATTTGCTTTCTCTTTCTTGCCTGCATATACATACGCATATGTTCTACCACCCTCCGTGAGGTATTATTTTGCATGCATTAACTATAAAAATTTGTACTTTGATCACACTTTTGTTATTCGATTTGCTCTGGTAATATAAATATAAAATTAACAATTCGTAATATTTTCAACTATATTTGCGTATTTTTTAAGTTAATAAAACTAATAAAATCGATCGATTAACGTTACAGCAGGCGCCTAACCTAACCACGCGCGACAACCACCGCAAAATAAAGGCGTAGTGTTGCCAGACTGTGCAAAATTTTATTTAAAAACGTTATTTTTATTGCACTTTGCAATTTGAATTAAAAAAATGTGATATAAAAAAACAAATTTAAGGTTTGGCAATGTTACTCCTGTTTTTTTTTTTTAATTATAAAAAACAACAAACTTGAATATATATTATTTTTTTTAATTTTATTTATTTTTTAATTTTATAAATTTTAGTTTTAAAAATTTTAATTTTATTTATTTTTTTTTAATTTTATTTCTATTATTTTTTTCTTTTAACTTTGAATAAAATTTACAAAATTCAGTTTTCATTCTTTTTCATAGTTTAATCTAATTAAAAAATCTCTCTTTGCTCACTTCTTCTCTTTTGCCTGCAGCTTTGAGTGAATCATGTCCTTAAATTGTGAAAGTATTTTATTTTCACGCTTCTGTCGTTCCTCCTTGCTAAACATGGCCAATGCGCGTTTCTCGTCAGCCGAATAAATCTGATTTTCCTTACGTATACGCACAGCTTCCATGCGTCGGTGACGACTGCCGCTCATAACATAGCCAACTTGTTCGAAATTAGCAATTTCCTCAGAGGTAAGTCCAATTTCACCTCTGCGTGGTATACGTTTACCTTCGGCAATGTAGGCAGCCATGGCTGCACCTTCACCGGGTAACAGTGCACGTCCGAAATCTTTTTGATTAAGGCTACTGCCGGTGCGTAACGAAGGACCAACGTCGTCATCATTTTGTATGCCACTTGATTTTGAATTTTTCGATGTCGACGTTTGTCGTTTCTCATCATCGTTCTTCCTTTTCTTCTTTTTCTTTTTCTTCTTTTTATCCTTTTTCAATTTTCGCGTTTTTTCTTTTTTTGATTTCTTTCCTTTTTTTAGTGAATCTGCAGTTTTTTCGATCCATACATCTTGCCCATTTGCAGTATTTTCATCGTCCTCTGAATCAGATTCTTCGCTGGAGCTTGTTTCACTTGAAGAAGAAGATGATGAAGATGAAGAGGATGATGATGAACTGGAGCTTTCGTCCGATGAACTGCTAGAATGTTTCTTTGATTTTGATTTTTTCTTTTTGGATTTTTTCTTTTTTGCTGCTTTTTTTGGCTGCCTTTTTCTTGGCTTTTTCTTCTTGCTCTTTTTTGGTCCTTTATAGGTACCTTTAACCAATTCCACATCATCGTCATCCGAACCGGAATGATTTATGCGTTGTTCTGGACTTGTGTTCCAAACTTCGGGAGCGCCTTCTTCGCCAATACGCTCACGTTGCGTGCGTCTTGAACTGACAGATTTACTATCACCTCTAGATGACTTTGTAGTTCCATTGTGTGTACTATAACTAGAACCTGCGCCTCCATCATCACGTGGAGCGTTCCTGAATGGATTATTGGTTTGTCGTGAGCCATGATTATTTTCGTAATATTTATCGTTTGGCCAACGTTCAATATCCTTAGTGCGTTCATGACTGTGTTGCCCTCTACCTCGGCGATCTTGAGTGCGACTGCGAGAACTACTACTGCTTGTACTGGAGCCGCTGCTGGTGCTGCTGCTACTTGTGGACCGTGCAGACTGTCTACCTCGGTCGCGGCGTAATGCTTCTCTAGAACGCCTTGGTGATTTTTGTTTTTCTTTAGAACGCGAACGTGTTCTATCGCGTCGTTTTTCTTGCACTCTAGCACTCCCACGCTCTTTGGAAAACGAACGCGTTCTATGGCGTTGTTGTTCCTTATTTCCAGTGGATCGCTTTTCCTTAGAACGTCTTCTTTCCGCATATGGTTCTTTCTCTCGAGGATGTCGACGCTCCTTGGAGTGCGAACGTGTTCTTTCTCTATACACTTCCTTTTCTCTATGATGCCGCCTATCCTTGGAACGTGAACGTGTTCTTACACGGTTTGGCAATGGCTTTCTCCTCTCCGGCGTACGTGATGTTCTGTGCCGCCTGCTATCTTTTGCATCACGAGAAATGCTACGCCTCGCGCGTTCTCTAGAACGACGCACACTACGTGAACGTGTTCTGCTATGTGATCTCATTGAAAACGCGTTATTATAACATATGTTTTTATAGTAATTTAATAACAATGCGCGTAAAACGTTTAATTTATTTTATGTTTTTTTTTCTTCTTCGTTTTCTCTTCTTCACACAGCTGTTAGCTGTCGCACGATACCATTAAAAAAAAAAAAAGAAAAAACATAAAAGAATCGAGTGATATTCACAATAGACGACAATTGTTTCATCTCTAAGCCGTGTGACTCTTCTTCTTGCTGTGTACTGTGACGTGTAATTTTTCTGTAGTTCTCACTGAAAAAAGCAGAAAACTCGCTAATAAAACAATAAAAGCGTTGTTGAAACATATTAACTGATTTCATTTAATTGCCATGGGTTCATTCCGCCGCGAAAAAGACGATGAGGAAGAGGGTAAGTAACAAATTTACAGCAAATCAGCTTCGCAGTCGACAGACTAGCAGCGACGACGTTGATGATGATTGCCACACAGTATTAGGGTGCTCCGCTAACTAATGCAACATTACTAACACAACACCACCGACAATCTTCTAAACCACTTCAAATACACAAAATAACCACAAAAAACATCGAAATTCGAGACATCATTCAAATTTTAAATTAACTTTCAATGCCTCCTTTTCTTTGGAAAAAATGAAATACCTACGCCTCTTCAAACGTAAAGGACCGTCAAACATCTATCAGAATCTGGAGAAGACTTCAGTGTTACAGGAAACGCGTACCTTCAATGAGACACCAGTCAATGCACGAAAATGTATTGTCATACTTACCAAGATACTCTATCTGATCAATCAGGGCGAGCAGCTAGTGGCACGTGAAGCAACCGATTGCTTCTTTGCCATGACTAAACTCTTTCAGTCGAAAGATGTTGTGCTGCGTCGCATGGTTTATCTAGGCATCAAAGAGCTGAGCACAGTTGCCGAGGATGTCATTATTGTTACCAGCTCGCTGACAAAGGATATGACTGGCAAGGAGGATCTATATCGTGCCGCAGCTATACGTGCACTCTGCAGCATTACGGACAATACAATGCTGCAAGCGGTCGAGCGTTATATGAAACAATGTATTGTAGACAAGAATGCTGCAGTTTCATGTGCCGCATTAGTCAGCTCGCTGCGCTTAGCAAGCACTGCCGGTGATGTAGTCAAGCGTTGGGCCAACGAAGCACAGGAAGCACTCAACAGCGATAATATAATGGTACAATATCATGCATTGGGCTTACTCTATCACATACGCAAATCGGATCGTTTGGCAGTTTCTAAATTAGTCAACAAACTAACACGTAACTCGATGAAGAGTCCCTATGCAGTTTGTATGTTGGTAAGCCGTAACGAAAAAAATAAAGCAAAATATAATTGATATTCTTCATGATTATTAAAAATAATTTAATTATAGATACGCATTGCCTGCAAACTCATCGAAGAGGAGGACATACCGTCGGAGGAACTTTCGGATTCGCCACTTTTTACATTTATTGAATCATGTTTGCGTCACAAGAGCGAAATGGTCATCTATGAAGCAGCACATGCTATTGTTAATCTAAAGAATACCACTCCGCGTGTTCTCTCGCCCGCATTCTCCATACTACAACTATTCTGTAGTTCGCCAAAAGCTACCTTGAGATTTGCCGCTGTGCGTACATTAAACAAAGTTGCTATGACACATCCGGCAGCAGTTACCACGTGCAATTTAGATCTGGAAGGTCTTATTACCGACTCTAATCGTTCTGTTGCTACATTGGCTATTACTACGCTTTTGAAAACGGGTGCTGAATCATCAGTGGAACGTCTAATGAAACAGATTTCATCATTTGTTGCTGAGATCTCGGATGAATTTAAAATAGTTGTGGTCCAGGCTATTTGTGCACTGTGTACAAAATATCCACGTAAACATACAGTGCTTATGAACTTCCTGAGCGGCATGCTACGCGAAGAGGGTGGTTTGGATTATAAAACATCCATTGTTGATACGATCATTACCATAATCGAAGAGAATGCCGATGCCAAAGAGTCGGGCTTATCGCATCTCTGTGAATTCATAGAAGATTGTGAGCACGTCTCATTGGCTGTACGCATTCTGCATTTACTTGGCAAAGAGGGTCCATTCGCCAATACACCGTCGAAGTATATACGTTTCATTTACAATCGCGTCATACTCGAGAGTCCGGTTGTGCGTGCTGCTGCAGTCACTGCGCTCGCACAATTCGGCGCATCTTGCCCGAATCTGTTGAGCAACATTACAGTACTGCTCAGCCGTTGTCAAATGGACCCCGATGATGAGGTACGCGATCGTGCCACATATTATTTGTATATACTGCGTACAGAGAAACCAGAACTCTACAAGAATTACATTATCGAACGTGAAACTTGTTCAGTGGTGTTGCTCGAGAAGGCTTTGGTGGATCACTTAAATGGTGATTTAAGTACACCTTTCGATATGTCCATAGTGCCGAAGGCTGCCATTGTTAAACAGGAGGTAAACAATGATGCCATGTTTGTTACTAATGCGCCACGTGTACCGAAGATAACACGTGAAGAGGAAAGCGCTGCCCGCTTAGCACAATTGCCGGGCATACAAGTGCTGGGACCAATACATCGCACAACAGCACCCATACAGCTTACGGAAAGTGAAACAGAATATACGGTGCAATGTATCAAGCATATATTTGCGCGACATGTTGTATTTCAGGTGAGCATTTAATATTATAAGTTAGTAACTTACGATTTTAAATGTTTTTCATCTTTTCTTACAGTTTGATTGCCTTAATACGTTATCTGAACAATTCCTGGAGAATGTGCGTGTTGATTTAACGCTACCGGAAGGTTATACAACTCGTGCTGTAATACCATGTCAAAAATTACCATTTAATGAGCTACAGACAACATTTGTAATTGTTGAATTTCCGCCAGATGCAGCTAGTTCTGTTGGTAAGGTTTTTGAATATTATCCGTAACACAGGTTTAGTTTTTTTATGACGAGCCGCTTTTGAATGCATTACTACGGATAAAACCGGTTTTTATATTTATTCTTATATTGCCGCTAGAGTTCTGTGGCAATATAAGTACGTTTTTACTTGTTCGATTTTGGAATTTAATATTTTTTTTTTTTACCTTATAGCCACATTTGGTGCCACTTTACGTTTTATTGTTAAGGACTGCGATCCTGCTACAGGCGAACCGGATTCAGAAGATGGTTACGATGATGAGTACATGCTAGAAGATTTAGAAATTACCGTAGCCGATCAAATATTAAAAACGAAAAAGAATAACTTCCAAGTAGCCTGGGATGCGGCTGATTCGGAAGGTAAGTTGCAAATTTATAAACACAAAAATTTTTTGAAATATTCACACATTTTATTATTTACAGAATGGCTTGAAGCTGAAGATACTTTTATGCTCTCTGCTGTTAGTACATTACAAGATGCAGTTAATACAATAATAAAAATATTTGGTCTGGGGCCAGCAAATCTATCTGAAAAAGTACCCGAAGGCGCACATCTGCATACAATGCTTTGTTCTGGTGAGTTACTTTTTAATGAATAGACCATTTCAAATTGTTCTTGTAAATATTTAAAAAAAAAAAAAAATATTTCTTATATTTTTCAGGTACTTATCGTGGCGGTATTGAGGTACTTGTACGCGCTAAACTTGCTTTATCCGATGGTGTTACGCTGAATCTTACCGTACGCACCACAGATCAGGACATTGCTGAATTAATAACTGCAGCAATAGGATAAAACCGTGCGCCATGCAAAAATCTACTTTGGTTTTTGCGTGCAATGAATATGATTTAAATGTAATTTTAAAAATAAAAGAAGGAAGCATCTTTTTAAGCAAATTAATCGAGAGAATTATATTGAATTATAAATTCGCATATGAAACTATATTAATCTAGTTATGTCGTTTTTTTTATATGTTATGTCTGAGAAATTATAATTAATAATTGTCAAATCAAACCAATTCAAACTGAAAACATTCGATTTGTTTAGAAACATGATTTATGATTAATTTACTTGGCAAGAAAATAATTTTATTATAAACATATTCCCCCAAAAATATTATTTGTTTAGCCTAAGTATTAAAAAGAAAACATAAACTATATTGTATGTAATAAATAAAAAAAATTGTACGATGCAAGATAATATAAATTATTGTAGTATTATCGGGAATCCATTTGGGCGCGCTACGATATGCTGTGACGTAGCCTGCCGTACACATATGCATGTATGTGTTTAATTTGCCGACAAGCACTTGGCTGCATGCCCATCCCAACTCATCATCCTAAAACTTAAATCGACTGGCAATATGATTTCTGTTGCTCTTATGAGTCAACTGAAAAAATGGCAGATGACTTCTTTGGATTTATTTTTACGGAGAGTGAGCGCGCGCGGCTAAGATTTGTATACAAAACTTTTCAAAATAAATATTGAACAAATTTTTTTGAACAGTCTGCGCGCGATTTTACGCCATTAAAGACGTGTGGCGTTACGTATTTTGAATTTTTTATAATTGTATAATAAAATTTTCTGATAAATATTCCAAAACTTTATGAATTAAATCAAAAACAGAAAAGAAAAAAAAGTGCAGTTTACCACAATGTATAAAGTATCGCAGGAGATACGCTTGAATACAAATGGAAATATTGGCGTCGGTAACAGCAATAGTTCTGAGACAACAGAAAATAATTGTATTTTTGGAAAATATCAACGTACGCCAGACGCGGGTGTGTATACGATGGTACTGTGGAAATGTGTGTGTGTACTAAAATAAACAAAAAACGCAGAAGGCAGTGTTCTGTTCAATGGCAACTGTGTTGCATTTATATTTCTTTGAGAAAGTTTACAAATTTTCGTAAAATTGTATTTCGATTTCGTAAAATTTAATAGTATTTATACAATAATTTAATTTTTTTTTTTGACCAGTATGAAAGCTTAATGATCAATTCATGGAGTGGGGCTAGAAACTTATATCGGTAGTGATCTAGAACCTGTGTAGATATATAATCTGTGGCATCTGAGCTGATTGGAACCCAAAATAATATTTTCGAAAATAATTAAATCGCGTAAAATTTGGTTTTTTTCTAATTTTACAGATGCTTATCCCACCGAAAATCCACATGTCTTCATTGCACCCGAACTGACAGATACCAGCAAAGTGCAACTGTTGCATTTTCCCAGCGGTGTCATGCGTATTAACTCGGAAATTGCATTCATTATACGCCGCAATGGTGTACGTGGTAATTTCGAATTGAAACTAGAAAATCCTGCAGGTGTGCTGTGCAGTGTACCATTACGTGTATTGGATCCAGAGCGTATAGAGATTATATTTAGGCTAACACAAGCCGGTCTCTACAAGTTGCACATCAAATGCAATAGTGTACCATTGCCGCGTTCACCTTTTCTTATTGTTTCCATAAGCGGTGCAGCAGATAGTGGTGCCGCCGATATCGATGCTGGCGAGGACAATACTTCAATAATAGCAAATAGAAGGCAGCGTAAGTTTGTAAGCATATTTTAGCTTGTTTAAGCATATTTATATATATTTCCCGCTTTAAGCCAGTGCCCGCTTTTCAATCTGATGCAAGTTGCGTTGTAAGTCGTGGTTTGGGTCTAACACACATCTTACTCAACGAACACAATCAATTCACCGTAGATGCTTCTGCGGCGGGTAATAATATACTCTTTGTTGGCATACATGGACCAAATGGGCATATAACGGGCGATGAAGTGGTAATCAGACATATGGGCAAGCAGATATACAATGTCTCCTATCGTGTACAGGATGCGGGTAATTATTTGTTGGCGCTAAAATGGGGCGATGAACATGTTCCAGGTTCGCCTTTTGCTTTGTGTGCTAATTAATTGATATATTGTCTTTTGATTTTAAATATTTGTAGCTGTAAAACTAATAAAAAAGGAAATTGAATTACTTTTATTTTGTAAGCAATACAAATTGTTATTATCCATTGAAGCTTCCATTTCGCCAGCGCAACGAAGCGGAGGAGTGTTTTTTTATTTATATTTTTTTTTTTTTTTTGTTTACTATTTTTGTCGTTTTAATGATGATTACCCGAGATGCGTTGCCGTTGATGCTGATGCCGATGTCGATGGAGCACATTATCATTATCATTTTTGTTTTTATTTTTTTTTCCTGTTTTCGTTATTTCTTTTCAAACGCTAATGACGTTTGCGTTTAGCTTACGAAGAGCGGCGGCTGTTCTTATTGGTGTTGGGGTGGGGAGCCGCAAGCAACCTAATGATGATGACCGGCAAATGAGCATGATTGTGTATGTTTGTGTTTGTCTGTTTATGTTTATGTAGGAATACATATTTACGTATGAGTACAGTGACTCTTGGAATTAAATTATAGGAATTTGTTTTATGAGTATGAGAGAACCAGTAACAAAAAATATTTTCTGAACCATGCTGCAAATCTACTGGAGTATATTAAACACTCTTTCGCTCTCAATTTATAAAAGGTCAGAATTTTTTTATTTTTTACATATTAGACAATTTTGCGACACACTGTAAGATCCATCAGCGGCAGCAGCATTGACAATTTAACTGAAGGAACGATGATAATGCGTTTGTTTTTGTTGGCGTTGTTGTTGTTGTTGGTGGCAACCTTAACGAGCACATCGCTTGCTATCTGTATCCCGCTCACTCCAATTCGTGCCATTGCTGTCGCTGATGATGATGATGATGGGCATAAGATAAATTGCATGCAATAGACTCGCGCGCAAAGTTATAATTTTCTAGCCAAAGTCATTACTCATATTAAGGCCGGTGCGGGTAGTACGGTTTGACTTGTGTGTATGTACTTATGTATGATGTGTGTGGGTGGGTGGTTGTATTAATAGAATAGTACAGAACAGAATGTCAATCGAAAGGAACATTTCTGTAGAACTCACTTAAATTAGTAAAGATGATTTGCACATATGCATATGTGCGGCAATTTTTTTTTATATCATCATCATTTCATTATATAATTATTAACAATATTAGCAGCAACGTCATCAATAAGTTCGCTCAAAAATTTTAAAGCGTTGCCAGACGGTACGTATAGTTTTTTTGAATTTAAAACGATTTATTCAAAAAGTTTTTAAGTATTAATAAAATAAAAAATGGCATACATTTTTTTAACACAGCCATTAAGTGAACATTTATTTGTAAAATCATATTAAATATGATATCTTTACATATTTCACTTTGGTTGATAGGATTTCTCAATTTCTAAATTTCTTTCAATCCAACGTCAAACGACTCAGTGCCATCGACTGATGGCAGCCTTTTTGCTTCAACATAATCACTGCCCAAAGACGCACCAATTCTCATTTGCAGCTGCGATTTGCCTATTTGCATTTTGCGGTTTAATCAAATCAAGCTCATATTGCATATAGGGACGACTGCGTGGAATCCTTGGTCAAAGGAATTTTTTTATTAGGTTTATTATCGTGCTCATTTTGTAATACTTTTGATACTCTTGACGCAGATCAGCCCACCTGTTTTGACATGTTTCGGTGACAGAGCCGAAATCCACTGAAGTTTTGCACCACGCTTAATTTTTTGCGCTAGCATTACAAAATTCAGAAAAAATCGAATAACCGTTATTAGGAAATACTCCAAAACTGGTTGCTGCGACCGAATATGGCCACAAAAGCGCCCAAAAAATGATGTAGTAGGTGAAACCAGTTTTAAATTATAATTAATAATCAAATAGCGATTGTTTGCATTTGTATTATAAGTTAAACTCTAAAACCGCCCCAAATTTGTAATTCAATTCAACCAGAAGTTTATCTCTACTCGATGCTCATCACTAGCATAGAGTCTTGCCATTATAGCATTTTAGTATATCTGGCAACGCGGCAACACATAACTACGTTCGTTCTCAATAATTACATCATTTAAACAACTACATTATCGTATTTTATTAATAATTAAGTTATTGTTGCGCCTCTCGGACGTATCAAGAGCAAAGTGCGTTTTATTATTTAAAATAATTGAAATTATATAGAAAATAAATTGCAGAAAATAAGTGAAAAATTGCATACAAAAACTGTGTGAAAAAATTGATGAAAAAAAAATTCAACGACGTCATTAAGTGTGTGTGTGTGTAAATTTTGTTCACATAAAGAAAAAAGACGACAGTGGGGGGAAGAGAAAAAAAGCAAATACAACAACAACGCCGTAACTATCTCCTTTTTACAAAAGCAGCAGCGCGCAGCAAGTGCTTCTACTTCATACTCGTTGTTGTTGTTGTTGTTGTCGTTGCTGCTGTTGGAGCATCTTCATTTTTGTTTCCTCTTGCCCTTATTGCTTGCTTTGACGACGACGACTTTTGTATACTTGAATTACTTCTTTACTTTTTTTTTCTTTTTTGCTTCCTCATCTTTTCGTTTAGTTTTTAGTTCATTTCATTTTTAGACACGGTCGCGCGCGTACTGAAATTTTTCGCGTAGCTGCTGCAGCTGTCTTTTCCTCTGTAAGCAAATGGAAGGAAAAATAGTGAAAATGAAAAGCAAACGAAAATTCTGTAAATTGCATTTTCAAGTGCAATTTTTTTTCTTTTACATTTCTTTTGTTTACAAATGACGACGCTTATTTGTAGGTGTTTTTAACTGTGTGTGTGTGTGTTATGTATGTGTTTTTGTTCTTCTTGTGAGAGAGACAAAATTTTTGCTTTGCCGGTGCTCGGTCGTTCGCTCTCATGTTTATAATTACCTGACAATTTAATGATCATTCGAAATTCTATAATTACAATTAATTATAAGTAATTATCATGTGCATTGTTGTGAAGCCGCTGCTTAGCATGTTTGTTGTTATTTTTGTGAGAGCAAATGTATTTGAGTGAGTGTAAAAAAAAATGAACAACAACAAAAACTGATTTAAACATTTTGCCAATTGGAATTAAAAATGTTTTTTTTTTTTTTTAAATCCATCAACGGTTTTGAATTTAAGTAATCGAATGTGCTGTGATGTTTATGAATATTATTATTTTTTTTTTTTAATAAATAAAATATTTTTTAATGCTATTCGATAAAGACACAAAAATAATTTTGGAAGATTTAACTTTTTTGTCTTTTGATGTATTTTATATCTATTTTGGCCTTATTGGTATTTCGATAATCGACCAAGGATAGTCGAAAATCCCTTGCAACCACTGCCCATCACTGATTGGTTTTATTTTTAATTTGTCAAATTTTAAAATTTCTTTAGTGATGATCACGAAAACTCTGATACGATCAAATTTTCTAAACCCCATGTTTGAAACCCTTAAATGGTACAGGAAGTACATTTGCTATCTAGATTTTGATTTTGAGATTTAAATTGTCCAACATTAAATTAAACATTTATTTAGACAAATCTTTGATTGTGAGTTTGATTTCGTACTCGCGGGGTTTCCCCCAAAAAGTGTTATTTTTTGTTATTATCGTAAATTTTATCCGCATTCTCCACAATTTCAAGTAAACTTCCAAAAATCGATGTTTTATTTGGTAACTACTCAAAGGACAAATATCTTTGTCGTTATATATGGGACCACTTTTAATGGACAGTAAATTCGATATTAAAATTCTATCCATTTTTATTTTTTGTCTCAATATATTTTTATTTATAAAATGTTCAAACCATTACGAGAATTTTAAATAGTTCAAGATTAAAAATGTTTTTTATATATATTTTTTTTAAATATCTAAATTTGTTTAGCTCATTTTGAACTATAATGGGACTCTAGATCACACTCCATGCATCGATTGTTGAGGCAACCAGTCTATAAGGAGCAAGGAGTTTGTTGGGCAACGCTTTGGCATTTGTGAGACCCATATGAGATGCCTGTAAGTACATAAAATATTTATAACTTAACGAAAGAAAAAATTTGCCATTGAACTAAATTCTTTGTTTTTTTTTATTTTTTTATTTTACTGCAGTATGAAAAATTCAACAAAAAGCGTCGACAATGGGAGGATAGTGGAGTTTTAGAATTGATTAAACTTTGGAAAGTTTGCGCCTATGAATTGCGCACCATTAAACGTAATGGCCATCTTTATGTGGCTATGGCAAAAAATTTAACCGGTCTCGGTGTACCAGTAACAGCACTTGAAGTGCACTTTAAAGTGAATAATTTAACACAGCGTTATAGGTAAATAAAAAAATACAATAATAATAAAATTTTTTTATTGACTTAATAATTTTATTTTAAAATTATTTTACAGACAAGAACAAAAAACTTTCGAGACCACCGGCATCATAAGCACTTGGAAATTCTACAGCCAAGTGGATGATGTTTTTAAGAGTTTGGCGGCGCATACAGGTTACAAGTGCGTTAAAAAAAAATTAAAATAATAATTTGATATAATAAAATAATAATTGATTTTTTTTTAAATTAAAAACAGAGATAAGCGCATGAGCTCAGCTTCAAACGCAAGCAGTTTACCATCAACATCCGAGTCACCAGTCTGGAAAAATCCAATGTCGCAACAAGAGTTTAATAGTAATAATTCGGAGGGGTTCTATAAGTGAGTAGCTTCAATCAATAAAATAAGAATATTTTTAAATAAAATATATTTTTTTTACTCATTACAGAACAGAATATGGCATGCATCGCCATTTTATGGACCACTCCCAACCGCCACCGAATGCCGGCGCTGATGTCAACTTTATGGCATCATCCGCTGCTGTTGCAGCTGTCGCTGCCGCTGCATCAGCACGTCTGGCCGATAATAATATGGAACAGATGAATACTGCTGCTGGCGCAAGTAATGCTACAAATGGTGGCAATGTTGTACCAAACTATAATAAAATCAAAAAGTCCAGCGAGGACTATGAGAAATTCGTTGACATTGTCAAGAACATTGTTGATAATCATAAGAGTACACCGGATAAAGTGGATACATTTAGCGATTTTATTAAATCGTATATGAAACGCTGGCCGGAACGACTACAGGATGAGGCCATCAATCATATTACAAACTATGTAATTGTCAAGAATATGGAACATGCCATGGGTGGCGTACATAATCCTGATGGTGTTAATAATAGACAATAATATAAGGAAGAACCTAACTCGTCATAGGTTGGGTTCGGTTTCGTCGTTGGCTCGTCGTTGTCGTCTTAGTCGTAATCGTGCAAAGGACACATACAAAAAAAAAATAAGAAAAGAAGAAGAACATACAGAATATATATAGAACGTATATTTACAATTACATAGTTTAAGTCGCTTCTGCTAGTTTACTTAAATTGCGAGTGTTACTTAATTTACTTATGATAAACTTTAAATTAATTAACGATTTATTTAAAACAAAAAAAAAAAAAAAGATAATTGTTACGTTGTAAGCCATTAGCTAAGCATAAATATAGTTTTGTATCTTTTATTTTATTTTAATATATATATTTTTTTTATTTTGTATAGCGCCGTATATACAGTATTTTCGTTCATTCGTTCATTTTGTTAGTTTTTTAGATACAATTTATTTCGTTTACTTAATTCTGAATTGATTTACGTTTCAGTTCGGATTTTGTTCGCTTCTACTATGTAAAAGAAAAATTTATTTAAAGTATAGCCGAATAAAAAAATAATTAATTAAAATAAAAATAAAAGAAATATGAATATATTCAAAATAATGTACGATAGACCACATTTCCTATTGTTAGCTGTACGTAAATGAAAACTTTAAATGGGCAAATTAATAAACAAATTTTTATTTTAAAGGTATGCATTTTTGTTTATATTCTGAAGAGTTTCGGGGAAAACTTTTTACCATTTTTATTTAAAAAGAATAAATGCGTGTCTGAGAGCAGCCTCTACGTTATTATGGTTTGATTCAATCCAAATTCAGGCATACGACTAGAGTTTTGCTCGCGCCGCTCTCTTGATGAAAGGATTAGCCATTCTATGGTGAGATACCTTAAAGTTTTGTGTTCCACCATCTCTGGAGCACTGTAAGATATGCCTTCAAAGACACAATTTAATCCAAGAAAGCATTGATAAGTCCTTTTTAAGCGAACAACTCAGACCAATATTTAAATAAATTTTGTGTCAGCTCAGAAAAGCAGCATTAAAAAAAATTGATTCAGTATTTTATTAAATTTGTTTTTATTTTTGTTAAATAAATTTTAAAGTAACTCCTCACCATACCATTCGTTTTAGCTTCATGTCTCTAAGCCTATTATTATAGCAATTTAGTCGTAAAATTATTAGGTACTATATTTATAATTAGTATTCTAGCAACTATAAACTACAAAATGTGTGCAACTAGACCCTTCGTATCTGACAACCAACACAGTTGAACAGATTAACCTCTTCGTGTGGCGGCGTTGGTGTAATTAGAAATCGTGCATAGGTGCCACATGCTGTATCCGTTAAACGTCCCGGATTTATGACCAAACAACCGTTTACCATGCGTAGGAAATATTTTTGACTACTCGGTAAGATCAGCACATTTGGTACTTGTTTCAATTGTGCGAAATTCTCTGCCAATTTACTATCGTAGCACAGCGACTCATCTGGTGGCGGTTGTAGTGGATAGAAGCTACCCTGATGCAGTAAATAGTTAACAATGCGTTTTACCTTATCACCCGCATTAGCAGCCAATTCATTGGACTGCAAATGATCGACTATATCGGTTGCCGTAACACCTACAGTAATGCCGTCCAAATCAATTAGCGATGGATCTGGTAATATATGCAAATTTGTATAGGTTTTACGCAGTGCTACGGCTGGCGTTGGATACACTGGATAGGCATGGGCATCTTTGTGTGAGCTAACCATTAAAATTGTTGTACTGGTACCAATCTTTTCGATAATACCGCCAATCATTTTCTCAAAGAATGCATCAAATGTCTCAGCTATGGTTATATTATCACTGACGAGTTTATGTTCTGCTTCGAGAAAAGGTCCACACAGTATCAATACATCCGGTTTGTTGTCCTGTAAATATTTAAGCAAATCATGTAGCGGATCATAGATTAGATCATCGCTCTGCGTATATGGTCCAGCCGCAATAACAAAGCTCAGTTCGCGCTCAAGTTTTAGTGGTGGTGGTGGCTTAAGTTCACGTTCTGTTATAAGTTCTTCAACAACGAAACCATTGCGTTGATTGTGCAAACCGGACGCCAGCACCACTTGTCCCGGAAAGACATTTACCGATTTTAACTGTCCGAAATTTAAATTCAAAAAGCGGCAGCTATACTTTTCCGGCACTGACATCACGGTAGTTTTTGCCGTAGGTGGTCCATCGTTTTCCGAATGTATAGTGCCGACCACTTTAATATTGTCCTGTGTACCCTTTTCCAGTTGATACCAATCGAACTCAGCGGCCTCCGCACCGCAAGCTTTCTTTACAAGTTCTTCGCTTATATTTAATGCACGATCCAGCGCAATTTCGGTTTTATCGTAGAGATTGTCATACATGTACTGCAGTTTATTTACGTTTAACGTTTCGCCATTGTACTGGAGCAATTGTTTTACCGGCAGCGGCTGCGCCAGTTCACTGTTCCATTGTGCATTGGCCAACAATTTGGAATTACCAAACGTACAGACAATATCACCAGACCTAGCTGGTGTAGCTGCTGCTGCTGTGGATGACATGCGGTTGGGTGTTGCCATTGGTGAAAAGCTTGCTGCATTGAAAAGCGCTCTGTTGCCTTTGCTTGCGGGTGTCAGCGGATGCATTGTACTCTTTGCTTTTGGCGTATTTACTGTGACGTTTGTCATTACACTTTCACTCATGTATTCATCCATTACATCGTCTACAATATCGTCAGCCGTACCAACACCACCGGTGCTATATAGCGCAAGTGAACTTGTGGGCATTGTGGTGGCTGTTGTTGTTGCTTTGGCTGACTTTTTTTGTTTACCTGCCGGCGTTGGTTTGTCACGGTTCACCTGCAAAACTTTACGCTCAAATTCGTTTAGATTACTATCTGTCGGTTCGTCGCCTCCAAGATGGGACAGACTGAAAGGCCATCCAATTTTCCACAAATTCAGCGGCATCGTGTATGCCGTAGCTCATGGCTAAATCAACGCATTTGTGTATAACATTCGGCTCCGGCTCTATGGCCATTTCATCGAATTGTTGCTTAATGGCAGTCTCCATGATATTCGTTTTATTTATTAAATGCAGTCGATTATAGTTTGAGCGTGCAAAAAAATTAACAAAACAAATATTTTATTTTACTTTTGGCGGCAAAATATTAGAAACAGTGTGCACGAGTCATGAAAATTTTGGTACATTAAGCACAGGGTGTTTCGAAAATAGAAAAATCAGAAAAAAGAACAAAATGGGCTTATTAGAAAGTTTTTGAAAGTATAAATTGAACAGTCAAACTTCATGGAACAATTTTAGGAACTCAGGAATGAAAATCGGAGCACTGCCGCAAACAGAAAAGAAGAACTGAAAGCAACAATTCACATAAGCGCTTCTGCACCAAGTTTTGGCCAGGTTTTTTAGTAATTTAAAACTTTAGATCAATCGAATTGATCTGTAGTGTTGTGGTTTTTATATATTCTAGCCGTTCGGGTACGATCTTCTATAAAAAACCTTTAAACAAAAATTAACTTGCGTAAAGAGCTCGTCATTGCCAGTTTAAATTCAAACATTCAAACATGGCGCGCTACTCAAAACATTCAAGTTCTTATTTAGTACATTTTGGCTTTATTTAGTCATTTTTTGGTTTAATACTTTTTGCCATTCCGCTTCAAGTGCGCGTCAACACTGGTCGAGCTGGAGCTGGGGAACGTTCGTCGGATTTAATTTAATTTTTCCGACTTTAATTAATTTGTAAAATATATTCAATTAACAACTAAAAGACAAACTAACAAATTACAAGTGTCGTGTGCTGTGCAAAAGCAGGCAGCTACGAAAAATTTTGACACGATTCAAAGTAATAAACAAATCAAGAGTGGAAAACATGACGTAAAACGGCAACGAAGGCGATTCATTCGAATGTCCGTCGTTAATGCAAGCAAAAAAAAAAAAAAGTGAGACAACAAAAACAAAAAAACAAAAAAAGCAGCATCGTAATTAATTTAATTAAAAAAAAAAAACAAAATTATTAAATAACAAGTGCAAACAGCTGTGACAAAACAGAGAACGCGAACGGCAGGCACACAGCCGAAATCGCAAACGAACAGAAACAAAAAAAAAATAAAAACACAAAATGAGCTTAAAACTAGAAACAACAGATTCGGATAGTTCGGAAGAGTTTTTCGATGCTGAAGATACAACGCCCAATCGAAGTTCAACACTTTGGTATGTGCAAAATCAACCACAACAACAACTTTTTAACTCAAATATAAAACAGCATATTTATTGTAATTTCGACGTTTTTTTTTCTTGTAGTCGTAAAGTTACGTCTGAATCCGCGCATGCATATATTTTTCCTGAACCTGCAGTACGTGTACATGCATCCTCGGACAGCGATGCAACGCCCATTGGCGCTGGTACGCCTGCAACGCGTAGTCCAACCAACAGTCTTGGCGTTGGTGCACGTTTAAAGCAACAGGATGCAGCTGCGGCAGCAGTCTTTGTGGAACCCAAACCAGTGCAGGCCACGGTAAGTTTGCACAGCGTGCAATAACAACAATTCAAAGCTTTTCCATGTAGTTTGCAAAATATATGTTTTTGTTGAATGTGTTTGTTTTTATATTTTTCATTACTTTTGCCTTGGTTAACAATTAAAGCTTCTTCAAAAAACCTTGTGCACCGCATTCATCACTATGCAAATAATTTGTTTTTCTTAATCATTTCTTTTTTTTTTGGCATGTTTATGTTTTTATTAAAACAAAACCATACCCATTGCACTGCACACCTTACATAAATATACAAATACTCATTAAATAAATATGCATTTTATTATTTAATAATTTCAATTTAATTTGTATGGTTTCGAAAATGTGTCCATTATTGGCTCCTCTCCTCTTGACTGCCTGCCTTTCAGTGTATTAAAAGAGAAATGCTCCCCAATGTAATCATTTTTTTGTTTATTATGCCTTTAATTGAGTAATGTGTGTGTGTGTATTTATGCATTCCAGTCGCAGTCAGTTATTATTATTATTATTAACAAATAGCTTTGCGTTTTAATTTTGAAACTCGACACATTCGATCGCATGTGTCGTTGAAGGCACATTTTGCTGCTAGGCAGCTTAAAATTCATTTTCAAAATGGTTTCGAGTCGATAAAATTTTTTTTTTTGCATTTAATTTTATATTTTACTTACTCATCTTTAATCGATTTGAAATTAGAAATCATTTGTGATTCCCGGAACACCAAAATTGTGATATAAAAGCCAATTTAAAATTTTTTAGATTACAATGGCTGATATAAAAAATATATCCAAATAATTTTGCTTTAATCTCTGTTCTGATCGGTTAACTACTCAATAAAAATTCTAGTTTATCTATAAAGAATATTATCATTCAAAAAAAAGCAAACAATGCTTAAAATTGATAAGTTTCTTTACAAAATTAGTTCCTGTTACTTTGCTACTTTATTTAATCAGTCATGTCTAGTCAATGACGAAACGATTGTAGCAGCAAATACATAATCCACTTCATAGAAAACATAGCTTATCGAATGGAAATGGTTATGTTCTTTTTACTTTATCTCAAGTAGGTCAAATAAATTGATTACACAATATTTGAGTAAAATAATTTATATTTTATCAATTAATTTTGTGTTATTACGCATACATATCTGAAAGTTGTTGTATTTTTAGAACTAATTGTATATTTTATCAGCAATTAATGCCGGTGTTGCACGGGTCCGTATTTTCGTTGATCATAAATATTTAAAATTGGGGGTATTATACAAAATGTATGTTGTTTGGTTTCAAATCTTTTCTAAAATTCAATAAAATAATGATTATAATTCACAATTAGTTTAAACTATATTTATAAAAATAAAAAAACTACTTTGTACATTTAATTTATTTTTTAAATAATGTTTGAACTAATTGTGAATTATATTCACTTTTTCATTAACTTTTAGAAGTGATTTGAAACCAACCGAAAGCGATTTTGTGTGAATCCATGAAAACAAAAAAATGCTGGCACGAAATTTTTTATCGCCATTCTCTTGAATTTATTTAAACGATCTTCAGTATTTTCTATGAAGTTTGTTTAAAGTTTTTGAAATATATTACTAAGCCACTGATTTTATATCTTTATGATTTGTTTTGCAAATGTTTGTACGACTCTATGTCAAGGCTAAACCACAACGTGTACTCACTATTATTGTGTTTTGTACTTGATGATGCCAACTGAAAAAAAAAAAATCAAAATTTTAAATAATAAAACACTTTTATTTTTGTTTTGTCTGTTTAAGCTCATCATTCATAGTCATATTGTTTTTTTTTTTTTTGCTTACGTCATTGAAATTTTCATTTTGGCTTGAGTTTTTTTTTTTTTTTTTATTGATTTCAACGAAATCTCACGTAATCGTCGACGTCACTTTTTTCCGCTGTAATTTCACTTTCATTGACACTTTTTTTTTTTTTTTTATAAAGGTAGCCGCTTGCTTTGTCATTATAATGGATTATGGTTTTTATAAAAAGAAAAGCGATAGCCATACAAAAATATAGAGACTCAAACATGCACACAAATGTTTTCATTTAGCTTTATTCATTTGCATTATGATGACGAATATGACTTATAATAATCATTTGTTTATTGTTTATTTTTTGCTGTGTTATATTTTAATTTTAAACAGCCAAACCAGTTTCTTTTTTTAATGTTTTGTAAAGAGAATTGATAATATTATGCGTGATTCATATTTGCTTGGGCAGAATAGAACGCAACAAAAATCTATTTGAAGTACAAAATCATGTTTTTCCGTTTTTTTGTCAATAATTTTAAAATTTTGTCAACGCCTAAAAGAAAGCAATTATTTTTTTTTATATAAAACGTCGATCAGTTCGATACGTCGAGTCGTATCTGGAAATATTCATCTAAATTGTAGAAGATTTGAAATTTAAATTAAAAATTATTAATAAAAACTTACTAGCATTTTGTTTTGGCGTTGAATTAGCATTTTTATCCTTAACGATTAATCTTTCTGGCATAAACCCTTTTTATGAAGTAAAAAACCAGACTATGTGCCATAGGTTTGGGGTTCTCAAAGAAATTATGTTATTTCATTTCTAGGTGCTTCTAAACTCGTCACTTTTTGTTATATATAATTCGGTACCAATTTTATATAGTCACTGTTTCTGATTTTGTTATAAAAAACTTAATTTTTGAATGTTTCTCCAGCAGTTTGCATTTGTTTGTATTTAGATTAAAATATTTTTCTATGAAATTCATCAAATTCATTCATCTTTAGTTTTTTCATAATTGCATAATCTTAATTTTTGATTGTATGTTTCTTTATTTTTTCTCTTTATTTTCATATATAAATCTTTCTTCTCTGTGCTGTACGTGCGTGCGTCTACTACAAAAAATAAAAAATTGAAAATTTTTTACAAAATTTCGAATATTCCGGATTTACAAAAATGGCGAATTTGTGTGTGTGTGTTTTTTTTTTTTTTTTTTTGGTACGAAAACATTTCACATGTAAATCCTTCACGCATTTATTACGTACGGTAGTATGGTAGACAACGCTTTCACGAATTGCGCCAATGCATGCAAAATGATGAAGATGATAATCCTGGAAATACACTCACACCTGATTCTCAGGTACCTATTAGTTTTGTACAATCACTATCCTCTTTTTTTTAAATTTAGATAAATTTTATAAAAATTCAAAAAAAATTTTGAAGAGTAGAAATTGTACAACACAAAACTTGTTGCTAAATTTTATGCTCTATGCTAAAAGTTTGCATTTTTTACAATTTTGATTGTTTTCTTTTAAAATTTAAGTTTTAATTTATTTGCAATTTGTTGTATCTCTTCAACAGAATAGTTCCACAGATGGTGTCTTTACGAATCGATCGACGCATCCATTTAAGGTAATCGAGAGCGATACAATGAGCATACAAAGTATGTCATCGTTAGGTCGTGTTGGGCGTATACTAGCGGGCAGTATAGATCCATCGGGTAAGTTATATATTTTTATAAAAATAAAATTATTATTTATTTACTCTTTTTTTTTTACATAGCACTTAGTATCGATCGTGAATCCTTGGCCTCAAGCAATTCACATCAACAAGCAACAACAACAGCAGCAACAACAACAGCAGCAACAACAACAACAATTATTACAACAGCAACAGCAAATCCTAGGCGCCGTTAATGCTGCCGCCGCCGCTGCTGCTGCTGCAAACGCTGTCACGACTACAAGTCTTGCTGCACGTATTTCACCTAAACACGCGCTAACAACAAATAGCACGCAACAGAATGTCATGACTGTCACAACAATGGCAAACACAAACACGATATCCGCTGCTGTTCCCCAATTGCCTATTGCAACTACTACTGCATCGATTATATTGCAAGAACCAGATGTCATAGCTAGTACAAAACTGGCGCATTCAAAGACAACGGATTCAATAACTTCAAGTGGTCCGATAGCGCCACCGCGTCGTAAGAAAAATCACGTAAATTCTCATCAAGCAGTTCGGAACAGTTTAACATGAACGATGGCATGCGTCTACCAACACAGGATAACGAGGATACCGATAGTGACACACGTTCCGTGCAGAGTGTGCGTGATGTGCTGCAGCAACGTTTGCGTGATGATTTCGTTAAGGATATCGAAAGTTCTTGGCATGAATCGGATGCTACTTCTAGTTCGTTAGCATCCTCATCGATAGCAGCTTCGACGAGCACAATTGTATCCGTTTCAACTGCATCATCGCAAACGCAAATCTCTGCGACGCATAGCAATGCGCGTCCAGTGGTAACAGCTGCTTTGGGTGGCTCCATAAATCGTGCATCGCATTCATTGGGCAACAGTTCGACATCGGTCTATTCAAAACCGAGTCCATCAAATTCAGCAAAAAGTAACTCAGCACCGGGACGCGTGAGGTAAATAAAATTTTGACTGACATTGTTGTGTTCAATTATTTATTTCTCTTTTTGCAGTTCCATTGATCCGAATCAAGGTTTAAATCTTTTAAGGCTACGCAAGGCGGCTATGTGGTAAAGCCACGCGATGAAGAGAGCAATAAGGCGCAGGGTCCGTCACAGCATGAAATTGAGCGTATTGAAAAATTGTTTTTGGAGAATGCATGTCGTCCCAAATTAGCTGGCACCGGCTCGAATAGCTTAGGTAGTGCGACGAGGTATGTAAATGTTTTTGTTTTGTTTTTTGTCATGCATGAACTTTAGTGAGCAGCGGCTCTTTCTTAATTGTGAATTTTGCAGTAAAACTTTTGATTTATATGTTATATATAAGTTGACAACCTTTAAAGGCCCTTGGCGAATGCGAATCAAGTTAGTCAAACAAAAAAATTGTTTTTTAATTTTTGCTTCTAATGAATTTTTCATTAAAAAAAACACTCATATTATTGTATTTGAGATTACTCGCTGAATTAGACTCCTAAGATTTTATTTCATTCTCAAAATATCTCTAAAATAAGAAGAAGAAGAAGAAGAAGAATGAAATGAAACGATTGAGGAGTCAAATTTAAGCAGAGTTCAAATTTTTTGTTCATTTTCTATATCGCTTGCTAAAGTTCATTTAGTGTGGCTTAACAAAGAAATAAATTCTATAATAAATAAGTGAACTAAAATGTTTTCTTTTTGCTTATACACAGATATCCTTCACTCTATCGCACCGGCACTGACAAAGAGCGCCGCAAATCTGCTGGCGATGAAGATGTACTAAAACAAATGAACATCTATGTGCGCACACGTACTAGTTCCGGCAAACAGTTGACTGACTTTGAAATATTGGAGCAAGTTCCTGTTAAAAATCTTGATACTGGAGAGAATATGCCACTATCCGAAATGCGTTCGCCACCAGTGCCTGAAGGCTGGAATCCATTGTCGCTGCATATACTCAAATTAACATCACATCTTGAAGTAATACAAAAAGAATCGGATGAGGAGAGTGTTATTGGTATACCGCCAAGCATGGAAGGACAGCAGCCGGACGAAGAGGAAGGTGAAACGGAGGATGGTAGTCGTTTAAAAAAGAAAACAGCAAGAATCAAACGTTTCTTTGGTTCCACAATGCGCAAAACCGTTGACAAAGCGAAATCAATCGCTTCAGAAGTTTCACATGCGCGACACAAGGAAGACGTGGCCGATATTGTGGATGCAATGAATCCAGAACAAAATATCAAAATAAAAGCATCATCGACGAATAAAGGTCCTTATGAGTTTACAAAATTGCAGCATGTGCAGGATTTATCGGGCGAGGATACCAGCGCAGTTTGGTGCATGAAGTTTAGTTCGTGTGGCAGATTGTTAGCAACAGCAGGGCAGGATAAAGTGTTACGTATTTGGGTATTAAAAGACGCTTATCCGTTTTTTCAGGTTTGTAACAGGCTTTTGCATATATAAAGAGAAATTTATAATAATTCAATATTTATACGCTTTTATAGGACATGCGTAATAAGTACAATGCCGATCAAAAATCTTCACCGACACCTTCACAGGAGTCACTAGTGTCGCAACATTCCGCCGAAGAGGCAATTGCTATGGCAACTGCAGCGGAAAAATGCACTGGACCGTTTATGCCGAAAGCCTTCTGCACTTATAATGGTCACACATCGGATTTGTTAGATGTATCCTGGTCGAAAAACTATTTTATACTATCTAGTTCCATGGATAAGACAGTACGTCTGTGGCATATCTCACGCAAAGAGTGTCTTTGTTGTTTTCAACATATTGACTTTGTCACCGCAATCGCCTTTCATCCGCGTGATGACCGTTACTTTTTGAGCGGCAGTCTTGATGGCAAATTGAGACTCTGGAATATACCGGATAAGAAAGTAGCACTCTGGAATGAGGTTGACGGTCAGACAAAGTTAATAACTGCAGCGAATTTCTGTCAAAATGGTCAATTTGCGGTTGTGGGTTCCTACGATGGTCGTTGCATATTCTACAATACGGATCAGCTGAAATATCATACGCAGATACATGTACGTTCGACGCGTGGCAAGAATCGCATTGGACGCAAGATAAGCGGTATTGAACCATTGCCTGGCGAGGACAAAATACTTGTTACATCAAATGATAGTCGCGTGCGTCTTTATGATTTGCGTGATTTGAATTTGTCATGCAAGTACAAGGGCTACTTAAATGTCTCATCGCAAATTAAGGCCTCTTTTAGTCACGATGGCAAATATATTATAGCCGGATCGGAGAATCAGTGTATATATATTTGGAAGACAAATCATGATTACTCTAAACTGAGCTCGGTAAGAATGGAATAATTGATTTCCTTTAATAAATTTGTTATAATAAATTTTATATACTAACAGGTGCGCCGCGATCGTAGCGATTTTTGGGAGGGCATTAAAGCACACAATGCAACAGTAACATGTGCCATATTTGCGCCACATCCAGAGGCCATTATTAAACCGGAACCGGATGAGATTGCACGTGAAAAGGTTTGCGATTTAAAGTTTTTTGTTAACTATTTTAATTTTAAATTAATTTTATCTTTAAATTTATATTTACAGCTTGCGAACAACCAACCCGATCCGCTTGTCGAACAGCATAAAAAAGGATGTGGCTATGTTTTGGTAAGCGCTGATTTTAATGGCGCTATTAAAGTATTTATCAATAAGACAAAACCGAAGCACAGCAGTTTGCCGTATACGGCCATTGCGGATTAAAGTCTGTGTGCAATGGTGAAACCTAAGTTGAAGCAGACGGTTCACATTACATTGTATTTTAACAAAAACTTTTTGTATGCCGAAAATTAGCTTAAGAAGCGAACTTTGCATCTAAATACCGGAAACCGGATAAAATCGTTTTCAATTAAAATTTAAAACGCCGTCGCCCGTTGTGAGCAATACTAAAACGATAAAATATATTTTAATTAAGAATGAAAAACACACACACACAGAAAAACTAATTCTAAAATGCAATGGAATTTCAATTAAATATTTTTTTTTATTCGTAAAATGTTTTGTAAATTTTTTAATTAATATATTTTTTTCTTTGCATAAATATTTAAAGTTGTTAAAATGTAAAACGTTTGTTGCTTTCTGGTTTTTTAATTAATTTATTAATTTTTTTAACGCAATAAAGGTACGCCTTGTGTTTTTTGTAATCGTCGCTTTTTGTTCTTTAAATGAACAAATAATTAAAATAATTTCGTTCATTAAATTATTCTAAATAAAGATATTTATATAACAAATATTATGTAAAATAGTTAACTAAATGCAATTGTAGTCATATTTAATTTATATACACGTATTTTATTTTTAGAATAAACTTAAAATCTGTATTTTAAAACTATTGCAAATCAAATATGTTCGTTTTTATTTTTTTTTTATCAGGTTTATTAGGAATTTCTAAAGCATCATGGAAAACAGCGTAGACTGCCATAGTGTATATAGATTATTGATCAGCTGGCGAGTCACTATAATTATAAACATTTTTTTTATAAAATATGGAAAAAGGAAAAATAAGGAACATGATTCAATGATACACTACAACTCAAGAACAAATAAAAAGAAGTAAATAGAAATAAAAAAAAAAAATATTGAGCTGCTTTTTGTTTGGTTTAAAGCATAAACTGAAAGCGAATTGTAAGTTCTTAAACGAATGCATGATGAAAGAAGAGAATGGGAGTGCACGCCAAACTTATACAAAAGTATTTTAGTGTTTATATTCGGTAACTCTTTATTTCCGAATACATTAGGGCGACAACCTCGTTGGCCACTGGCTGCATAGTTTGCCATGCACGGATTTATTGGGTCGACAATGGAAAGAGACAGAGCTATAATATGCCACATCATGAGTTATGCCACCATGAGTTTCCACTACTGTTGCGTTTGTGTAAAAAAATTGATTTGCGATTACTTAAATAATCGAACCGATTAATAAAATCGAGTTGTTGAATTTCTTTAAATTTCTTTATCATTTGGCAAATTAAACAAGAAAAACAATTTTTTAACTTTGTTTTAAAATGTTTGTAGGTAATTTAAAGCCATTATTTAAAATAATGAAATACGTAAAGTAATCAGTTAGAAACGTTTTATGGTTTCGGGCGTTTAGAGCTAGATTAGTGCGGTGCTAAAAATATCAGGACACAGAAATAAACGACAAGTTTTTCTCATTTCTATATTTTAACATTGGAGATTAACCTTCATTGTTGGGGCTTCTTACTACTTCATACAGTGCCGTATGTATTTCGTCTATTTTTTGCTTTACTTTAAGTTTAACAGTGGGGAAGGGGGGAGACGTGATGTACGCTCCAAATGAGGGTTGGAGTGCAGTGAAGTAGAATAAAGTGCTTGAAATGTGTTTCTGATGTGTATGAAATGTTTTGTTAGGCGGATGAATGGTTAAAAGATGTATGAACAAAAAAAAAAAAAAAAAAAAAAAAAATAGAAAAAATAATGGATGGAGAGAAAGAAACTTTGCCTTACAGCGAAGGACATTGTTAGTTTCAAATGGTTGCCATTGTTGTTATTTCTTATAAAAGCAATCCTTGAGTTCAGTGCGCTTTTTGAACAGCTAATCTATGTGTATGAAAAAAAAATAAAAATTTTTTTCTGTAATACTGAAAAATTGTTAACGAATGCGGAAAGTATAAAAAAGAAAATTAGTTCAAGATTAAAAGAGCAGAAATTATTTTTATGTTATATTATAAATTTTTAAACGCTTTTAATTCCGAACAATGACCTACTACCTTAATAAATAATATAAAACCAGACATCTACATACCCCAAAAGAGTCACGTCAGGGTGCTTTGGCAGACAGTTCTTTGGGACTTTTCTGTGAGAAACATATTACAAATATGTAATCCTAAAAAGTTTATCTGCGGATAAAAAACTATATAGCGCTTTTCAACGAAACGAGACATATCTTGGGCCTGACCTTCCGAATGTTACAAGCTTCATATCAAATCGTATATACTTTCTTTAATAATATTTTTTTTATACCCGAATGCGAAAGTCGGTTGAATGACCAACCAAATAAAATGAGAGCAAATTTTTAGTTTGAAATTCTAAAATAGTTTCATAATGCAAAATTAAAATGTCCAAACACTCTCTACAAACATTATTCACTTTCGCATTTAAAAAAAAATTATTTCTCATGTACATCCAGAAAACGAACCTAACTGCGAACAAACGGACTGACTATGCTCCGATTTATTGCCCCCATTTCGGGTTTTTGGCCTTTTCAGGCAACGACAGCGTTGCGAGCGATGTTGATATGAGAATAATTGCTAAAACATTATAAGCAATTTTCAACTGCAGCAGGACATAAAACAAAACTTCCAAACAATCGTCCTTTTCCCTAAGCGCATCCGCTGCGTCAAAAAAAAAAAAAAAAAAAAAAAAAAAAACGAAACGTCGAAATTCCGTGTTTGCCAAAAATAAAAATGGAATCCCGGAAAAAAGTGCTGAAAATGAAAGCAAAACAAACTTCCGGACTACAGCAACGACAGGACAGGACAGGACAGCATTTACAACGACGCCGTGGTTTGCATCGTGTTTGACATTAAAGTGATTCTCGGCATTTTGAAGTGTTTCAGCTTGGAATGCTATAGATTTCCCTTTTCCGGTTGGCATGCCAAGTGCTTTTCTTTGCCTCTTCACAGCACTCCACAGTAAACCACTCCATTGAACTTAGCAGACATACAGTCAGACAAAGTGCCACAACACAACCCTACACAACTCCACTCAACTCCAACTTCAATGTCAGGCAGACCAATTCCACACCCTGGGAGGTGCCGCATCAATACTGCAAGACAGTAGGAAAGAGATGTCAACATACGAAAAGTGTAGCATGCCTAAGTGAGAAGGAAAAAAACAAATACAAATACGTTAATTTCAAATAGCGCAAATATTGTTTTGCAATGATACGGAGCCGCAGGCAGTTGTGGGCTGTTGTGCCTCCCTAGAATATGTAGAGTTTGCAGCAGCAACCCTCCAGGAATTTGGATTTTGTATTGTATATTCTCTTTGTTGATTTTGTTATTGTACAGTAAGTGCAGTGTCATCGTCGTCATCATCACTGTCAAAATGAAGTGGCTTATACCGGCTTTTTTTGTTGCTGTTTTGGGCTAACAAAACGAAAGACGTGCCGGGTAGTTACTTCGAAATAAGTTTAAAATGAGACGCAATGTAATGTTTTTGGGCCTCAACCGGCTTTCTTCCTCGGCATTTCATAAACGAACTCATACCGCCACTGTCGGCGACAACAGCTGACGTCTGCAGCGCATTGTTATTTGAGTATGTGTGTGTGTATGTGTTGCCAATCAATGCACTTGGCCATGTGCCAAGTTTCTCTTTTGCAGTTTATTGCTCTCTTATTGATGGCATCTCTCTTACTCATGTTCAGTGTTCTCAAATCTGGTTACCCAATGCAATCAATGAGACCACGCGAAACGGTGTAATTTTCAAGTATTTACATCAGAACACACCAAAACTCCGAGATTTCGATGTCAAACCTGTCAAAGATCGCTAAACTTTGATATGAATATTTTTTTTATTTACATTTTCTGTTGAAAAAATTAAACTTTTTGAAACTATTTCCTTTTTTTCTTCTATTTTTAATTTTAGCTAAATTATGCAGCTTTTCCTTATGAATAATTCTATTTGTTACAGAGGAATAGAAATCAATATTATCTTAAAATTCTCCTATATTTCATTTTATAGAATATGTTGCATACAAAGTGTATTTTTCGGAACCCTGAAACGGCCAAGTGAAGCGGAATACGTTTCTCTTCTGCTTCGCTTTGACTTCGCTTCTCGCTTCGAAGCGAAAACAACAACGTTTTGCTGTTTATTTCGAGCTCTTCTCTCGTGCGGTGCGGTTGGTCTGAAACGATTCGCGGTGAACGTTGAATATTTCTTCTGAAGTGTTTTGTTTAATTTTGTTCGTGTTGTTGTGTGTTTTTCATATTGTGTGCCTCAATTGGAATTAATTTCCATAAATATTTTTATGCGGTAAAAAAAAAAAAATTTAAAATTTCTTTTTTTACAAAATTAAATGCAATGAAATCATTTCTAAAAAATTAAGGAAATGTAAAATTTTGTGATTTTTAAATTGTTGTTGTTGTTGCACTTTGTATGAGACATTAGTACAACAACAAAAACCGAAAAAAAGCAGCAAACTGCAGTTAACCCCCGCAAAAAAAAAAAAAAGAAAAACGTTGCAGTGTGTTTGTGTATTTTGGTGCATTTTGAGAAAATTTTGAATAAAAATTAAAAATAAATTTTGTATTTGTAAGAAAAAAGGAATAGAATAAATATAAATAAAAAAAAAAAATGTGATGTGATTTACTAAAATAATTCTGCATAATTTATTTTTGATGTTTTTTTTTGTGTGTGTGTTGACTTAAAAATTATTCGTGCTTAAACTATAAAAAACGAACATAAATTAAATACTAAATTTACTAAATATTATTATATATTACATTTTGTTGTTATTGTTAGTTTAGTATTTTTTTTTTGTTTTTTTTTTAATTTGTGCAAATCACTTTGACTTTTTGTGTTGAGTTCTGTCTTTCTGTGTGGTTTTTTCAATGAATTTAACGCTGCTGGCGTCACAGTTTACAACGTCGACGTTAGTGACGTTGCTGTTAGTGAAGGTGTTCATTGTTGCATTCATTGATCTTTACTTCTAATTAAGTTGTTGTTGTTGTTGCTGTTTTTATTTTTTGTTAGTGTTGTAAACGATCGTGCGTTGGCTGACTTGGCTTTACTTCGTGTTGTAATCGGTTATTTATTTTCATTTTTGTTGTTGTTGTTGTTGGCAATGCACGGTAGTTAACTTTTTATTTCAATTGACCCAATTCTTATTGTAATTATTTTGTTTTTTGTTGTTGTTTTTATATTTATACTCTACAAATTTAATAGGGTTAATGGGTATTATCATTTTGTCGTGGAGTTAGTTATACGGATCACATATAACATATGGAAAATTAAAGCTTATGTGCATCGTAAAGGTTTATAAAAATAAATTCTATAATTTTCATGGAATAAAAGTTTTTGCTAAGGCAAAAATATAGAAGATGGAAGAAAATACGACACATTTTTATTCAAACTTGAAAGAAAAATATAAATGAATTGATTTAATCGACTAAAAACAATAGATCTATCAATTTTTGAATTAAAATTCTTCTGAGTTCATTTAAGAAGAAGTTTATACAGTGTTTTTCTAAATTTTCTGTTATGAAACATCAAATTACGCATTTATTTTGCCTATAAAGATCTTAACTGAATATTCAAATTGGGTTCATTCTGGCCAAATAAAGAATACAGCTATCTGACAAACCGATTTAAAATTTTGTAGTTTTTGTGTAGAAAAAATAAATAAAAAACACATTGACAAATAATAAATAAATTGACGGATTTTATTGTTTTTAAACGTTGAAAACATTTTTTGATTCGTATTAAATTTAAATTTGAAAAATAAACATTGTATTTTGGTTGAAAGAAAGAAAAATCCTAAAATTGTATAGGGCTAAATTTCTAGGTTTTTTTTAATACTTAAACCCAGGCTTTAATTTTAAATATCTTATTCGAGATTTAAAATTATAATTAAAAATATTATAATTATAATTTTCTTGGCCACTTGTGGGTTTGTACGACAAAATTTGAATACATCAATCATCTTTTGAATTTTCTGAGCACTCACAAAACTATCTATACTTCTAGACCATATTTAAAAAGGATACGAGCGAGAGAAGTCAAAGTAACAAAATGGGTTTTGAAAATGTTAAGATCAGCAATTTTGGTACCATTTATTTAATTATAATTTCCGTTTTTAATTCAGCACTGATACCGATCGAATCACTTAGACTCTGATAATAACTTATGATTCAAGAAAGTTTCTTTAAGACTTTATTTTTATGAATCCATACAGACTATTTACTCAATTAAACCTACTTTAATAGTATTGTATATCCATTCAAATCGTAAATAAACAGCATTAAAAATTGAATATTTTTTTTATTGCTGTCATGGGTTTCCAATAACCATTCTAATAATTATTCTTACGAAAATAAAAATGTATATAAATATTAATGTAATCGTTAACGTTGGCATTGATTTATGCATGTACATATTTATTCATATATAGCGTAGGTGTTTACTTAAAAAATCAAAGTTCTTAAATTTAAATTTCAACTTGTTTATCTAACGAATTTTTATTTGAGTAATACAGACAGAATAATACAAAGTTGTTTGCGTAAGGTTTTAGAATGCAATTTGAGAAGTTGAATTGATTTTTTCAATAAATTTTTGCAAATTTGTTCCACTTCTTTTCTTGTATGAAGCGTATGAAATATTTTTTTTTATTTGTTAAAAATATATTCATACGTCAAGTAGCTTTTTTTTAAACTAAAATTATTTATATGTCTTCATCGCTTATAAGCATTCTTAAATATGTTATTCGATTAATAAAGTTTAAGAATTAAATTTCGCAAAAGTTCTTAAAATTCATAATTTGGCAATTCGAAGCTTTAAATGGTTCTCTAAAAAATAAAACCAGTATATTTGTATATGGCCTGCAAAATGTTTTTTCTATAATAAATAAATTAACACAAAAAAAAAAAACTAGCTTAGGATTTATATAAACGCCCACAAAAAGTAAAAACCAAGCCAAAAAAAATTTAAATGAAACCATGCAATGCTACGTAGCTACTTTTATAAGTATTAAGCCTAATGCAAGCAAGTAAGCAAGCAAGCTCTATAAGTAGACTAATAATGATCTGATACAACCAACGTTCAAGTAAACGAACCGCAGTCAGATATTTTGCTTGAAGAAAACCGCATTAAATTTATTAAAAAAAAAAAAAAAAAAAAAAAACCATTTCAGACAGTTGGGGTAATATATTAATTCGATATATGAACGTAACACTTTCAAAATGTGCAGTCACAGCAACAAAAACAACAACAACTTATATATACTGTATATAATTTTTAATAAGACCGCAACAAACAACAACAACAACAAATACAGTACACCCACCTTAAATAAATATAAAAATATATATAAAACTAACTGATTTCCTTTTTTTATATAAAAAAAAAAAAAAAACACAAAAAAAATCTATGAGAAAATTATAAGAAAAATCAGAAGAAAAAAAAAAAACCTTTCACTTAAAAGTCAATAAAACTAAAACGTGTAATGATTCTTACCAACATACAAACTTATCTGACAATAAGTATCTTTGTATCTTTTAGTGTTACTGTGTGTGTATGTATGTATCTAGTAACATTTACTAGCTAAAGTGCAAAGTGATTTATAGAATATCGAAAAAAAATAAAATAAAAGAAACAACACTCACAGCACGGAGGCTTGTCTTGGTCTAAAAAACAAAAAACAAAAAAAAAAAAAATAAAGATTAAGCAAGTATCTAAGAGTAACTTTTTTTATTTTTTTTAAAATATGTTACTAAACTACAATAACAACAAACTTTATTCAGTTGCAACGAAAACGAGTTGAGAATCAAAGCACAACTATTGCGTTTGTCTTATTTTCCAAATTTATACAAGATCTGATTTAAAAGTTTATAAAATAATAAATGCATATTTGCCAATTTGTTTAATTTGTCATTCTTAGGCTATTTTCTCTCATTCCTTTACCGCTTACCCAATGTACCCCAGGGGTAACAGGGTTTAAGTTTTTACGAATGTATATAAAAGGCAGGAGGATAGATGGTAGACTATATGTGCGACTGTCCGTCCATCCCTCTGTTATGCTGTCTGCTTTATGAAAACGATTATCTCGGAGTCTTAAAGAGATGGGGCCACTATATTTGAATCTTAGACTCTACTGCGCCGTCAAGTGGTCACTTACAAACGGGTTTTCTCTAGTCCAATTTTTAGGGGTAACCCATAGAAATCTACCCAGAACGTTTGGGAATTTTGTATAAAAACTTTTATTGTTTCTATTTCTAGGAACTTCAAATTTAGTATAAATAATGCCTATGATAGTCGCAATGAAACACCTCAATATGGGTAGGATAAAAAAATTTAGGTATAGCCCCCATTTTTTTGGAACTTTTTTATGAAAATACAGTACAATAGAGTATGGTACTAAGATAGGACTTAACTTAAGGTTCATACAGATTGGGTACAGGGTATCTTGACTTCAGTGTTCTTTCTTGTTATAATGTTATTTTTATACTTTTAAATCAGATCTTGTATAAAACACACCATTCTTCTCGCCATTGCGCCGTTAGTTATGTCGCTATCAATCTGCGACGAGTAACCTATATTCAAAATAGACTATTCTCTATACAAAAATATATATTTACGGAAGCAGCAGCAGCATTGGCAGTGCCCAGTCAAATAGCTAACCCAGCCGAGATGCCAAAGCAAGCAACAACAGAATCAGCTGCAGCGGCAAGCAATAATTCTAAGTGAGAACTTGGCTGGCAAAGAACTGTGAAGAGTGAAAAAATAAAAAAAAAAAAATTATAAAAGACGTTAAAACAAGTTTCGTTTTGGCGTTTAACGCGAATATGCTAAATAATAAATAAAAGTATAAATAAGAAAAAATAAAATAAAAAAAAAAGACAACAATCGAGAATTGAGAATCGAAAACGCGCGCGCGCTCGCAAGTCTCAAGACTTAAAAAAAAAAAAAATAAAGTGACCTACAAATACAGGTTTTTTTTCGGTACTAGCCACACAGACGTTGTGGTCGAAGTGAAGTCGTCGAACAACAATTTAAGTTAGTCTACTACTACGCTGTGAGAACACAGATATACAATAAAAAAACAACATGGCTACAATAAAAACAGCAATGCCGCAGCAGCAACAACAACAACAACCACAACAGCAGCAACATGCAACAACTGTGGTTAAACGACCTGGACCACCGGTTCCACCTAGACCATTACATGCACAACGCGAATCAATGAATACGCAACGTTTTGCAGCAGCAACACAAACGCCAACAACAATGATTAATAAGGATTCAACTGCAACTGCAGCAATTGCAATTGTGCCACAAAAGAAAACGACACTCGTTGGACAATTGACGCATGCTGTAGGACGTACATTGGTCTATAAATCGCCCTCATTAAATTTACAAAAGAAACAAGAGCAACGTGAACGTCGCAATTCGGGTGCTGATTTTGTACAAACAAAACCTTCAACACCAACACCAGCAACAGTAGCTGTAGCACCGCCCATTACAGCACCAAAACCTCCATTAAAATTACGTAAAGCACCGGATGTGCCAACAGCTAAACCACGTAGTCCCACCACCACTACAGCAGAGAATATACCCAAGAATAGTAGTAATAATAATAGTAATATTGTCATAGTGCAATCTTCAAATGGTTTGGTCAACTTGAATCGACACAATTCGCTTAGCTCACCAAAACATGCAGCAATTACTGCAGCGGCACTCAAAGATATGCCACCACGTCACAGCTTGGGTAGAGTGGACTTTGAACGTGCTGGACTACAGCCGACAAGTCAACCATTGCCGAAACCACGTATGATTGTGCAAATGCCAGTGGCAACACTTGATGTGGATGATTTGCTGGAACAGCAAACGGCAAAACAATTGCAAGTAGTGCAGCTACAGCAAACGCAGACGAGACGTCGACCACATCAACGGGTAATATATTTCGGCGCTCTAAGACAACACTGGACAATATTGCGACACGTGCTAATGTGACGACAATCAGTACTGCAGCAACAAGTGCAACTGTTGGTGGTGGCAGTTTTCTAGGTGGTAAAACGGTGGAACTTAAGAATAATTTAAAAAATGCTGCTGAGCGTCTCTTTTCGGAAATTATAGTCAGTCAGTCACAAAAGCAGCAACAGCAACAATTGGCAATTGAACAGGCAACAATAATTACGAAACATGAACGTGCAATACAACATCAAGCATTGCTCGAGCAGGAATTGGCATGGGAGCGACAAAAGCGTATAGCACAGCAACAGCAGCAACAATTACAGAAGTCAGCAACACCCACGCATGCTGTAACAATTGTCTCAAGTGTAGCTGCTGCGGCTGCTGCTGTTGCTGCTGCATCAACTACACCAACTACTGGCAATAATTGTACGCGTATAAATATTGGCAATGTTAATGTTGCCAGTAGCAATGGATTTATTGCCAACGCTGCCAATAGCAAAAATAGCAACAACAACAACAAAAAAACTGTTAGTGCTGGCAATACGCCTGAAAAGAAGAATACCTTTCATGAAATGTTAATTTCCGAATTGACTGCCATGCGTGGTAGATCATGTTCATTGGAACAGTTGCCAACAGCAACAAACACAACAACAACAGCAACAACAAACAATCAGCAACAGCAACAGACAATAACTCCACGCGCAACACCATCAAAGTTGGTGTCTGCAAAACCAACGCCCAAAAAATCGTTGACACGTAAACGTTATAATTCAATTGAAGTTCCCGACGACGACGACGATGATGATGATGACGACGAGGAAGAGGAAGGTGATGTCGATGCAGATAATATTGAAGATACAGATGGTGATGCTGACGAAGACGATGATAGAACAATGATGGCTTCTGTTGGTAAAACGTCATCTTCCGTTTTGGTGACATCGAATACAACAAATACAACGAATTCGACACAACGCAAACGTTGCCCTTCCGGCTGTTCGTCAGATTCCTCACCTTATGGCACCGAACGCTCGACACGCATACGCACCTCCGATTGGATTGAGGTTGGCGATAATGGTAAACAAGTGACTATGAGCAGTTGTCATATAAGTCTCGAGGATTCGGGCCTAGAGGATGAGGAACGTCTTGACGATATGTCATCATCGGGTGTGGGCGATTCATGGGATAGCGTAAAGGAGGCGGAACATGAGACGAAACGGTGTCGCACTGTTAAAAGGTAAGTTCAAAATTTTTTTCTTTACGTAAGTTTTTCAGCAGTAAATTTAGCGCCCTGTTCTGAATAAAAACTAGTTGAATACGGCACTGGCACTTGATTGCCTTGAGTTGTAGTAAATAAAATTTTGTAAATTTTAAGAAATATTCTTAATACTCAAAATGTTGCCATGCACCTATTTGCTATATAAACTAGTATAATATATCTAGGCTGCACATGATGTGCATACTCGAAATCTTATAATCTTTAACAGCTTCTACTTTGCATCTTTTTTCAAGCAAGTATTTCATTGATTATCGCGCTGCTGTCAGAATGTATCTTATCTCAACTTACTACAACGGCATCGCCGCTACCAAATTGCTGTTGACAACAAAAACAAAAAAAAACAAAAAACCGAAAGTCACTTGAGAGTGAATTTAACGATAATTAGGGTCAGAAGCAGTCAATTCAGTATAGCTCAACGAGGTCAACAAGTAATGAAAAAAAGAAACAAAAAAAAGTATCTACAGCAATCTTTTGCTTCTTAATCTATGTAACTCTTTCTGCGTTTGTTTTTATTGTCAGCTTATCAGTGTCGTAAAAATCAATAAGGTAAAAAGCCGCAAGTCGATAAGATACAAAAAAAAAAAAAAAAAAAAGAATACTGTAACATGTATCTGACAGTTAAATTAGCACGCAGCAGGTAGATACATACATTTACTGTAGGCGTACACACTATCTAAAGCGTTATTTCGAAAAAAAAAAAAATAAAAACAATGGCAACTTGAATTGTTGTTGCATGTTGGCATTTGGCAAGTTACTTTAAATCTAAACAAAAAAAAAAACGACGGGAAAAAATTCCAAACAGATCATGTTTGTCTGTAATTTTCACTGGGCTTTTGTTTATTGTTGTTGTTGTTGTCTTTTTATTTTTATTGTTGCTGCATCGTCGTCGTCGTCATCGTCAACAACGACTCCGGCGGTTTGACATGCTTTACATTCCACAGTCAACGATTAAGGTAACTTGCAGTCACTCAGTCATTCATACAGTCATGCAGTCAGGCAGGCAATCAGTTACATAGCTAGAAACAGTCAACAACAGTGTACCTTGAATAAATCTATCTGAAAGATACATAGTATATGTAACTCATTTTCTGTGCTTGCACATTAGATGCAAATTTAATGTAAAATTTCGACTCATTACTAATTTAGTTACATGCACTCAGCTAGTTAGTTTCTCACTCAGTCAGTAAGTCAGTTAGTAAATCAGTTAACTACAAAAGTATCTAGCAAAAAAAAAAAGATACGTTGTATCTACTTATATGATTTAGTTAGTTGAAATGCATTTTACGCTACGTCTGTGTGCGCTCATTTTATTACTGTTGTTGCTGCTGCTGCTGACACCATTTCGTTGTTCGGCGTTGTTGCAAAGTTGCAAGTTGCATGCAAACCGGTGTATCTTCTGCTTTTTTTTTGTATTTTAAACTTTTGCAATACAAACGTTCACGCGCTTGTTTTAATTTTGTTTTTTTTTTCAGTTTATTCTGTAATTTTTATTATGAATTTTTTATATAGATTATGTGAAAATTTGAGTATTATTGTTGCTGTTTGATGCATTTAAGATTTAATTGCTTTAATCTGTTAATAGAATATATCTGATAAGTAAGCAAATATGAAAAATATTTATAAAACACGCTTAACTTGTTTTGCAGTGTTATTTTTTTTTATCATACATTTTGTTTATTTTTATTTTTTATTTATTGTGACTCATATTTTGCGGCATTTCTCATTTTGCAAATCTAACCAAGTTTTTTATATGGGGTATTTTATATTTTAATTACGCTTCTCCAGCTCTCCAGAGAGCTTAAGTTGTGTTCATATGATTTCATGTGTGTGTTTTTTTTTTCTGTTTTGTTGTTGCGAAATTTATTGAAGCGTGCTGCTTTATACTTACTTTATATTGTTGCACAGTGGGCATTTTTTTTTTGGTATTTATTTCATGAAAACTATGTCCCGTAACATTGATTTTTTGTCAGCGTCCATGAGAAGTTTGATTTTTGTTTCATTTTGGCGCCTATTTGGAAGGAGTTCTCCACAGTTCCTCCACACTAATATATGCAAAAATTAAAAAAAATATGATAAATTAATCGTGACACTCCAGATGCCACATATATGTCAGGTCTGGTAGTTTTAAATCTATCTGGTATATCAAATAATTTTGGGTATAAATCCGGAGCATCCGCTTTCTAGCTCGAAATAGTTTGCTTAATAATCGATAATGATAGTTTAGCTATGTTTTATTTTTTAATAATTTTTCTCCAATATTTATCCACTGTAAATAAGTATCTGTAGGTACATATATTGTATATAAATTGCGATTCGCAATAATTTGAGTTTTATCGTTTTGCCAGTAAGCGTTTCTAAATATATTATACAAATATAAGCAAAATATATCGGATATATGAATAAACAATAAATGCATTTGAGTTTGTGAGGTGTGTCGTAGCTGCACATGCAAGAGGGTTATTTCTATACATATACGATTAGTCATTCAATTAACGTTTAATTTATAATCACCAGTTTGAATCCAGAATTGAAACTTTATACAGTTTTAAGCAATTGAAATGAATTTCTTTTTATTTAATATTTACCTTATTTACTTTATTTGAATTAGTTCTCAGATCAGAATTTATAAAATTGAATTTTGTAATTTTAAACTGTTTGAGAATTATAATATAATTTATTTGAAAAGTAAATCACTAATTTCGAAAATGGGAGTTTGACTGTATATTAAATTTGGAATTAGTTTAGACCAATACTCTTACTTTCTTCGTTATCTGAGAATTATATTTGTCATCATAGTTTTTACTATCCTAATTTGCATATAACTTTCAGTCTTTCCCATACATTTTAAACCCAACTTTAAGCTATGAATTAGTTTTAGAAACTTTGTAAAAAAAAAAAACATCTCCAGTTTTTCGTAACTTTTTGCTTTTGTCAAATTTTATAGTAAAACCCGAATGTGGTCTATAAAAGTTGCATGGGAATACAATCTGCTTTTGTATTTAATTTTTTTCTCTTCTAAAAATAGCAAAGTCGAATTAAACTTTTATAATAAACTCCCAAAAGCTTTACTTGAACTGTCAAATAAAATAAACAAAAAACCACAGACTTCAATTAAGTTTTGCTAATAAATACAAAAAGTTTTCGAGTATAAACTTTGGAATGGAAACGGCTATGTGCAGCGCCACAAAACCAATTAAGTTGCCAATGAATTTTTCAATATCTAAACTGACAAGAAAAGAAAAGTTAAGTAAAGAACGTTGTAAAATCTATTCAAGCAGCTAAGTATGTGTGTAGCCTAAAAAAAAAAACAAAGAAAACGAGAATTAATTTATGTGGCTTCGTAACGTTTTTCTATTAAATGGCGGCACAGCTTAAAAACTTTGCATTGTAGACAAAAAAAAAAAAAAAAAAAAAAATCCAGCTGATTAAGTCATTAAAAATATATTCTAAATTGAAAGTCTAACAAGCGTTTAATTGAAATGTGGCTCATTTTGACGCGTTTCAGTGTTAAATGAATTATTTTTTACGTGATTTGGCTGGTTAAGTGTAATATTAAACGAGTTTGTATGTGTAGAAAAGTTCTGGTAAAGTTCCGTCGGGGGTGATTGAACTTGCTTATTTAACATTCGACAGTGAAGTGTAAAATCCATCAAATAAGGAAAGTAATACGTTTTGGTAATAAGATTTTTATTCTTTTATTTCTTCGACACGTAATGATTTTGCAATTTTTTTATTTAAGCTTCTAACGAACGATTTCTCGTTTGAACATAAAAATTAAGTAGAAAATTAGTTATTTCAATTGTTTTTATATTTTATGTATTTGATGTTTAATATTATAAAATAAAACTTTATGTTATACCTTGAATTTTGATGACTTTTATGATGATTAAAAAGTTTCCGGACACCTTCGATTTTTTGAAAAATGAATAAAAAACATCAAAACGAAAGTTTTTTATGCTCAAATGGGTATTCTGCAACCTAGAGAGGTATTTTGTAAGCCCTTACTGAAGTTTTTGTTCTAATCCTAGTCTTAGTATAAATCTAATTATTTTCATTTCGATTTTCCTAACATGCTCTGTGGAGAGAATGTATCCTCCTAACATTAGCATCCTGCTTCTAGCTGTAGGTTCACATTTTGATAGAATATGAATGGATGTCTCCTCCATCCCACCACAGAATATGCACTCAGGAGAGTTAACTTACGCCTTAGTCTACAGCGGCCCATTAGGTGCCCTATTATGATCTTTACCTAGGTTCTGTTTAGCTTAACCAATGCTTAAGTGACCTTAGAGTTAAATCCCTCTATTAGTAGTTTTGCTTGTCGTAAACCCTGTCTTAAAAACCAGTGCATATCGCTGGCCCGTTTCCTCTCGTTTCGTAATCTCGGTTTTGATTTTGTCTTAATCGTATAAATCAAAATTTTTAGAAACATCTTTCCGAATAGATGCTTTCTCGTTTCTTCTTTTTTTTGCATTCACCCAGGTAATCTGGTACCCAGGTGAGCTATCTAAATGTTCAGCATTCTATTTATTACTATACTCGTATGAGTTCCGCACTTAAGGAACCAGGGAAAAAGAGATCTTTTCTATTTTAGGAGCGATTCTCTTTAAACTTTTACAATCAATGACCTCAAGACTTTCATTTTTATTTTTCGTAAATGATGCAGTGTATTCCATAATTCAACTAGTTATGAGTATGCAATTTTTTTTTTTTTGTTCGTTTGAAAAATACAAAATGCATCGTAAATTTACTCCATAACAATGTGTAATTTGGTAAAGTTTTCTTTATTTATCTTACAATTGGCAGCGCCTTTAATTGAAGTTTATCCGCTGCTGCTACTGCTGCTGCATCCGTTTGAAGTGCACTTTTTTGATGTTGTTTTTTACTCTTCATCTTCATCAATGGATGACAGCAAAGATTAGCATATGAATTCGTGCAAATAATTAAAGACAGCGGCAAGTCGTATATCGTATCGCATAGTATGGGCGTTAGAGTGGGGCGTATTCGATAGAGATTTCAAAGTATTCAATATTAGATTGGATATTGCAGTAAAATAGGCAATAGGTAGACTTTGAAACGTTGTAATTATTAAAAGCAACAATTGTCGTTGAAATATTATTTGCAGCGGCGCAATGTCGGTAGCAGCTTAGTAGCAGCGATAAACAGCAACAACAGATTTATGAGGATGTTGCTGTTGCTGGTCAATGAATATGTTGTTGCAGCCCCTTCGTGTTGTCATTTGTTGCTGCTGCTGCTGCTGTTGTCTCTTGTTGCCGTTGTCTTGTTACATGCAATGACAATAAAACATAAACCAATTTGCAACGCAAATGATCAAACTACTCTGAAAGCAACCAAGTAGTAGTTGCGCATATGACTAAAAATTTTTATTCAGCTGCTTATTTATTGTATTTTATCTATTGCGTTTTACAATTTACCATTTACCATTTGCTTCATTTATATTTTTATATTATTTTCCTTGTACCCTAAACATTTAGCGAAAATTTGTATTATTAGTTTGTCGTTTTCTTTGTAACATAAATGTAAAACTCAAGATTCAAGAGAAGCAACAATAGCAAAGATGATCAAATTTTAAGAATTCATGACAACTCTGTTTTGATTATTTTTGTACAGACGCATTGGAAATGTAGATAAAAAAGAGATATAGATATATATGTTGCTCTTTGAACTTATTCTGAAAGATCAACCGCTCTGTTAGGTTTTCGTTTAGTGAGATTTAAAGCCTTAAGATGATTTTAGTAAACTTTAAAACCTTCATGAAGCGTATCAACGCATCACATTTGCTTAGATAATATTTCATTGTTTTTTTTTTCTTAATTTTCTTTGCATCCGAATTGAAAGGAAGCCGTTAATATGCAATTTCTATTATTTATTATTTTTTTTTATATATATATTACATGGATAGTTTTCTCTCCGCAAAAATGTTATTATAAAATATGAATGAATGTATGAATGAATGAATGAATTTAAATCACATAACAGCAAATGGCATAGAGCTTGTGTTGTGAAAAGAGAGATAGATAGATAGATAGATAGATAGATAGAAGAAAAAAGAAACGCATACATTATTATGCCAATATTACAATAAATCATAAGCTGCAACAATAAGAGTGTCGACGTTGAAGCAACAATTGTTGCAATTCCGGCATTGTAACCGTGTGACGCGCAGTATCGAAAGATACACAAAACATTGCTACAGATACAACGCACTTAAAATAAGAATAGTAATATGTAAATTGTATCTCATAGATACATATTATATACGATATATAGTATTCTGAAACGTGTTGTTATCGTCGTCGTCGTCGTCTTCGTCTTCGATGAATTGAATTGAATTAAAGAAGCTGTTCGCCACTGATTGTTGCACTTTACGCTTCATTGCTGTTGATTTGCATAAATTTTCTCGCTTTTGTCTTTGTTTGATTGTTGCAAGTTGTTGCAAAGTGTTTGCGTTTTTAATTCAATTATATAACAGTTATTTCTTGCCGCACAATTGGTGCGGGGTTAATTGAAAAAAAAAAATGAAAAAAAAAAAATAGAAAACAAATTCGAAAGATTTATGTGTTGCCTTAATTTTCTTATACGTGGGTTGCTTATAAATGTATAATTTGAGATACATTTTAAATATTAATTCACACTCGAACTTTATTTAGACCACTCGTAAATATGTTACATCTATTTGAATATCTACAGTAGCTAAGCTTACTTAACTTTCCCTAAAAATTTGGCTTCATCATTAATCATGCCGAAATATCGATAAACTTAATGTTGCTGGCAAACCAAATGTTTAGCTTCCGTTGTAGCGCCAAAACGAACGAACTCTCACTTATGTACCTTTTTGGAATGCTACAATTCAGTTAATTTTTTTTTTTGAGCTGACGTCTGTCGTCATCTGAAACATTTGTTTAAATATTGATTTTTAGAAATCATAAACGTCGCAAAAGCGAAAACATATCAAAAAATATTATTATTATTTTTATGTTTATTACAACTACTGCGGCAAATGATTTCATCTACAAATATTCATTTTGTTTACGCATCGCAATGTAAATATTGAAATAAACTATCGAAAAAAATCTACATTTATATAGACACTTTGTCAATAGAAGATAGCTCTGTGTGCAATCAAGCCAAACAATTGTGAAAATATTCCAAAAAAAAAAAAAAATGTTTAAAATATAAATCTGAGCACTGCAGTCAGTCCATGTCACATCAGTTTCGTGAAGTCAAAATTGAAATTATAATTTTTGACAATTTAGATGCAAATGAAAATCAAGTTTCAAATAGAGAAAAAATGAAATCTTAGCTTAGTCTGCAGTTCATTTACATATTTCGTTTGGTGAAGTTTTTGTGCATTTATGGAATATTACGATGGTATGCTGCAGTTTGCATAGATTTTATACCAGGAAGCATTGAAAGCTTTATTAAGATTAACTGGAAATTATTTGATAAAGGAAAATATTTTTTTTTTTTTTAATATTTGAATTTCATTTATAAAGATTTGTGAATTTGATATCATTTTTTATTTGTCTGAAAATTTTTCTTTGATGATGTTACCATTGGCGAGTTTATAGTATACAGTATGTATAGCGATATTTTAATGGAAAAACTGGAAGACGCACCCATGACAAACACACAAAAAGTCTTGCAAGATATGTCATCCATGAAGTCTTACAAGACATGTCATCCATTAAGTCTTTTACGACATGTCATACATTAAGTCTTTCAAGACATGTCATCCAGAAAGTCTTGCAAGACATGTCATCCAAAAGTCTTGCAAGACTTGTCATCCATGAAGTCTTACAAGACATGTCATCCATGAAGTCTTTCAAGACATGCAATCTATGAAGTCTTTCAAGACATGTCACTCAAGAAGTCTGGCAAGTCTTGAAAAGCATGTCATCCAAGAAGTCTTACAAGACATGTCATCCAAGCAGTCTTGCAAGACATATCATCCAAGAAGTCTTGGAAGACCAGTCATGCAAGACAACTGTGACATTTGTATAAAAATGTCGCCATCGACTTGTATGGGACTGTCGTCGGTTCGTCATCGAGGAAAGAGACTAGTCATAAACATAAACTCAGCATTGATGCCGCGTTGATGACTTTACCGATGTAAAAATTTTGTTTAACAAAATGTAAGAAATTAAAATAAAAATTTGAAATATATTTTGGTTGGAATTTTGTTGATAAAGATTTCTGTAACATCCCTGATAATGTTTTTATACCCAACATATATTTTTTACTCGTATATTATTTGTATTCTTGATGTTTTTTTTTTTATTTTTGGCAACCATCCGGCCCCTTCACGATGTATGATGGTCAATTATTAGTTTTATTACAAAAAATACTATTTTCCAAACAAAAGTTTAGTGGTATCTAAATTTAATATAAAAAATACGGGTATAACGTTTCAGACTGTCTCAACCTGCATATGCCTTCCCAATGCTACTCAAACTTTCGTGTTATTATGACAGCATTTTTTATCTATTTTGTAGTTACATATTATATATGTTATAACTGACACGATATTGCTTTTATATTAATGCTACACTCAATCTAAAATCAAAACAAATTTTTTTTTTTTGGGAAACTCTTCATTAATAAACGAAATAAATGTTTATAAAACAAATAATGAGATTACAAAATATGAAGCATCAACAATTTCATATTTGCTACTTTTTTGTTGTTGTTGTTGTTGGCGTCTTTTAAAGTCGTTGTTCAAAATTTTTGCTCTGAGGTTTTTATGTTTGTCGTGCTTACTATTTCAATCGTTGCTTTTCCATATTTATAGTTTTTTTTATCATTTATTGCGCCAACTAGTAATTCCTAGAAATTATGAAAAACGAGAGTTTTCATATATTCACTTTTGTTATTGTTTTTGTTGTTGTTGTTGATATTTGTGCTGCCGTGATTGTTTTATTGTTGTTGTTGATATTGTTGCAACATATTTCGTTTTTAATAACAATTTTGCAAATGTCTATTAGCAACAGCAACAGCAGCAGTCGTCGTCGTTGTTTTTGTTGTTGCTGTGTGTATACATACATATGTATTGTTGCGCATGCGCAGCACTTTTCCAGACATTTGCAATCGAAAACTGTGTATGAGGCAACAAAATAAAATATATTTACAACAAGTTGCAACAAACTAATAACACGACAATCTATATATTCAACTCTATGCATACAGTACGAGTATAATGATTTAAATAAACAAAATACTTATTTATCGTATGAATAACTGCAGTCAGCCACTCAGACAGACGCCTTATGCAAGTGACGAATGCGCATGTAAATTAAGACTTTTAGTTGGAATTAAAAAAAAAAAATAAAAGCCACAACAAAAAAGACTAACATTTAATAGCTGCAAATGCAAATCCAAATTTAAACTTTTGCAGACTTCCATATTTGAAGCTTGTGTATGCTTTGTGTATATGTGTGTGTGTGTATGTTTTGATGAGGACAAAGTTGTTTGATTTGTTGTAAATTTGAAAATATTTATATTTATACCAAAATGGCATGCAATTTAAATTGTAGCAATGTGCACTAATTTTCGTTTGCAGTTCAGCTATGCTGTGCTATGTTGTCGTCAAGTTGTCTTTTGTCTTTCTTAAAGCCAGAAATGGCGTTACAGCGTCATGGATTATAGATAGTAATAATGACTATTATTGAAAAGTAAAAGTACGCGCAAAATATTGTATGTAGTACGAGTATCTTAAGTTAAGTCTAACTTTATTTGGTGCGACTAACATTAACCTTTACAGTTTGCATGTTTAAAGGCAATGTTGTAAAGTGACAGGCTTTTAGTGTTAACAAATTGTGGGTTTTTTTTTTTTCTGAAGATTACCAGATTTGTCGTTTGTTAAAATAAGCAAAGAAATATTTTTATATGCTGAGTTTTGTAGGATGAAATGATTTGTAGAAAAGACTATATCTGGAATTAGAAAATACAGAAGACAGAAGAGGTGAGAGGCTTGCAAATTGCCACTGCTTGTGTGGTGTTACTTTTAACTGATTTTGGCATTCTGGCAGTTTAAGTACCGAAATCACTACTTTGGAGCCTTTTTTAGTTGTCTTTTCAAGTTCAAGTTTCATAAAATGTGGCCTTTTTTCTTGCGACTCTTTTTTGGCTTGCAGGTTGCTACATTATTTTTTTTTTTGTTGACTTCATTTAAAAAAAAATTGAACCACAACCCTGGAATACAAGTGCATTATAATAAATTTTATAAATCAGATGGTTTAATTTGAATTTTTTACGTTTTCATCCATTTTTTCGTGTGGTGGCAACCTGCAAGCCTAAATTTCAAAAGGTTAATTTTAGCTATTTTTGAAAACTTGTTCCAAATTGTTTTTTTCTTGAGAATTAAACTTTTTACTTCTACTTTTCAATACTATGTTTATTTTTTAATTTTATGATAAATTTTGGGGTGGCAACTAGAGCCCTACACAATTATCCGAAAACGGTTAAAAAGGATACTCAAGATAAAAACAAATCGATTAACACCAGTCTACTACTAGGCACATTATCGATAACTCGAGTAAAAATCTAGTCATATCCGAAGGATCGAATAATCGAACGATACGGTTAACTTCGGTCGGATACCCGAAACTGAGGATCATCGCTTTACAGATTACTACTTTTTTCGAGTAAAAATATGAGCTAAATCGGAGCGTTCGGGTATTCAACTCATCCGGTCGATTAAGTTAAGGCTCGATTATATCTGTTCGTCGAGTTAGTCGATACAGGGCACTAGTGGCAAAGAACAAGCATAGTTCTTACAGAATTTTCACTTTCTGGGGTCTGTTACGCCTCTTTTAATCTGTAATCTGTACATTTAAAAAATGTTTTTGTAGCTGCATACACTTCTTTCCAAAGAAATTTACAAATATATAATGCACATTTTGGAAACAAAATTTATGCCCCATTTCGGTACCTCGTAAAGTGAACTTTTAGTGATTGAAAGTGGTTGGTTATGATGGTAGAAAAATTAAAGAAAAATAATGAATTTCAGGATGAGCATAGGTATAGTTTTCGAGAAATAACCATCATAACCAACCACTTTGAATCATAAGAAGTTCACTTTTCGAGGGAAAAACTTCGGCGCTGGTTGGAAAATCTATAATAATAAACAACATAAAAATATTTTTAAGGTCAAATAAATTTTCTAATAAACCATTTTGTAACTTTATCAATTTTCCGCATCATATTTGCAATTTGTAATTAAAAATTTAAAACACTTAAAAACTTTATGCGCCATAAAAAATATTTTGGGCTGCTCTGCAGCGCGCCCTAAAACAACCATCAAAGTCAAAGTTTAAAATTTAATGCTTAATGAGTTTCAATTACAATTTTTCACGTCTTCAACGATAAAACTTTCATTAAATATTTTTTTGTTTGGTTTGGGTTTTATTTAGTTTGTAAAATAAAATAAAATAAAATCAAATCCATGAAGTAAAACTGATGTGCTACAAAGTGGTCGTTTCGTTTCGTTCGTTCATTCATGTGGTACAGCTCAGCTTATTGGAGCGAAGTGAATGTAAAATAATCTTAAAACGCTGTCAATTTTCCATTAGAAAAAACGTTAAGTTCTGAGCGTGTAAATGTTTTTAATTACTTGTTTTTGTTTTTGTTTTTTAATAGCAAATAAGATAGTTAATAATTAGAAAAACAAGCGAAAATAAAATGCATATTGAAAGTTATTGTTGATTATTTATTAAAGTAAATTAAATTTGTAATCTGTTGGCACACAAAAGTGCAAAATAAACTAATAACACAGAAATGGCTAATCACGCAAAATAATCATAAATTATAGAAAAATAAATTTAAGTAAAAAAAACTAAACAGATGACGAGATGTGTTGTGTTGTTGTAGTAGTTAAAGTCCAAAAAAAATAAAATAAAAATAAAATCATTAACAGAAAATTTGCTGTAGGTAAGCTTACCAAGCAGGTGTGCGACGCCATATATACGAGCGAGCAAAAGCAAATACAAAACAACAAAGTATCTTAAAGTAAGTACTCAAACGTTGTTGAGGGCAAGATACTTTTGCGTTTGTACATAATTACTACGTCTTGAAATACATACGTACATACACACAAACCTAGTAACTTTTGTTGTTTATTTTGTGTGAGAACCGTTACAGCTATATATGGTGGTAGTAGAAGTTCAGATACAGTAGTAAACTAAGCAAAGTCATAGAGAGTGCCAAGAGTGCCAAGCTTAACTAAGATCAGCGCATTGACTTAATAAATTAAGATGATGTGACAGAAACGTGGAATAACACTTTTGTTACTTTTTCCAGCTTTTTCCATTGGAAAAATCTTTTAAAAGCATCATTGCTCCAGAGCACAGTGACACTAGCGCGTAATTCTATTTAGAAAGGTTTTGCTTCTAAGAAAAACAGAAAAAAAGAAGGAAAAAAGAAAAAAAAACCTAAATTAAGTTTGAAAAGCGTTTCCAGTGATAAAAAGAAATAATTATTATAATTATAATTGTTAAAAATCTTGACATTTAGTGTTCTAGTGTGATTTTTTCTTGAGTGTTGAGAATGACGCAGTTTTTTCTTTTTTAGATCCGCAATTTTTTTTATTTATTTTTTATGACGTTGGCTTTTATTGTTTGACTTGGAATATTTTTATTATGCGCTATAAACAATTAGTATAGTTGTTATATTTTATTTTTTTAAATGATTCTGTGAACGCTGAAATGCACACAGTTCTTAAATTATTAATTCTAGAACTCTATTATATACATTAAAAATTTTACGTGCGTAGTGTATCAAAAAGTCATTGTTACCATTTATATATATTTTTTTTGGAAGTGTATGAAGTAGCAGTAAAAACTTAGCACTTTTATTGTGCCCAACAAATGCTTTAACGGTTTTAGGTGTGATATTTTGATTTTAGACTGTTTCTTCACATTTAAACAGCTGTTTTGGTGTGGTTGTTGTTGTTGTTTTAATTTGTTAAAGTTTATTGACTACAAAATATTATTTTTTAATTATTGAAAAGATTCCTACTGAATAGCGAAATATTGTGAAATAGCTTATTTCGGGAATATGAGCATTTGTCGATGAAAATAATGAAAATAATTAGAACCTTTGCACACACCTAACAACAACATCTGAAACCCGCCAAAGACTGTCGATAATAAATAAAAATTATCGGATCATCATTGTAAAATTTTTATGTGAAATTTAGGAGAGCTAAGCAGTTTAAAATTAGATCTTAACCAATTTGATCACATGCGCCCTTAAGGCAGAGGGTGTGTTTATGTGTAGTGGTCTAAGGTCTAGCGTCCGCCATTTGTCTTTTGTTTGTTTATTTAAAGTGTTTCACGTGCGGGAGAGCTACATATTACAAGTAGTGTTTTTTTAGTTTTTTAGTTGCACTATCACTGTTAAGGAATCGGACATTCCAGGTGCACATTTTTAAATTGTGCTCCTTAAATCTTTTCGTGGGTTTGTTATAAGTCATAAGTAGCAGATTTAACGGTAGTTTGGGGCCTTCAGAATCCATGCCCCTGCCACTTTAGTGTCTGCCACCTGGAGTACTTCTGTTTCTTCTAGCCGTTTTATCCATAGTTCGAATGTGCTTTTGGTTTCAAGTTGTTTTCCGGTTGAGGAGACAAAGACCCCAGCGAAACCAACTTCATCCTGAGGGCATGTCTCTTTAGACTCCTTTTACGTCAAGCTGAGCCTGCTGTGATGGTGTTTTAGGTAACATCGTCTTAATCCAACATTGATTCAGTTATTAAAATTCTTTATTGTCAAATTCTATTTTTATTTATTTATTAATTTAGTTATATTTTACTCATAATATTTTTTTTTTTTTTTTTTATAGGTACGTTCGAAATTATGTTATTGAGATATGATATGGTAAGATACAATATTATTTTTTAAAACATATAACGGAACCATAGGCTTTGAGCTGTGATTTCTTTTTTAAATTTAAGCCTTGACAAAACATAATTTATCAAAGCCAAAAGCGAAAGAACCCGATTTTCATTCATAAGTTCTCAGAAAAGTCTTCACAATTCGAATTTATAATATTTTTTATTAAATTTAGTTAATCATTTTGAAATAAAATTGATAAATTCTGATCTAGTCGACAGCAAAATTATGTTGACTCGGCCGAAATTTATGATAGTGAAAAGATAATCCAATATGTTATTAACTAGAAAAGTTTGACTGAAGTTAGAAATTATCAGCTATTGAGTTCTTTCACTTTTTAATGACTTAATTTTTTAAGTTATTAATTTTTTAAATTTTATTTTCTTCAAAGTTTTTGAAATCGAATTAATAATTGAATTTTCTCTTGGTTCATCACTTCTTTCATATACTCAGATACTATTAATCAATTTTAAACTAATATTTAGCTTCGCAAAAAAAACAACAACAAACCAAAGCAAATAAACAAACAAAAAAAATCAATAATAGTACAAATTACTATTTGTTTAAATAATTACACTTCAAAAAAAAAAAAAAAAAGAGTTAAAATTCTGCTGCAAATTTGTTTATTATTTCTGCAATTTTTTTTGCAAACAACTGCAGACTTCCTTGTATGCCTATTTCGAACATTCGCGCTCATTAATTAAACGACTTCGAGTAAACTGTGCTAATTTTATGCAAAGTCATTTGAGAAATACTTAAAAAAAAAAAAAATTGCTAAAATAAAATCAAGTCAAGATTAAAAAAAAAAAAATTTAAGCGCAGCAGCAGCAGATGCGGAAAAATCAAAAAAATCAAACGACGGACGTCATCAACTTGAACAACGTCGTCTCTTCGAATCTGCCGGATTCATTCGAATACGTTAGCAGCAGCAGGCATTGCGCGGTATGGAACGCAGTGTTGAATTGGTTTAAATGGTGGCAGATATGCGCAGGCGCGTAGGTTTCTTAAGGATTACATAAGCAACGTTGTTGGTTTTTTGTTGTTTTTGGTACACTTTATTTACTCAGTAGTACGAGTATTTAGGCTGTATGCATGTAAATGACTTTTATTAATGTATCTGTATGTATGTGTGTGTATGTGTGTATTATTTATTTTGTTTTTATGCTGTGCTTGCGTTAATTTATAACATTAACTGTTATTCTTCCTATACAAGAGTAAACACGTCACCAAAATAAACCAAAAAAAAAAAAAAAAAAATATATGTGAAAAGCAAGAGCAAGTTTACAGAAAACTTACGAAATACCAACAACAAAAACAGCAGTATGCGGGTATATGATGGCAATAACAAGTGTTGGCAGTGCTAAATTGCAACCAAACATAACCAAACACACACATGCACATACATAACTCTGTAACAAAAACAAAAACAAAAAAATCATTCAAATTAAAGATTTGATTTAAAAGTTCAAACCTAAAAAATACCAATATGTTGAGGCTAGTATGAAAACATACAAAAAAACACTAAAGAATACCTTTTTTTTCCTATTAATTGCAGCGAGACCACAATACGTTGGGGCTAGTATAAAAACATACAAAAAAACAAAACAAATTGTGCATGGGAAAAGTGAAAAATCGACTTTATGAATGAACCTTTTGTTAAACCTTGAATGAGTGGTCTATAATTATTCTTGCGTTGTTGTCTTTCAAATGAAATCGCTTTGGGACTAATTGGTTGGATGGTTCCAAAGATCATAGCGGACATAGAAACATGTATAGAACTCCGTTGAGTTTTCATAAAAAATAGTCTTATAAAAGGACCAAAATCTTTTCGCTAAAGACTGTTGTGAAATAAAGTGTACAAAGAAACTACTCCGTAGTTCGGATGCTCTCTTCGCATTTTATTATACATGCATAAAAATTAACTTTTGAATCAATCCTTGCATAATATATGTGACTTGAGTGAAGCGAACCAATTAATGTAACCAAAATATACCGGAAGCCATTCGTGCTTAATAGACTTGAGAAAAAGTAAAAAAAAAAAAAAAAAAAACGGAAAAGTAAAAATAAAAATAAACACACAAGCCATGAACTTTTTCTTTGCTTTTTATCTATTTTCGCTTTGATAAAAAAAAATAAAACAATAAAAAGAAAAAACGTAAACAAAATTTGCTCAAATTTAAATTATGCAAAAAAAAAAAAAAAAAAAAGAAAAAAGATAAATGATTTTTCCAAAAAAGTTGCCTAACACGCGGCGTATGCGCAATCAGCTGGCGCCGCGAAGCTGTTGTGGCTGCATTTCATTGGCATTTTTGTTGTTTTTATTTTTGCTTATTTTTGTTGTTTTTTTTTTTGGTCATAACTTCACTCAATTACACACACTTTTCACTGCACCTCATTCTCTGCACTGACACATCTGAGCAAGCGCAACAAGCAGCATCTTGCTACTTGCTCATTGCCGGTGTTATAAATTTATTGGCATTCCAATTGGCGTGGTCTTATTGCCAACATTTGTAATTGCGTTTACCTGCAATTTTTGTTGTTGTGGTTGTTTTGATTAACCTGTTTTATAAATTTTGTATTTGTTTTTTTTTAGTTTCTTAAGCTCTTTTCACTTCCTCGCTGAATTCGGTTGTCATTCGATATTATTCAGTTTGTTGGTCGCCAGCAACAACCACAAACAATGTTTGTTTGCTGTGCATTTGATGTGCCACAAATGTGGATTAGTGGGCAAACTATGTATCTAAACTTTTAAGCGTCTTAAAGTGTTCCTCTTGTCTATAATACGCAATGCACTTAATTACAAATTATCGGCGTTGGCGTTGGCATTAAAGTGTGTCTATTCGAGCGAGTAAGTGAATGAATGAATGAATGAGTAAATTTTTTTGCTAATTTTCTATTAAACGATTTGGTTAATTGTGTTAAGGCCATTTGAAAGTGTTACACTTTACGTGAAGATTAATCGTTTAGGTTTTTCAATCGTGTAATTAATTGTAGAAAAATAAAATATTAAAGAATTGTTTCAACTAAAAAAAATAAGCAAGAAAGCAATAAAATTTAATAAAAGCTGAAGCTAATATACCATTCTTATATGTGAAGGGAACAGAAGCTGGGATCAATATAGTTAGATAATTGCTGTATGGAAAGTCTCTAAATGGACGTATGTGTAGGCCATGGAATGAGGCCATGGATTAGGCCAATCTTGTAGTACAGAATAGTACGAGGCCTGACCCGAAAACAGCAGCCGCTCTAGCTATATTGATTTGGTACGATCCTTTTGGTAGAATCGTGGTGGCTGTGGTTTTACACCCAAACTCGCTGGAGAGCGAATGGTTTGTATGTGGCGTTGCGTATAAAACCATGTCTTGACTGATCGTAGGTATCAGACAAGCAAACGAGGTTTAGATAGTTCTCCCACTCGACCAAGCTGGAAAGTACAAATGCCGTTTCTGACATATCTTCGAAGTTGGTACCCAAAAATATCTCTCTTTGTGATGTAGGTTTGTCGTTTATCAAACCCAAAATGGTGCCTAGGAGTTCCGTGGGATTAAGTCTTCATTGACAGTTGTCCACATTAAACACTTTTGGAATTGGAATTTATGACTATGGTCCCTTAAGCAAACTTAAGTCTGTATTTTGATAATCCTGTCACACATAGTGAGAAAAAGGTATATTCAGTTTGTCGGAACGCATTAAAGGTGACATCGTGGATCTTATAAAGTATATATATATGATTCAATCGCTTGACGAGAGCTCTGTCCGTCTTTCTTTTTGTTGCTTCGCTCTGTTTTTAAAAATATTTATCAAAAATTGGTTTTTATTTTAACTCTATAATTAACATATTTATTTTTGCCATCATATTGTTATTACACATAACCCTTTGCCTATTTGCTAATTACTTGTAATGCTAATTTAATTTACAACTAAAACACAAAAGAAAATTTTATTTAAATACATCAAATATTAGCAACAACTGAACAACTTAAAATAAAATGGAGGTCAGTTAGCCGGGTAACACCTTAACTGGGTTTTACAAAACGCTCAAAGTGACTTTCGTCAAAAACTCGTCAAAACAGACAGACAGACAGTCGGACAGATGTGTAAATGAATGACTGGAATGACTTAGGAACTGAAAGCAGAGTAAAACCTATTTTGCCGCAAGCTTATTTATTTTTATTTTGTTGTTGTTGTTTATTATGGTCTTCATAGGCTTCGTAGTCATCAACAGGCAACGTGCGTATTTCTTTGTTAGTATTTTATTTTATTAAAGTTTTTTTTTTTTCATCTTGAGCAGCTTTCAATGCCACAGCAAGATACTTTGATTGTTATAAGTTGAACAGACTGCTGCAGAGTTAACATTGTTCTGGTTTTAACACGCTACAACAGCAACTAATTAGTAGACAGACAACCTAACAATCTTTTATATGGCATCATTTTAATTGTTGAACCATTTCAAAATGCATTTCAAGCTTAAAAAAAATAGTAATAACAAAAACATGAAAAGCCTACCAGCAAAATATTGTTTACGATACAAGTTCGAAATATATTTTTTTAAATGCGCAATAAAAAATGGAAAAAAAAATATATACAATAATATTTTCCATTAGCCATCATCGAAGAAGGTCAAGTATGACAGAAACTGATCATATGCAAAGCATAACAACAACAACAAAAAAATGCTTCCAGTATGCACAATGCAGCGTATACGCGTACGACATGCAGCATTTGTTGCATATAAATTAACGTTTTTGAGTATTTGACGCTTGACGCACACTTGAAGTTAAGTTTATAAGGAAAAAAAAGTTAAACAAATAAAAACTTTTATTTTTGACAAAAGTGGCGACTTCTACTTTTTCGTTTTAAGCGCGTGTTTTTATACGCTACATATTACGTATACAAAGTATGTTCATTTTTTAATGAAGTTTGTACACTTAATAATTTGAAAGTACCTTTTAACTAAATTCAACTTGAATTCGTTGAAATGACTGATTGAGAGTGCTGGACAAGCAGAAAAGTATGACTGTACCATTGCTATTTTTAGAATTTCCAAACAAATATTTACTAGCTAAAAAATACCAAAGTTTGTGGCAAAATCAGTGTTGAAAAATGTAAATAGTGTGGCTTGTAAAAAGTTATTAGCAATAAAATAGATTTAATTATGATAAGATTAAGATCTGCCATTTGACAATGTCGACTATAAAGCCAGCCTAAATTTGAAGTTCTTCCAACCCACAAAATCATTCATCAGAATTGACTTCCGATAATGATTATTTGGTTTCCGCTGAGCCTTTAACGGTTCTAGTTATACATTTTTTTGTACAAGAGACCTATGGTTGGACTAAGAAAAATGGATAAAAACGTTGTAAAAACATCTAAATCCAAGTTTTTACTCTAATTGAGTACTCAGAGGCGAAGCATGGCAAAGTGAACGTTGGCTATTCTTTCGATTTGTAATTGTTCAAAGCTAAAAAATATGGAGAAAAAAAGCTAAAGATATGCCTCTAAGGTACAAAATCAAATGAAATGTGTTGACTGTATCTTTGTATCTCAAATTAAATATGAAGCTAATTAGATACTTTTCAGCTTAACTTTAAACTTTTGTTTTATCTTCAGTTATTATACTTAATATTCTCGATTTCCCATAGCATATGAAGTGTATCAAATATTTTGCTTAACTGTACTTCATTTCTATTATTTATTTATTTATTTATTTCTTTTTTTAATTAGTATGCAAATAGAAGAAAAGTAGTAAAAGTCCAGAAGAAGAAAGAAGCAAATACGAATCATATGCAAATAAGCTGCGCTGATCTTCATCAATGTTTTTTTTTTCTATTTTTGTATTTAAGCTGCTGTTAACTTCTTTGTATTCACTTTTTATAGAAATAAATTTAATTTATGTGCAGCACAGATACAAAGATACACATGCACACTGCTTATACGAAAAACGTTTATAAGGTACGAATTAGTCTCAGTTTTCTCTTTTATCGAAAATGTTTATTTTTAATTTTTTTTTTTTTTTTTTTGGGATTTGCTGTTAGTTTTCAAAAGCGAAATTTTAATTTATTTGATTATTTTTTTTTTTTTTTTTTTTTATTTAGTGTTTAACCGATTAGTAGAACAACTACATATTTCTTTGATTTTTTTTCCTGTCCGCGTAGTTCGTTTACATTTTAATTTATGCACGAATTGTTGTGTTACTCTGAATAAAAAAAAAAAAACAAAAGCGAAAGTTGTTTAGAAGTAATATATCAAAATTACAATAGTTTCGATTTTTTTTTATATTTAAATTCGCCTTCTATAGTTCAATCTATTGCCATGTTGTTGTCTGAATTATCAGCAATCAGTTAGACGTACTAAAAACGCTTTAGTTGTGTTTCAGTTTGCTGTCAATTATTTAGTTAAATTGTTACAGAACAAAGCGGAAAAAATGTTGTAAATAAAGTTGAGATACATTATACAAAATTATCTCAGTTGCCAAATATGGTAAAATGTTTTATTTATACACTTTACATACATGCAAACGATGTGAGGTGTTTTATTTTTATATAATGCATGGGGTATAGTGAACCAGTTAAAATTGTATTAGAAATATTGAAATAAAATAAAGTGGCATACTTTAGAGAAAGTCAGGCTACATTTTGCTACAAGAAATTAACAATTTTAAAATACTTGCATTCGAGTTTTCGCGTATAATTAAGTGGCTTACTTCACTCCACTTTTTCGTTTAGTTTTGATCTAGACATGTCTTTTAAATTCTATTATTGTAAAGCTTAGGTTCCATTAAAGTTAACAGTTGCATTTTATCTATGTTAAATTTGCATTTGCTGTTAACATTCACCAAGTTTTTTGTTCAAAAAAACTGCAATAAACTAGTTAAATCATTCGTTCAACAGCAACTGTCGCACTTGATTTAAATGCTTGCGCAATATCTTTCGGCAACCAATCAGACTTGGCAACAGTTGCTCTCGCATTTAAAGAAAAAAAGTTCAAGAAGGCTGACAGCTTTTTTTTAAAAACTATTTTAAAAACACTTTTGCTGTTACACCTGTCTTTAAAAAATTACGCTTTAGCTTGACAAAATAAATTTCTAAAATTAAAAAAAAAAAAAAAAAACGCTATTGCTACTTCTAAGCTGACTGCTGCTGCATGTTTTTGTTTTTTTTCCTTAAAGGTCGTCTGTCTCAATTTGAAGTTGATTGCTCTGCGCTGTCGGCACATTTGGGTCAACAATTTTCCGCTGCTTTTAAGTTTGATGTTATTTTATCTTTTTTCTTCCATTGAATACTTTGGCTACTTGACTACTTACTACAAATTTTTTTTATTATTATTGTTGAAACTATGTCAACTCTTATGTCTGCTGAGTATCTATCCGCGTGTCTCTTGACAATTTCGGATGTGCGTGCATCAAATAGCCGCTTGATAACTTGGTCGGTCTGTTGGTTGGTTTGTTGGTCATTCAGTCAGTCAGTCCGTCAGTTAGTTTCAGTTGCCATTGTTTTCATTCAAAACATAATTGCAGTTGACGCATTTATTTTTCTACAGTTTCACACTTCACAAATTATGAGATGCTACCGCTTGTTGCTGACTTGTTTATTTGTCTGTAATTGGTCTATGATTAGCGCAGTTTACTTCTTGAACGCTTTTCTCAAGCGGAAGCTGACTGAAACAAGACTTTGAAAGTTCAAAAATTTTTTAATTTTATAGAATTTGTTGAAAATAGAACAGCAGCGATTGCATAAAAAATGTTATAGAAATGAATTGAAGTGTATTCAATTTTGCATAAGAAAGTCATTGACCATTTAAAACAAGAAAGAACGCTGAAGTCGAGTATGCTCGACTGCAAGATACTCTGTACCCCATCTTTATTTACCTTAAGTTTAGTCGTATCTCACTACCATATCTCATTGTATTGAATTTTAGTACAAAAACTTAAAAAATGGGGTTTATTTGTATGGGGGCTGTACCTAAAATTTTTTTGGTCCAATCCATATTGGGATATTTTGTTGGGACTATCATAGACATAATTTATACTAAATTTAGACTTCCTAGAATAGGAAACAATGTCGTTTTTATGTGAAAACCCAAAATTTAGGGGTAGATTTGTATGGGGGTACCCCTTAAAATGGGTCTATGGAAAAATCGTTTGCAAGTGTACACTTAACGGGCCAGGAGATTCAAATATGGTGACCTTATCTCTTATAGGCTCCAAGATAATCTGGGAAAAAATAAAAAAAAAAATAAAAATTTTTTTTTAAAAAATGAAAAATAGGGGGGTTTTTTTGTTTTTGTTGTTTAATTATAAATAATTTTATAATAATAAAAAAATTTTTTTTTTAATAATGAATATACAGACGGGCCCCTTTTCCGTCCTAACTTTGTTGTTTTTGTGCACGGCGTTATCCCGGAGAAGTTCACTGCTTTGATTGTACCTAAGTGATGGGGGATGGGTGTCTCTAGTTGCGGCAATCGAACTAATTGGAATGCCTAAAGCCTCAACCGCAAAACATTCTCTGGATTTTATCAGCGTGATGAACTTTTTTGTACGACCTGAATGTTCTGCAATACTGGGTCTGGTACTAAATTTAGTAAACCAACCATTTTTTGATTGGCTTGTTGATAAGTTTGTCTGCTTTTAATTAGTTTCAAACACAAACAAAATAGCGCAATTGCTCAACACTTTTCATTAATATATTGACAAATGATCTCGTAAAAAGCTACATAGGGCCATATTTCTCTAATATGGCAAATAATTAATGAACCTTTATTTGTTTTATATATTTTAGTATGTACGTTTCAGTTAAGTATTTAAATTTGTCAAATATTTATCAAATAAAATTAATAATTAAAATCTCATAGATACGCAAATATTTTCATAATAAATGTTTTGTTTTTTTCCAAGGTAAACAACTTAAAATTCCAAGTTAACGCATAAAAATTTCTACGATGAATCATTTCGAATTTAATGACCTCCATCATATCGCTAAATTTAATAGAACTGTTTTCAGACAACTCTAGCATCTTAATAATAATGTTTATAGTCACAGATATCTAGTCAAACTATGTATTTCAAATGATTTATAATGTAAAAACTATTAGTAACATTTTTTTTTGTTTTTATTTTTTTATCGATTTGAGGCAATAAAGCTGTAGAAATTCTTGCCACGCAATAAAGTAAGGCTTCTTCTGCTTTATTTTTTGTTTGTTTAAAGACTGAGAAGACAACAACAACAATAATACGTACGTACCTCAAAGTATAAAGATATAAATAAATAAATAAATATTTGCTTGGTGAAATTTTTGGGTCAAATATTATTGTTATTATAAGCACGTAGCATGCGTGAAATCGCATGAGAGATTTTTTGTTGTTTCTCATGCGATTTTTTTTGTAATACTTTCTGCCTTATACAATAATAATTTCTCTCTCTCTCTAGTTAAATAATTTGAATTCATCTTTATTTTTCAAACTTATTATCCGCTCGGACCCGCACTCGAGAATATTCTGCTTTGTTGCTCTAATTTACCACCTGCATTATTGAACTATTTTCGGCTTTGCGTAAAAAAAGGAAAGAAAAAGTGCCGCAGTTGTAATAAACGAAAAGTATTTAGGTTTTACACAACGAAAAAAAAAATACATTTTTGAAATAAATTTATTTTTAAAACCAGCAAACGCCACTGGGTGTTTTTTTTTTAGCTCTTGACTTTTGATTTCTTTTCGGGGATTTCGGAGCATTTCAATTTTATTGTTTGTTTTGTATATGTATCTCTTTCAACGCTGCAAGGGTAATAATGTATCTTAAAGAACGAAAAAAAAAACGATAATAAAAATTTGTGTGAGATAAAAAAAATTTCGAATGAGTAAGTATCTTGCTGAGCGCGAACAACAAATTTTTATGTTCAAAATTTTATATCTTTTTTTTATTTTTTTTTTATTTATATTCAACTAATTCGTCTCACGAAAACATAAAATTTTTCATAATTTTCGTTTAACGCTTTGTATGCTCAATGAAATCTAAAATTGTGTTCTTAGCGCATATGTAGCAGAAAATATACAAAATGTATACTTTTCTTTTTTCTTTTCTAGAGGGTGCAGGGATTTCAAATTTCTATATTTTTAACTGCCAAATGGTGTATTACGAAAAAATAAAATAATTGCTACGAAGAAAAAACCGAAAACTTGTATCTTCAAGTAACTCCCTCAACATTTTTAGGATATTCGAAAAATTTGAATGTTTTAGTACAATGTATTCATCTAAGAGATATTTTGTACCAAGTCTAAGCGCTGCGCAGAGGGGTCCGTACTCTTTTAGGGAAACAATCCATACAAATCTAACGTCTATTTTAAGTTTATATAGGCAAGTCTTTCTTGTTTTAAATACTATCTACACCACTGATGCTGATTTGTAATCAATTCAAAGTTTCGTATGACGAGTATTTGAGCTTCGGATTTATCGTAGTTAAAGTTTTTCCTGATTTTTAAAGTATTTTCATCTAAATCACGAAGCTTTGAACTTTAAAATTGTTATCTATGCTTCTTATATTAAATAAAATGATATTATCACAGGTGTAGTATTCGACCATTGCTTCTTTCTATTTTGCTTACATATTTTGGTAAGTTTTATTCAGTATGAAAGTAAGCTATGGTGAAAAAAGTACATGAAATGTGTTTATCTCTCTACTGTTTCCTTTATTTGAGAAAATATTTTTCTACTTATATTTCTCTAAAATCATTAATTGAACATCCTCTATTTATCATTATTTTCTTTCACTTAATTTGTCAACTAGTGTATTTGAAATTTATTTTCTTTTATTTTATTTTATTTTGTCTCGTGTATCTTTTATTTTCGGTTTATATTAAATCAATACACGCATTTTGTACTCTATAGGAATTTTTTTTTATTTTATTTTTATTTAACGGAAAAGAAAAATGTAGCAAAAAATGTGAAGAAAAGCTCATTCAGAAAAAAATCCGACGAAAAAATAGAAGATCACTATAGCCATTCTCCGACAACGTCGTCGAAATCATCTTCTTATTGCCCGTAGTCATTGGCGTCGTCGTTGCTTCTGTTTTTGTCTTTTCAGTATTTGGCGAATTTTTGACGTTATCACGCGTTCAACAAAAATAAATAAAAATATTTTTATTTTTTTTGTTGTATTTCAATTTGAAATTACGTGTTTATATATTTTTATATAAAATAAAAATATTCAATTATTTTAAATAGTTTTCGTTGTGCTTTGTTATTTCTTTGTGACTGCTGTGAAATTGTTTATATAATTGCGTTCTTAATGCCGGAATAACTAAAGTGTATAAATAGTAAAATAAATACCTAAAATATACATGGAATATTTATGAAACGACAAGGTCACAAGTTAGTGCAACTTGTGGCAAACAGTAATAAACAAATTTATAAATCATTTATGACACACGCACACACACACACATAAGCAATAGATAAAAAAGCATCTAATCAGTGTGCTTCCACGCAGCCTAATCAACTCAAATATATATATTCGAATTTATTATAATAAATAAAAATAATTATACTAAAATACATCTCGGAAAACATGCATTCACCTACAACGTCATCATACAACAACAATAACAGCAGCAGCAGTAGCAGCTTAAGCAAAAAAAAAAAATGTATTTCAATTAATTAAAAAAGATACATATGTATCTGATATCAGCTGCGAATACAGCAGTTCGTGGGCACAAATTATTATATTACCGCCAAGGCGTTGCTATAGCCATAAACGTGTATATCAGGAATGCTAATGCCTTCTGACCAAATCGAAACCGTAGCAAAATGATAGAAACTAAAATAAATTTATCACAAAATCAAAAGAAAAATCTTTATTTAGCTAAAGACGATTGCCATTTTTAGCGTATTTTGAGTTTAAAAAAAATATCTAACTTAATTTATTGAGGAAAAAAAATGTAAGCGCTTTGAATAGAAAAAAATATTTTTGTATGCAGTCACACATTGGGGCTAATGAACTTGTCGGTAGATTTTATTTTTGGGTTAATTAATAACAGCAAAATCGCTGCGGTAGAGCAAAGCCCACGGATTTGTAAGATTGTTCTCTATTTTTGCTGAGTTCATTTTATATAGAAAATGTAATAGAAAAAAAAAAAATAGTTCCCTAAAAGATATAAAAATCTTTTTTTAATCAAAAGTGCTAAAAGCTTAGACAGAGCGGAAGGGAAATTCAGAAGAACTTTTTTTTCATACGTTTTGAAGTATAACAAATCAGCATAAAGCATAGCTAAAGTTGTAAGCATTTTTTTTATGCCTAAAATGAAATATTTGATCAAGGTTTGTTCAGTTTGTTTAAAACTCTAAACTAGAGATGGGAGCGCAAGTAAATATTTAATTACGATTCCGCTCATCCCGAAGTGCGATTTTTTCCCCGATTTCACCCATTCCGGGTGTTTTTTTTTCAAACTTATTCCATGAGTCCCAACATTTTTCAACCTTTTATTTATAACATATTACATATAGATTTTTTATACCCTGTGCTCGAGTAAGATAATCTTTGGAAAATATTCCAATAATAAATCACAACATTTTTTTTTTATGGCTCCTATACAGACCATCTCCAAATTTTAATTTTTTGTTTGAAATACATTTTTATTATGTGATGTCTGGGAAGGATCACTCCATTTTGTTACAGAATCAAGATATAATCCTAATTGTCGATGTCAATTTTGAGTTATTTGAGTTCATTAGTCATTGTACATTAAAGGAAGTCTCTTTTCCTGCGTAATTTTACTGGTTTTTTGTTTTCATTTGTGTTCTACAGTATCATCATTATAATAATTTTGTTCATGAACTTTAACACTGACCTTTCGGATTTTTTATTTGCTTAATTGTTTGTCTGTCTGTCTGTCTGAATGCTTTCTATTCAAATATGTTTTTTTTTTTGCAAAAACGTCTTACTCAGAGTAACTGTCTGAACTTCCGCTTATACATCTTTTTTTATTCATTTCTTGAATTCTGCTAGTCTGACGCTGTTGTCTATTTTGTTATTATAATTGCATAAAAATTTAATTAGCAAATTGCTTTCATAGTCGTATTGCATTTCGACCATTTTTTTTTTGTTCATAAAGCAAAAATGAAACTATTCAATTTCATTGAAATAAAATACTTCTTGGTAAATGTGTTCAGATTGTTTGATTAGTTTTTTTGAAATGAATGTGGTTCACTTTTTCTTAAAATTAGAGTAGTCAGAATGCTTAAAAAAATTTGCTTCACTAACTAGCTTTGAAATCAGCGCCCGCTAGAAACCAAATATCTCTACGATCTTCCGATGTTGTTTCCAGAATTATTTCGTGTCTCGCTCCATAATCGTTTATAATACTCATGAAAATAATCTATAAGAATCAATCCACGCTTATAGACTGGCTGAACAAATGAATATGTGGGAGAAATTTTTTAAAGAGAATAAGAGTTTTTATTTGTTATTGGCCGCTTTCGTTGCTAATTATTTTTTATATAAAATGCTTGGGTATTTTTTTTTTTTTAAAGTATAAAGTAAAATACTTCGACGAAAAAAATTCTTTTAGAACTTCAGATAAAAAAATTCGAAACCTTGCATCGTATGCATGCATTGGATAAGCCCATAATAAATATTATATTGCGCTCGAGCATTTAATTATCGAATTACTTATTCAGTTTATCGATAAATAATTTACAATTGCGCACAAGCTTGCTTATTTCCAATGAAAATCAATTCAATTGAAGCTTAAGAAAAAAAAATATGTATCTGAAAAATGTGCAACAATACAGAACGTTGCAACAACAACAACAAAACAACAAACAAAAGCAATAACAGATTAAATATTGCGAAAACGTTCGCGTTTATCGAGCGCAAAATGTAATTAGTAAGTTGAATATAGCAGTTTATCGGCAACGAACTGCTTTAAACCAGCTTTTCATTTGGGGAGACTTTAGATCTATTGTGTATCTCTTACCAAGAGTAACTGACTCTATTACGCGAAGCTGCGCTTAAACTGCAAATTACGCTTTAAGCAGCGATAGCGATATAAATACTTAGCCAAAAGATGCTGTCTAGATAATCGTATCTATGGTAAACCAATAGAGCAGCCAGCCGAAGGAACAGCTTACTTGAGAGTAAACCGTGACCGATAAATCTTGAAATGATTGCTAAAATTGCTAAAAAACGCTGCAAGAAATCTACTGAATTTTTACGATAACTTCAGCTTTTCAGATGCGATGCGATGACTTGAAATGGTTTCTTTGTACTTTTAAAGTTTCAAATTACCGATATTAGTTTTGGTGTGTGGGGGATGGGGAGTTGGGATTTAGATGTATAATTTTAGAGAATTTCAGTAGTACTTTTTTACTAGTTTATGAACGTTTACTGTTAGACATGATTATTGTTTTGTAATAGTTTTATCAAATTTGAAAGCTTATCGAGTAATTTTTTTTTTTTTCAATTTTGAATATTTTGCATCAATTGTTTTTTTTTTCATAAAACTGGTTGATTTAAGTAGGTCAAATTGGTTGTATTTTATTTTATTGTATAAGATAAAAAAAAAAACAAGCAACTTCAAGAATAACTTGGCAATAAGAATCAAAGTAAACTGAAAAAAAAATATATACGTATTATTATTGACATCTGCGATTACGTTGCACAAATAACTAAACGAACCACAATGTGTGTGTTTAATAACTTTGTCTTGTTTGATATGAGCAAAAAAACTGGATTGTATCTAACAATGTACGAGTTATATCTAAGCCTTTGCCATGCATTCGAATGTGTCGCTGACTTGTTTAGAATTTTTTCTTGGCAATTTTTTTGCGTTTGTCAAGTTGAAATGTTGCTGGTGTTGTTAGTTGTTTTGTTGTTGTTGTTGTTGTAGTTGTCGTCGCCGTCTCTCTTTCAAATAAAAATGACAGTGTTGTAAATTGTGATGTTCTGATATTGTGTCTCACTGTCTGCATGAATATTACTTTTGTTGTTGTTTTTTTCTTTTTTTTTTTTTGTCGTTGTCTACCACTAAAAACATTGAAATAGAACTCAGTTTCAGGTGCGGTGTGATTTCTACTTAGTTGCTGCTGCTGCTGTTGTCTGTTGTTGTTTGTTAGCCTGGCTGGCCTTCATCTATGTTTCATGTGTATACATATGTGTATGTGTTAGTGTTGTACTAATAACAAAGATTGAAATGTCATTGCTGTCAGCTTATCTGTTGTTGAATTATGCTTGCAACGTACTAAACTTGCTGCAAAATGCTGAGAGCGAAAAAGAAAATAACCAACAACAACGCTAGAAAAGTATCTTATAGATAAATTGTAATTTGTCTTTTAGGTAACGAAAGTTGTATACCCTAAGTACAATATAAATAGATGTTTAAATAAAATTCAATTGATTCCTTTAGTTAGTTTTATTAACATTATGTTTCGGTAATATCATGGATAAGGCTTTTAGTTGCCAATGATAGTGAGTTTGGAAACTCTTTCTAGGTTCTTAGGAATCTTCTTCAGTCTTCTTAAAAGGTTCGTTCAAATAAAGATAACTTCGGGAGTAATTTTTTAAATGAATTTTTGATTTTTATAAAGTTCCACAAAATGTGCGATCGTTTAAAAAATTATGTCTCCATTCGACCCAAATTTTAAACTGCCGAGCTATTTCCTCAGATTTGAAAACAGAAAATATAGGGTAAATCTGTAGCATATGCTAAATGGACTGTAGCGATGTTTTCATGTTTTTTCTAACACCAAATATTTCTTTGAAGTTTTCACACGGCTGTACTTATGGTGAAGTGTAAATATTCGTGGCCCCCATCGTTCGGAAAACTTCAGCTAGTTCATGCACTTTTATTCTCCGATCTTACACATATCATTCCATTAATTTTATCGCCGATTTCTTGCATGACGATCACTTTATTTCGTTGAACTGAACGTTGGGCGTCGTTTGAACTGATATCACTACAACGGAATTCATGCGAATACGGAAATCGTTACCAACTCTGACAGGTCCAAAGATTTTTCGAAGAATCTTAATCTTTTGAACGCTGACTTATCCAATGCTTGGCCCATGTTTCTGCGTCATATATCAGCACCGGGCGTCTTGTAGAGTGTTATTTTATAAACATCGATATTCGCACTCGGGCATTGGAGTAGTAAATACTCCATCAGAAGATTGAGGAAGTCGCAAGTCAACGCATCCTTTTCTAAAGCCTCTCTTAATGTCGAAGGATTGGGAGAAGTTATTTTCTAATCTGAAAACGCTTACTTAAAGGAAATTTAAAAAAATACAGCTTTATTAAATGATTCTCGCATTTTGTCAAGAAAAACCTTTTCAGCATTACAATCTTTATTTCAATTGTGTAGCGTATTTTCAGACAAACTTGTTGTTTTTGTCTAGTATTGCGTCTAGAATCTAGATCCTCATGCGTGAGAAATGCTGCAACATTTATTTGTATTTTTTTTTTTTGCAAACTGCAACTGCGCTTCCTTTGCTGCTGTCTTTCTGCTGTTTTTGCTACTAATTTATTTTGACATTTGCCTTGTTAGAAAGTATTTTGCTGTTTTTACAAAAAAAGGAAAAAAATTACACACAAAATCATCACATAACATAAAACACTGACAACAAAAGAAAGACAGAAGGATAACTAAAAAGAAAAAAAAAAAACTTATAATTTTCAGCATGTATACCAAACAAAGGTTACTCCCTCTGTCTATCTTCTGTTTATCACATTAAAAATAAACCCCAAAAAAATAAAATCATGTCCAGCTTATTGCACATGCCTGTACCCACACAATTGGAACTGCAGCATGGCATACTCTTCGGTTTTCGACGACGTCTATATCCGGCACAAATATTGGAGGAGTGTCGCAGCGCATTCGGTTCACATGCGCCCACTCCCGACATAATATCGATTTGGTATCAAAGATTTCAAAATGGTGCATTTGCATTGAATGAATGTGTTGAGAATAACAATGAAGAAACTGATTCTGATTCTGACGATGATATGTCTTGTGTAACAGCATACAGTAATAATGAATTTGATCTTGATCTTGAGTTAGACGATGGCGCTGTAGGTTATATTGATATGAAACCAAGGTTCGAATCAAAAAAAAAAAAAAAAACTTAATAAATAAAATTTTAACCCTTTCCATTTTTTTCTATCTTTTTTTACAGAGTAATGTCCATCAGCGGATTACCTCCTTTACCAAAAAGTCTCAGTGGCATAAATAAAATGCTTGGTTCAGATTCTGGAATGATTAGCGATGTTGATGCATTAAATTCGGAAAATAGCTAATAATAATAATAATATCAATGCCAATAAACAACTAGAAAGCCAAAAAGATAGTGATAACAACAACAAAGAACAACAACAACAACAAAATAATGAACAACTTCAAAATAAGCAAACTAATGAAAACGATAAATCTGCGATAAACGAAAATAATGGTAATGAAAATCGATCTACAACCACAACAGAAACAAATTCACCAACGAAATCAATAAAAGCATTAGAAGAAGATCAACAACAACAACAACAGCAGCAACATCACCGACATCAGCAGCAGCAACAACGACAACAACAACATCAGCGGTCACAGTGACAGGAAGCACTTTAGATGCGCAAATAGCAACATTACGAAAAGAAATGGTAAGTTTAAAAAAATGTATCTTATATCTATAAAAAAAGTATCTTATATAAAACATTAAAGTATCTTTCGTTTTTTCCCAACAATGTTTGCTTATAAAATTAATTGATTAAAAATTTAATTTGCAATACATGAAGTCAGACTTTTAAGCAAACTTTTTACTGAATTGCTTTAATTTTTTAATATGTTAAATGCTGTTTTTTTTTTATAAAACTAAAAATCGATAACATGATTTTTTTAAGGTCTGACTTTGCAAATTTTTGTAAAGTAACATGCGTGTTTTTGAACGCTCATCAAATAAAATTAAATTTTAAATTGTTTAAAATTGTTAAGCAAATTGAATTTTTATATAAGAGAAACATAATTTTTTGTTAAAATAAAAATTTGATACGTTTAATTCATGCCGTTAGGTAAAAGTAGAAATAAAAAGATTTAAAATAAGAAAAAGATTTACCTTCAATACCCGTTTCACGATATTAAGATTACAACTCTCCGGAAAAACCGACCGATATTCTTTCAGAAAAGAATTTTGCTTCAATGGTTCTTTCTTCATTGAAGCTGGAAACAGAAGAAGGTAATAGACATACTTCGAAATTTTTGTCTGGATTTGACCGAAAGTGAACCAGGGATGTACTAAAAACGATATTAGTAGACAATACAGCTCTGATGGCCATAACTACAGGTCACTATTTTATAGGCAGACACATTAGAAGGTGCTGGGAGTCCTCAGACTTGAAATCAGAACAAGCATCAATAATAACAATTTCGGTTACCAAAGCCAAAGCTATGGTTGTGAATGGTTTGAAAAATGTCGAGAACCACGGGACAAAAGTGGTGAGTGGAATGGAACATAAAAATTAAACTTCGAGCGGGTTATGTGGCATTCGGATCAACTATTTTATTCCGTGACTATCTCTGATAAGGAGGCCAATAGACACAAATTATAATATTGACTCCAATTTTAAAATTTAATCATAGAAAAGAAAAATAATAATAATTTTGTTATTTCAATATTCTTCTGCATTTTGAGAAAGTATTTCTGGTACCTAACGACTTCTCAAAGAACGATCTCTTACTCATTTTAAATGATAGCTTAAAAGTTAGAGCTTATATTGTATCTGCTGCACTTTACAAGCATGCAACTTGGCTTTCCTGTTGTTGTCTAACAATGTTGCTGATGACTTTTGTCTATATGCAATTTACTTAAAAAGTTTTCATGGCTTTTTGATGTAAACTCATTAATAATCATGCTGCAAACAATTAAACCTGGCAATAAGGTAATATGTAAGTTCTTTTCAAATGCAAAGGCTGCTGTTGTTATTATTATTGTAAAATTTTCATTTGTTTGTTTGCAACTTCAATCAACCAAAAGAATTTATTGTGTGCAACCTCAACAACAGCAACAGCAACAACAACAACAAAGGAAGTCAATCGAAAATTGTAAACTTTCGCCTTCTGAAGATATTATTGTACTTTGAAAATTTGTACAATGTATCTACTATCTTTTTTCGTATTTTTTTTTTCAACTTCGTTCGTTTGTATCTTTTCTTAAATTTAAGGCGTTGCTCATTGACTGATGACTCGCGCTCGTCGTCAGAGTCAGTGTCCGAATTCATATGCGCATTTTGTCGTTTTGAGTGAGTGATTTTTGTATCTTGTATCTGTGTTTTTTTTTTTTTGCAGCTTTTGCTTTTTAACTCTTTCACTGCCACTGTCAGCTGTCTTCACACTTGCACATCATATTTTATGCATTCGTTGCTGTTTTTTTTGAAGATTTTTTGTATAATTTTTGTATTTTTATTAGGTGTGCACACTGAAAGCGAGTTTAGTTGACCTTAAAATTTGAATTTTTAGTATTTTGTGTATTTTTTATTCAAGAGTTTATTTTGCTTTCTTCCTGTGTGATGAGTTTTGTGGGTTTATTTGGTATGTCAGACACGCTTTGGTGTCATTGGCATAGTCACGTGTGTATATTTTATTTTTATGTTGTGCTTTGGAGTTGTTTTTGAAACAGTTTTTGATTTTCGTTAGACTTCTTTTAAACTCAGATTTAAATTTTTTATTTCTATTTGAAAAAACAAAAAACCAAATTCGAAGTCTGACAAATGAAAATAAGCGATAATTTAAGAATTTTTAGATTAGCGCTTTATCTAAAAACACTTTCGTTGAAAACATTTTCCCAAGCAACAAAATATTGATACCGCAAAACAAAAAAAAAAAAAAAAAAACAAATTAATTAATAATAAATTAAAAACTTTTTCTGTTTTTAATCTTTGCTAATGAAAAAGAAAGTAAAAAATGCCGACAACTTTAAACCGATGACATCAACAACTTTCCGTTCTGAAGCGAAACATTTAGCTTCATCATGGTTCGACACAAAAGGTTGAGGTCATTTTAGGGCAAAATATATAAATATAAATATTAATGTCTTATAAAACGCTTGAACTTTGACGGCGGCTTTGCTATTTAGACTGATTTAAATAAGCACAAAAAGTATATAAATATTTGTTGTCATTAAATGAAGCTTAACGTAAATCCATTTTTGGGTGAAATTTGACAAGAGGCTCAAGAGAGTATGCTCGACTGCAAGACACTATGTACCCAATCTTTTTGTAACTTAATTTAAGTCTTATCTTGTCAGTATCATACTTTATTGAAAAAAACTCAAAAGGAGGCATTTGTTGATCCTACTCAAACTGGGATATTTCCTTTGAAACTTATTTATACTAAATTTGAAGTTCCTAGAAAACGAAACAAAGAAGTTTTTATGGACAAATTCAAAATTTTGGGGTAGATTTGTGTTGGAGATACTCCTTAAAATGGGTCTAGAGAAAACTCGTTTGTAAGTGACCACTTGATTTGGCTCAGGAGAGTCTTAGTTTCATATATGGTGGCCTTATCTCTTAAAGTCCCCAAGATAATCGAGATTAACTCTCCTATCAATGCTGATCAAGAACATATATACTTTATAGGGTCTAAATCTATGGTCTAATAAGGGGTAATTTGCTAGAGTTTTTGTTTTTTTTTTTTTTATTTGTTAATAATCCGTTCTGAAACAAATCTTAACTTTAACTGGATAAAATCTTTCAAATTTACCCCACAGAGATGAGAGATGCTTCCATTAATGTATTACAAACTTACCGTTAGACTTATAATAACCACATAAAACTCTCTTTGATGGCTCAAACAACATTTTCAAAAATTAAAGATACAAAAACAAACACTTTATCAACTTTAAAATTATTTGCTGCTTTTAGTTTTGTACCTGTTTTGCTTTTGTTTTTTGTGTGTCTCACTTTTAAATCGCTGCAATGAAATGTCAAAGCGCAAACAGTGAAGCTGTCCTCTGTTTTGAATTGTTAACAATAAAAGTGTTCGCCTTTGGCCGCAAGCGCGCTTAAAAATATGTTTTTTATTGGAGAGTACTCAAAGTCATTATTAGAGACACTGAATGAACGCTTTAAGCGTTCACCGTGCAACATCCATCGTCCACGCGCGTGACGCAGCTTCAAAGACATCATTTTTTTCCATCTATCCATCCATCCATTCGTGGAACAATTGCGCAAGTCGAGTTGATAATTGCACTTCATCAACGTTGGCTTTTTAGTTTGCAATTTATTATTTTGAATTGAAAAAGCTTTTCGAGTAACGAAAAAAAAGACGTATTTAGCTGATTAAGTTATTTCTTATTTTAAACACAAAATTAAGGAATCTATTATGTGGCGATGCCGCTGAGTATGTCAAACATAATCGGAAATGAAGCCTGAAACCTTTTTCTTTTTTTTTCTTGGAATATTCCAACTCGACCTTAACACTATTTTTATACAAAATTAATTTTAAATTCATTTTTTTCCAATTTAACCAAAATGAACCTAAAACTTTTATTAAAAAATAATTTTTAAAGTAATTTTTTTAACAAAAATATACCATAGCACTTTATTTTGAAGGCTTTCGAGTGCTTAACTCAAACTTTCTTAAATCCTCTTCGGTAAATCGTTCACGCAGTGTTGTATTCTCTTCCTCCAATTTTTTTACTTCCTCATAGAGCAGATCATGTTCCTGACAAAGTTTTTTGTATTTCCTTTTGACCGTTTTATCCTCGGCTCGATTCTTGTATGTCGCACGCACCGTTTCGATGTGTACGCGCTGCCGTAAATATTCATCGCTAATCATTGGATCGAGTGATACATAATTCTTGAGTATATCATCGTTGGCATGCTTATGAAATAATTCGGTAACAGCTACTTTTAAATCATTGGGTGAATCGATTTTTTGACCAACATGATAGATATCGGTGCACATTTGATGCACACATTCACGTGCTGCGCGTATCAGACGCTTTTCGTTTTTCAGTTCAACATTATTGCTCAGAAATTTGTCCTCCATTTCCCTCAATTGCAGTTTTAGCTGCAGTTTATTCTGCGTCAGACCATTCAGCTCAACTTCCATTTCCTGTATGTGTTTGCGTTTATCGCTGATTTGAAATTCACGCGGCTCAATCATTGCTTTCAGCTCGGATATTTTGTGATTTAGAACCTTTTTGTATTTTTCCAATTCTTGATTTTTCTGCAGTAAATCCTGTATGCGTTTCTCTTTTGCCGTTATGGCATTATCACGTTCCGAAATATCTTTTTTCAATTCCTCAATTTGATGCGCCAAACGATCAATGTTTACCTGATATTTACTATGTTCCTCCTTTTGCACAGCGACCTCTTCCAGGAGATTATCATATTCTCTGTTAAGATTTTCGTAACGCTTTTGCAGCACAATTGATTTGGCGCGCCATACTTGTGTCTCATTACGTTCATCCGTTAATTTTGCCTCGTATTTTGTTTGCATTTCGACAATTTTTCGATCGTTTCTCCTCCTCAACTTGTTCACAATATTGCACGAAATCGGTTTTCTTTTGTTCCATATACTTCATAAGATCGTGTATCAGTTCTCGGCGTTCAGCCAGCTGTTGCGTATAGTCCAGATCGAGTGCCTCGACAGTATCATCCAGCGTACCAGCCGAATTTTTTAGTTTGTTCTCATAACTTTCGCGTAGCTCAAGCATGCTTTCGCGTAGATTGGCAAACTTTTGATATTCGACAATCATGCGCTCCGAATTTTGATTGAGGACGTTTTCTATTTGCTTACGATGATCCTCCTTAAGTTCATTTATCTGTACTATAACCTGTTCCAGTTCAACTGAATGACTAGATTCGATTTGGCTATTCAATTCTTTAAGCTCTTCCAGTGCTTGACAATAGCTGCGATGCACTTCGGCCAGTTGCTGTCCATCGGATATTTCGTTTTGACTTAATTGATATTGAAAATCATCGGCTTGTTGCTTTAAACGCATTTCCAGATATGCAATCTGCTTATTCTTATCTTGCAATTGATGTCGTGGCACAAGCACCTCTTGACTCTTTAGTAAATCCGAATCTATTTTTGCCGCTTTGCCTTTGACATTTTCCAATGTCCAAATACCCAGTGTACCCGAATTGCTTATAGCGATGAGCATGGTATCATCAACGCTAAAACGCAACTTATTCACCTGACCAACAAAGAATCGAAAATTGGTGCACATGCCATCACATTGCTCATCGAGTGGCAATGGTATATTAAATAAGTGTCCCTCATCGTCGGCTACAAACATAATCAGATCGGAACGTGACAAGCAGAGATCCGTTAGACGTCCCTTCGATCTGTAAGATATGGATATTTCGCTCAACATTTTTGAGTTCTGAAACTGACGCACCATGCCGAGTTGTGTCGCTGCATAAATAATCAGCGGATCACTAGTTGGCACAGCAACTGAAACGAATTCGATGCCAGGTTGTATAATCTCTTGGAGACGTTCGCCCGTTTCGATATCCCATTGATAAATAGCGCCATCTGCTCCACCCGATACCAAATACTTGTCTGTTTTATCCCAATAGACTGACAACACTGTACCATTATGACCATTCAGTTCTATCATTATTTCGAGATTATAAGTTGATGTAATAATTATATTATTGACAAAAGCCACAGCCAAGAGGTGTCCCAGATTTGAGTAACGCACGGTTTTGCATTGCGGAAAATTATAGGTTTTTACAATCTATTTTAATAATATTTTATTATATTTCTTTTATTTCTGTTTAACTTTTTTTTTTTTTTTTTTTAGGAGAAAACTTACGTTTAGCTCATCCATAAAAATTTGCGCTATGCGTAATTGATCTGAAAATCCAACAGCTGCCATTAAGCCTGTTGAACTTAGTTCTACTGTATTCACATCAACCTGAAATTTTCGCACAAGCTCAATCTTATCGGTTTCATAATTCCAAATTCGTATAGTTTGATCACGTGCTATGAGTAGAATTAAATAATTTTTTCTTAAGCAAATTTTTAATATTAATAATAAAGCTTTTAGTTTTAGCATTAACTGTGCTGCTCTAGCTATACACAAGGTCTTGAAATAATTTTACATTGGTGTTGCAATAGTGTAACATTACACAGAAGGCATTTTGTGAGCACATTTGTGTAAAATACAGTTGTGCACAATCAGCTGTTTGACACATTGGTTTGTTTATTCCCAGCGAACGCATATTGTTTTGTCAAGGGTCTGAGTCGAGCAATTTAGTGCCTGTGATTTTTGTTGTTGTTGTTGTTTTACGACTTTTCCTATAGATTCAATGCGTTTATTGTTTTATGACTCGAGCTTGTGTTAGTTATTCCTTTACAGCGAAAACTTAGCAATGTGTCATAGGTTATTTAGGTATTTTAACTACATAAAATATACTCACAAGCTGTCATAATTATTGGTTTCCAGATGCAGACAGACATATCGATTATTTCGCCAGAATGTAGCATAACGCCAAGTGGTTCAAATTTAAGATTCTTCGTTTTTAATGATTCCGGTACAATTAATATGCCAACATAAATTTGTGCATGCATTGTCGTTACAATAACCGTTTCCTCTCTTTTATCAATGGCTATATTCTGTATCTGATAGCTACTTTCTCGATGTATAGTTATGGGCACAGTCAAAATCGTTCTACGTTCAAATTTATACTTTGAGACGCGCTCGAAAACAATGACACGATTAAACATTGCATAGGCAAAGCCAGTTTTAAACGTTTTCAGACAAACTACACGATTATCGATAAGTTTCGATTTAGTTTGGAATGCATAGCGTGTATTTTGCGTTTCATTTTCAAATTGTATTTGATCCTGTTCATTAAGCAGATCTATTGTTTCTGCCTCACTGGCCTTCTGGCGTAGCTTAATGTCACCGTTTTCGACCACTATCAATTGATCATCTGCTGTGCCCAGCATAAGTAAATCCGAGGAGATATATGTCATCGATACAATACGAAAATTACATTTAATATTATTGTTAATTGTAAAACCACGTTCCGATTTCGACATTATCAATAGCGCATTGAGGCCACCGATTGCAATGATGCTGCTATTCGATGTATGACAAGCCATGCATTCGGCGCTACTATGTATACCCGGTATTGTGGCACGTCCTTCGAATACCGAATATGTTTTATCGATAATCAGCAAGAAGATCATCTCATCTGGTGGCTTTGTTATAAGCACAATGCCACGTGAGTCATTTGTAAAGAGCATTTGATGCACTGCATTGTATTTGTAGTGTGCCGGTAGCTCGAGACTGCGACGTTTCTTAAGTGTTTCCAGTTCATAAATCGAAACGAAGCAACCACTACATTATTCGAAATTAAAGTATTAAAAAAGAAAATGAAGTTATAAACAAAAAAATTTGAAAAATACCTTTTGCCCTTTCGCTCGTATACTGCCAACAATTGACGTGTTGGACTCATAGCTATAGCCTCGGGTGTGGTATCCTCGGCAAGACGCAAAAAACATTGCGTATTTTGAACAAAGTCATGTATTGCAAGCACTCCTTCAACCGGATAAATGACTTCATCGCCAAGTGTAAATTGAATATTTCCAATAACATCGGTACGCAAACCATAAACATGTCGCGGTCGTATAAGAACTTGTGCGCCTCTAATCGAATTGCGAACTTCATCCATTTTTTGTTTATTAGAACTATATAAAAAAAAAATACGAACTTGGAAAAAAAACCTATGTGCCAGAATATAAATAACACGATTCTGGAATATAGCTTAAAGTTATCTAGTTGTCACCTTTGGTGCAGTAATCATGTCGTCGGTCTATTCGCGATGTTCTGTGGTAAAACATAACAAAGCAGTAAAAATTTAGAAAAAAAAAACTTACCAAGCTTATAACTTAAAAAAGAACTGTTTAAATGTTTTGATTTTACTTTGTAACCCAAAAATAATAATTTTTACTATGTTAGATATATATTTACCGCTTGAAAGTTTGATTTAAATTGAACTGATATAGGAAAAAAATAAATGTATAATAAAATTTACGTGTTTACTTTGATCTGAAACAGTTTTACTAGGAAAAACAGTTCTGAAAATGGCTAAAAAATATTTGAAGCGCAATTTCAGACAATGGGCTTCATAGTTTTGAAATCTTTTCGATTACTGTGGATACTGCAGAATTTAATAATTGGTGCAAAGAAATGGTTATATAAATTTGGTCTCGGTGGTTTACAAAACAGGAGACGAATCATGCAATATGAAAAGTTATTCTTGGAAGAAGGACTTCAAGCAAATGGTCGCCTATTTCTTTGGAAAATCTGTTCATGTCGCAACTGTTCCATTAAAGCATCGCAAGGCAATCAATTATGAAAAGCTTACAACAATTTGTTTGAGAAAAATTTTTGAAGGATTGAGAAAATCCAACCGTGGAAGACGAATTATCCTACAGAATAATGCAATCTCTCATATTTCGAATTAGAAACCTCGAATTGTTCTAATTTGGCACCCAATGACTTATTTTTGTTTCCGAACATTAAAAACAAATTGTGAGGTCAACATTTTTTTATTGATGCCTTTAAGAAGTTTTTTTAAGAGCAAATTTGAAAGAGTTGATTGTCGTCACTGCTGATTAGATATTATATTTATTTTTATTATTATTATCACTGGTTTGTAAAAATAAAATCAAAATAAAACTCGTGGTTGTACCAGTTTTAAAGCTCTATATACGTCACAACAAAGGAACCCTGCATGTGACTCATATTCCCCACACATTTTTTTTGCTTGTATTATTTTTCTATTTCTATCAGTCAAGCTCCCTATTTTCGAAATTAGCGATTTACTTTTCAATAAAATTTTTATAATCTTATAATTCTCAAACAGTTTAGGCATATCAATATGCGTGTTCCTGTAACTCCAAAACTGTGTAACTCCCAAATGTGTATTCCAATAAAGTGCATAACAGCATTAAATAAAACAAGTTAATAATTTTCTCATCCCAAAAATAATAAAAATATTTGTATAAATTGCTTAACATGAGGCTAACTAGTTAACCTGATATTCAACTCACGAATTGCAATTTTACTTATTATTATTTTACTTGAACTGCGACAAGTTTTTATTTGTTGTTTGTCTTTAATTTTGTTGACTATTTTATTTTCGATCTTACATGTTTCATTACATTGCAAGTAGTTAAGTATATTTTTGTCTCTCTCTGTCTCTCTCTCTTTCTTTGATTTTGTGGAACGTGATTATAAGTAAGCTGCAGCTTAGTGTTTATTGCTCTTGACCAATCTTTGCTGTCTTTGCTGATCAACTGATGCGTGCGTGGTTTGGCTTATTGCGTTTCTTATTGCGGCAATGAGGAGTCAGTCACTCAGTCAGTCAATGAGTCGTTAAAATTTTTATATTTTTGCAATTAAATAAATTAAAAGTTTGTGTGTCGTTTTTTTTGGTTTAAAATAGTTGTCATCATTAGTTTTACGTCATCTATAATTGCAAAGCAATTTTAATTGTGTCAAGAAAAATATAAAACTGTTCAAAAATATGTCAGTTTTATATAGTTTTTCTCTTCTATTTGTATTAAGTTAAAATCCGCTTGGTTTTTCACTTTGCACTGATTTTGAAATTAAAAAAAAAAAAAAAAAAAAAAACTTTAAAGAATTCAAGACCTTTCACATTTTTTTCTTATATTGTTTCATTTAATTGTAGTTTGTTTCAACGTTTGAAACCATTTAAGCGACCTTTTGCCGCACAAAGAACCTGTTGCTATTTTATCTGAATTTATATATTTTTTTTCCATTCAAGCGGAGGTGTAAAAATAAATACTAAAAAAAAAAAAAAATGTTGCAAAAGGAGCGGCTTGACACTCGACACGATTTAAGTCAAGTCTGTCCGGTTCGACTTACAGTCGAGCTGTGATTTTCCATTTAAAATCTTCTAACAAAATAGTTAATCTTAAAGTTTAAACGGCATTCGGCGCAAATTTTGCCATGGTAACCTTATTTTTATTTTTATATATATTTTTTTGTTTCATTTTTGATTTTGTTTTGAACGCCACAGAGTAGCATAGTTTAGTTTTTTTTTTTTTTTTTTGGTTTTTTCATTAAATTGTTTTTTTTTTTTTGCATATAAAAAGCAAAAACTAAATCAGACTTTATTTTTCAACATTTCGTAATTTTATGCAAAAGAGTTCGACTGAGGTGAATTATTGTGCAATAAAATGTGGCGAATTTGTTTTGGTTTGAGGAAAATTGTACTCAAAAATTATATTAATGGTGGTTTTTTTGTATGTGATTCGGTGGATTTTTGGGCGCTGCCGAAAGCCGAAAGCGCTGCCGAAAGCCTTCCATCCTTAGTGTTTCCTTGAGCAAAGCATGCTCTAGCTGAGAGGAAGTAATGTGAAATGTATGGTTTCCAGATGAAAGACAAAAAATTAGCTGGAAGAGTCAAAAAGTTCGAGGATGAAGAATTGGTATCATTGATCGAAGAAGTTCCATATCAAATGCTTGATACATCAGTTGGCATATTAGGTCCTAAACGAATTAAAAACAAGAGACATAGAAAGTCCCTTTTTCAGCTGGGAACAGCTGCTTGAACGTCAGGGATTTTTGCATTAAACTGTTACCGGCAATGAAAACTTGATACGCTACGACAACTCCGAAATCATCTGCTAATAACGGTCAACTATCAAAAACAACGGCTTAGCGAAATATCCTAAAATATACCATGAACCCAAGCCTATGGACCCTCTTTTTTGGTGGGATCATTATAGTATAATCTACTAATCCGGATGTAATAAAAACGTGGATGTGGCACAAAATTTTTCGCAAAATACATTCCAAAATTAATTAAATTTTTTTTGAAAAACACTTAAATGGAACGAACTGCCATACCCGACGATTTCTCTAATTGTTGCTTCTTCTGATTACCTCTAAGCAAAAAATAGGTAAAATTTAATTCAAAAGATAACAAGGTTCCCTTAATCTGTCAGAAACATGGAAAATTGTAGTGTCGAACAATGGGCGAATCCCTAAAAGTCTTAGTTTTCGGAAGAAACGATCAAATTTTTTAAGAATTTGTATCTTTTTTTTATAATTTCTGATTTTTAAAGCATCATAATTATATTTAAAATGTCAACTCTGTTGTTTTCAAACATTTTAAGTTGGCATCATAACTTCAAACACCAACCCGCTCAATTATGTAGCTCCAAACTGTATTCATATGTCAACTGGACTCCAACGAAAAAGCTTTGTGTTTTTAAAAAAAAAAAAAGCAAGGTGTGTTCCAAACAACAACAATAAAAATTTAAACAATAGTAACAAATATCTATAACAAAAAAGTATATATCACAATTCAATTCACTCTCACACCACCGACACTGCTGATTATGTTAGTAAGGTAAGGTGACTTGTTACCAATTACACTTTAGGCATGGTTCCAGATAACTAATTTCACGCCGTCAACTAACAAAGTCAACGAAGCGAATACCAATCTGTTTGTTGCTCTGTCTGTCCGTCCGTCCGTCTGTCGGTCTATTGGCCACAAGTCTATGGCGTGCAAGAATTCAATGCTGCTGCTGCGAACCCAATGACATAGTAATTGGTCGTGGTTGTAGTATTTTTTATTTTTAGTTCAAACTTATTCAAATTGATCTGCACATTTTTCTTTTCCAAATGTATCTGCAAAAAAAAAAAAAAATAAAATATTTAAAAGACAAAAAGTTGCGGTTGAATGATTAACGACTCAAGTCAGCGCTCAATGATGTTATACGATTATTTTTTTTTTTTACAATCGCATGCTCGTTACTCCCATTGCTACCTAACAATTAGACAAATAGATAGACTCGATAGATACTCGTAGATACTTTATAAGAAAATTGTATCTGTATCTGTTACTGTTACTGTTTGTATTGTAATTGTTCATACGCGCGCGGTTTTGCTTTTAATTAAATTTTCTATGTGTGAAATATATTCAAAGCATTTCAAAAAAAAAAAAAAAAAATCAAAGAAATTGATACTTTGCCGTTTTATGAATACCACAATTAAAATCGAAAGTGAATATTTGCTGAAGGTCAAACATTCCATAAGTTTTTTTTTTATATACTTTTATAGTAGCCACTATGAGTAGGCTGATTTCATATACAATACAATTTTTTTTTAATGATAATAGTACCTACTATGTAACTTTTGTTGGATCAGCTTTCAAATTGTTGCAGTTTATAAAAGCAATTACGATGCTTTTATTGAGCGTGCAAAAAGTTTGATATAATTAAATGGATTTGCTTTTATTGTTAAACAATTTAAGTGAAATCAAATTAAAGTAGTAAAATAAAATGTAATAAAATCGAAACGCACTAAACACGCAATTGGTTATTTTGAGGTAATTAAAGTATGGATTTGTGGAATTTGTGCGTTTTTTAGTAAATTTACAAAATCGATTTCTAAGTAAGATGCTTTTCAAATATACGTATACTAAGTATTCCCTTTGTGTCCAATACAGTCGATAGATAAACTTGCCTTAGTTTTTCAAGTATGTTGAACTGCAAAAATTAAAGTCTTGATATAGTCATTTTTCATAGGACTGGGAAAAGTATAATTCCATGCCAGACGGAAAAATGGCTGGTGCCAAACATACACATATAAAGCTGTGGCTGTTTATTAATTATTCCATTGCATTCTCCGTTGCAGTTTTTTAAGATTCGCATTGTATTGTATCTTAAATATTGTTCACAAAATGTCATTCAAAGGGCTTTAAATTTTAAACTCTTTGCAAACGCATTTATTTATTATTATTTTTAAGCCATTTTTTTTTAAAAATTTTTTTTTGTCATAGTTTCTATGACAATTTATTTGCAATTTCATGCTCAACAAAAAAGTTTTGCGGCTTAAGCCAAACAATCTTTGGCAGTTTCATTCGCTTCTTCTATGTAATATATCCCTCGAGGCAAATGCGACAAAGTTGCCTCGTTTCGTTGCTGCTGTTTTTCTTTCTTATCAATCAATGCTGTAGTTAGCTTCTTATACGAATAACGTTTGAATGTAGCAAAAACTATCTTTTTTTTGTGTATTACATAATATTGCGCACAAAAAGATAGTTGCAACTTAAACAGAGGAATATAACTAACGAATAGCTTTATTGCGTCTGGCAAAGAGTTCGAGTGCTACTGTGTCGAAACAACGCAGCGTCTCAGCTTGTGGTTCACTTCACAAAAAAAAGAAAAATATATATTTTCTAGATTATCGGCTTACTTGACGCTCGAAAAAACTACAGACGTTGTGCCCTGTCGATTCCTTTTCTATAAAACGAGGATCGACAAAACATATCTTTATGAAATATTTTTTAAGAAGTAAAAACTAACTTGTGTATTATAAGCTGAACAAAATCATTAATGTTAAATAAAAAAATGAGCTAAAAAGAGCGTCGATGCCAATAAATTATAAAGGTGGTGTCAAGCGAAATGGTAGTACCATGCGAACCGAGTGCGAAAGAGACCGCTTACTTTTCATTTTTATTCCATTTTACAAGTGAGAAAGACAGAAAATTTGTGTTTTACTTTTTTGTTTCTTTTCGAATCATAAAATACGCCTGACGTTGGTACGTGATCGTTGAGAGAGCAAGAGCGCTTAACATAACCTTGTAGTATTGTACCATGGGTTACCAATGTTCGGTGTCGGGTTGACCACACACTTTATTGTTCCATTTTTTACATATCTCTCATTTTAGTTTAGCTATATTTTAAGATTTTTCAAATGTTTGAATAAAACTGGTTTAATATATTATTACAGTAGATAACATTTAATTTTTATATATTTTATTGAAATTTCACTAATTTTTCTTTTTTTCTCTTGTCTACTTTTAGGTATGTTCCAACTTATAATAATGCATCTCAATTTGGTAAGAAATCTTTATTACTTATCAGACAACCCCCTTTGCATTAGACATTTAATCAAAAATTATTGCTATAAAAGCATTTTAAAAAGTCAAAGAACTTTGTCATAAAATCTGAAAAAAAAATACTTAAAATTAAGTAATAAATAGAAACCATCTCGAACATACTGCGAAACAGGAACTAGAAACACAAACGCTACGAGTATAAGACAATATATAAATTTTTATATCTTTTTTACCCGTTAACAAGTGTAACGGGTATATTTTTGTCAAGTTTGTAACGCATTGAAGGAGTCGAGACCCCATAAAGTATATATATTCTTGAACAGCTCGATGGGACGAATCGATCTAGCCATGTCCGTCTGTCTGTCCGTCTGTCCGTCCGTCCGTCTGTCCGTCTGTTTGTTGCTATGCGATTTATTCGATGAAGATATAAAGATATAGGGCTGAAATTTTAAACTTAAGCTTTTCTCGGCAACGACTAGGTTAAGTTCGAAAATGAGAGTGCCACGCCCATTTTTAGGTATAGCCCCATACAAACTTATCGATTTTTTTCGATTTTTTCTTTAAAAATAGTAATTATTTATGAATGTTCCCCATTGGGTAAAAACATTTTTTTGTCATCCAGGGCCAAAACCAAGACGCCGCGCCCATGTAACGGGTATTTCGCTTCGGTCCACCGAAGTTAACGTTTTTCCTTGTTTGGTACTCCCTTCTTTCAAAGTAATCAACTAAACTATAACAAAGGCGCTTTATGCTCTAAGATTGCACATTAAAGAAAGCTATTTGGTTTGGCTGATTATGGCTCAAAATTAAATTTATATGATGAACATAAAGTACATTAACGCATTGCAACGCGTTAACATTGCAACGCCTTTTGATGAATACGAGTAACGAGTATCGAGTTTGTCTTGCAGCGTATTATAAGTAACTAAATATATCTATGGTCGTCTTCATTGCGGCATGAAAGTATCTTTAGCTTAACATGAAATGCAGCTAAGCATGAAATGAGTTTTTATGGTTTTCTATAAAAAACGGCCTTGAACAACATCCATTGAATTCTATACTGAATGTAATCTTTCCATTTCTTAGGTTCATTCTTTTTTTTTTTTTTTTTTGTAAAAAGGAAATTTATACACTACAAAATATTTACACACATTGTATGAAAGGGTATTATTATTTAGTCGAAAAGTTTGTAATGCATTAAAGGAGATATCGTAGATGCTATATATGTTATGTTCATATACTTTTTTATCTTCTCGACGATATATCCATGTCCGTCGTCTGTCTGTGGTTGCACGTTTCTTGCGCACAGTTTTAAAGATATTGAACTGAAATTTGAAACTTAAGCTTTTCTCAACCCAAGACTGTTAACAAGTTGCTCCCCAAGTTTCAAAGCTATTCAAAGTTTCGTATGATGGTTATTTGTGCTTCGGTTCTACTGAAGTTAAAGTTTTTCCTTGTCAAGATAATAATTTCTGTGTTTCTGCTTACTTGATTTGTTGTAAGTTGGCCTAAGCCATTGGCATTTATAGTCACTAACCTTTCGGCTTTAGGTTTGGCTTTTCTTTAGGTTTAAGCTTGTAGATTTGCTTGCGATCAGAATGTTTTCTTGTTTTTTTTTTGCATAATTCTAATTCGTTTTAGTGCGATTTTAGAGTTTAAGTTGCTCGTTATAATTTTTTTTTTAAAATATTTTTTTATAAAGACTCCGCAACATGCAGATAATCGTTTGTGATTTGTGCTTAAACAGGTTCATTGAACGACTTTATCTAAAAGATGAATGTATCTTCAGCGTTTTAAGTATTTAACTAAAATGAAAAAAAAGTAGTTTTTTTTATGACTCATTTAAAGGTCAATATTTTCTGCACAACATGAATAAATTATATTTATTATGCAGTTGTCAGTGATGATGATGATGATGATAATGTTGTCGGACACACCTGAAAGCCTTTGCCACACTGCATGCATAAAATATATCTGATTCTGATTTAATCTTCCATTTTTTTTCAACCCTAATTAAAAATTGCGAAAATCCAAAAGACTGCAACAAAAGAAGGCAACCGAATGGAACCAATGTCAATCATCAGCGTATTTATTATATCACAAGTCCTGCAAGTGACTAAGAGTTTTTTTTTTTTTTTTTGAAGACATTAACGAATTTATTATACACTACAAAGTTAAATCTGTTGTTCCTGAAGTTGCCAGAAAACTTTTATGGTTTCATATAGATGATTTTTTTTTTAACTTTTTTTTTTGTAATCGGAGAAGTTGAAATAGATCGAGTTATCCGGTTGATCTGATTAAAAATTTTGCTGTATATGATGTGCAATAATCACTTTCGTAATGCTTGAAATTCATTTAAATTTAATACAAACTAACAAAAAAAAAAAAAAACAATAAAAACTAAAAAAAAAAAAGAATATCTGGGCGGATGTTTGACTTAGACCTTTGTGTGGTCACTGCCAAAGGTTTTTCCGTGTTGCTGCAAATAACTCATTTCTCTTTTTTTTTTTTTGCGATTTGGTTTCGAATGGAGTACGTCGAGTAATTTTTTATTTGAAGTTTTTTTTTTTGTTTCGGAATAGATGCATTCGAGCAGACGAATATTTTATGCTTGTCATGGGCCACTAATGATATATGCAGGTCCAAGTAGACGGTGGCATTTTTTTCGTATATATATATTTTTTTTTTTTTGTGTGTATATTGCAATGCCTCGTTGGCCACACATGGACATAAGTAGAAGTTGCCACATTTGTTGCTGTTTTGCTGCTGCTGCTGACTATGTCTGATGGTGTTGCAGGTGCATTTGTTCGGTTGCTGAGTTTGCTTTGAAAACAAACAAAATAAAAAAGCGGCAAATGCGCATAAATCTGGAAATAGAAATGTTAAAGTTAAATATAAAACACAAAACTAAAAGCCAACCAGCACACAAAATATCAACGCAGAAAGCAATGCCCTTTGAAGAATGAGGAATTGTACACATATGTATGTATTTACGTATTAGCGCAATGGGGAAGTTAGTTTTAAAATTAGCAAAAAAAAATCAACTTCAGAATCAACAGAAATATTTGTAGTCAACAAATTGCATTAGAAGCAAAGAAGTCTGGGGTTTTTCTTTTTTCCAAATTTATATAAAGACATTAGAGACGTTTAAGTGAGTGAGTTGCTGTATAATTTTCAAATGAAAATAAAATTGATTTATGCATTGATTGCAGTTGAAAGTAAAAAACCGGAGAAGCCATAACAGCAACGATATAAAATTGTCGAAATTATGGAGAGAGAAAAAAAATAAAATAATTATGATTACATAATTTTACAGTCAATAAATTCCGGAATAATTACTCAAATGGCAACAACTGCGTCGGTGACGGTGACGTTCGAAGACGATGACAACGACAACCAAAAAGCGACAAGACATAATTAACGAGTTAAAATTTACAGCCAAATAGTTGCTTGTATGCTCGTATATGAGCTACTCTTCTAATAATAATTTTACCAAACTAGTATATTAAGTCTTAAAGCGATATTTTTTTTTACTTTATGTCAAAATCACGCCAACTTTAAGACAAAAAAAAAAGTAATCTCCGCCATAAAAAAAAACTCACGCTTTTAAATTTAATGTCTCGGAACGTAGCTGAAGACGCGCTTTAGACTTCTGTAAATAATAATTTTAAGTTTCTGGTGCACTTGAGTGTGAAATATGAATTTTATATTTAAGCAATCACAAATAAACATTTTAAACATAATGGAACATGAAAACACTTCATGAATTTGCAGCCATGCTGCCGTAATCGTAATCGAAAAATTTTACTATTCCACAAATGTAAAACGCAACCAATTTTCGATTTGAAATCGACCAAGTTTGAGTTAGTGAAATGAAAAGTTCTTTAGTCTGAAAATATTTTTTTAGCCTGTAAATAATTTTTTACTCATAAGTAAATTTACTAAACTAAAAATATTGCCAAAGTAACAAAATTTGTCATATCCGATAACCGATAACATATAGATTTGTAACCGATAGCCTTTTTTTTCATAAGCAATGCAAAGAAACGGTTAAGAATGAAGCAAAACTTATGTAATTCGCGGAGCATGAACTATTTGGAATCGTACGAATTTACTCAAATCTCAAATCGACCAAATTAAGCGATTTATAAATTTTTTTTTTTAAAACATGTTTGTTAGTAGCTTAATATAAAATAAACCGCTCTAATAGCCAATAATTTGTTGAGAAATAAGGTGGAGAAATTTGTGTATTTTAAGGCAGTTGGAATTATGACAAAAAATTACTAAACGATATCCTCCCAGAAAATACCATAACTATCAATGGAGTTTACACGGTTACTAAAGTTTTCATTCAATAGATCAATTGGTTGACCAGCTGTTTGGTAATTTGCATTATTTTGTTGGAATCACATATCACTGACTGTCAAGTCCATCCAATTTTGACTATGGTGATAAATTTCATCGACTTAAAAATGTGACCCAGCTGTAACCATTCCACACCACTCAGTCACTTTCGTTGAATATAAAGGAGTTTTATTTTGGTCTTTTGCTATTCAATAAAGTATTTTAGTTATCAGAGGTATTATCTACGGTCTAAAAATATGAGATGCTTAATTGCTACTCATCTAGTGTGTAGTGCATTCGTTTTTTAAAAAAAAAAAATCAAAAGTAAGATTTTCGAGAGTTATGAGTTTTTTCGCTTTTGCAGTTGAAATTATTATTATTGTTATTGTTTTTTTTCGTGCGTGGCACTGCGCATGCGCAACGCAAGACTGAAAGCAGTAAAGCGACGTCTGTGATTGTCTGTGATCATCTGTTTGTTTGTTTGTTTTTCGATCTGAATTGTTGCACTTCATTATTATAAAATTAAAAAGAGATCTCTTCAAATTTGGTTTAAATGCCATTTGCTATTTTTTGTTGTTATTCACTTAACTAAACTTAAAGCCTCTTTTAAATTACTCTGAAGGCTGTTTGTATTTTTTTTTTTTTTAGAATGTTTGCCACATTATTATTTTATTTTTGGCAATCAAATAAACTGGTTAACTGGTTAATAAATAATCGCAACAAAGTGCTTTGTTTTGCTTGGCATATTGAAATCAAATTGCTTATTCATTGAATCACTGAAGCTAAGTTCCGCTTTCGTTTGGTGTGCTATAAGACTTTGTCATAAAAAAATATAGATTTTTTTCTTTTTTTTAAATTTAATAAAAAAATAAACTAAAACAAAGTTTTGCGTGTAATATTTTTGTTTTATATTTGTGCAACAAAAGCGCAACAATTTATTACTTTTTTATGCAAATTTTTTTCATATTCAAAGTGGAACATGAGAATTTTTTGACACGCTTCATAGCAAATAATAGGGTGTATGGGTCATACGAATATATTTATACAAAAGAAATGTTTTTTTTTGGTATAAATTAAACATATTTGCGCATTGCAGTCGAGCTCGATCTTGAAGAAATCTTTTTTTAACTTTAGCTAAATGCTGTCTAACTTCATTAGATATGATTACTCTTTATTAGGTAAGAGGTCTCTTTATGAATATTTTTTGGCAAATTAACTGCACACGTGTCCATTGTTTTTTTTACCCGCACACATAGTGTGAAGGGTATTATCGTTTGTCGGAAAGTTTGTAACGCATTAAAGGAGGCATCGGAGACCCCATAAAGTATATATATTATTGATCAGCTCCGAGACGAATCGATCTAGCCATGTCGTCTGTCTGTCCGTCCGTCCGTCCGTCTGTCTGTCTGTCTTTGCAATCGTGTTTCTCGGAAAGTTTTAAAGATATTGACTGAAACTTTTTTAAGCTTTTTTGTGTTCCTAGGCAGTTTGTATGGCAGAACCAAGGTGCCGCCACTTAGATATAGCCCCCATACAAACTTACCATTTTTTTCTATATTTATTTTGAAAATATTTATGAATGTTTTGACTACGAATCGGGTAAAAACACTTTTAATCAATATCCATCCATCAATATCAGAAGAAAGGTACCACGCCCATTTTTAGATATAACCCCCATACAAACTTACCATTTTTTTCGATTTTTTGTATGAAAATTGTTATTATTTGTAAATGTATTTACAACAAATATGGATAAAAGCACTTTAATGACATCCAATTTCAAAAGAAAGGTGCCACGCCCATTTTTTATAAAGCCCCCATACAAACCAAGCGCCCATTTTTCATATTTTGTATAAAAATAGTTCTTATTTATGGATATATTCACTCCAATCTGTGTAAAATGACTTCTACTGTTATCCTATAAATATGCTTCCGATATGACAAGGATCGAGCCACTATAACATATAGTCCTATACAAACTCACCTTCTATTTTTTATTTTTCCAAGAAAATTAATAAAGTTTCGTGTGGGGGTATTTGAGCTTCGGTGCTTCGAAGTTAACGTTCTTGCTAGTTTTTTGCTCAAATCGCTAGTTTTTGATGCAAAGCAGTTTCTGATCTTCCCAGTGATTTCTTATGGACACTGTTTTTCGTAACAATTTCTTTTGAATGAGCTTAAGATTTGGCAAAACATTTTTGAACAGTATAAAATAAAGTCATTGATAGGTTTTTAGTAAGTATTTGAGAATTTTGAAAGAGATAATTGGGGCTACAAGGCCTCGGAAGCTCGTGTAATGAATTCTTGTGATTTTTGATCTTTTTAGGATATTAATGGATTTGTGTGTTGTTCTCCGTGCGTTTGGTGCAATTCTTGGAATAATTTTTATTACAGAAGTCGCTGAGCAAGATTGTCAACTTCAAAACTTTATCCTCTAATAGGCGTGGCACGAAAATTCTCACAGTTATAACAAATTAGATAATAGAAACTACAGCGCATATTCAAGTCTACTAAAGCTGCACTCTTTTTTTTTTTTTGTACTCTTAAGCAAGCTAATCAAATATTTAGTTAGAATCATTTATAAAGCAACAAGATATTTTGCACTTTAACCATTCAAAGCCTTCCAACGCTACACGAAGCAGCATGAACAAATTAATGCTTTAAACAATTTAATACTTGGCAATTATTAACTTAGTGTGTGGTGCAGCATGCAAATCTAATACAAAAAACTAACCAGATACAATACGACTAAGAAACTCTGAAATAAGTTGGTACATAATAATTAATTGTGAAAAATCGTTTTGACCTTTAAGCTGCACAAGAATAGATACGCTTTTAAGAGGTGTGGTGCATACAAAAGCAAACTAATACTTTACTTAAAATATAATAAAAATGCAATATAAAATTATATTATTAGTCATATACATAATAGCAGATTTTAAAATTGTTTTACTTGAGCGTCTACGTTTGTCGGTATCATAATTAATAATTTTTATATTATTTTTTTTAAAAGTTATTTTATTGCCTGGTTAGATAATTTAACGCTGACATCAGCAATATTCACATAAAAATAAAAATAGAAAAATAAAAGAAAACATGCAAGGATTTCTACATTTTTGCCGCGCTTTACTTTCAAATCTTATATCTTTAATCTTTAAATTAATAAAATTTAACAACTGCAATTGATTGTGATTTTAACGTAAAGTGACAACATGGCTAAAGCTGCAAATGAACAGCAAAAAGGCATGCAAAGCAAAAAGCCTAAGCATTTGAATTATTAGCAAACGGCACGCTCAAGCTTAAGGCTTAGTGTTGTACAGGCTCACTCGAAAGGCATAAAACTTAGTTTAGTGCAAATAAAATAATACAAAAAAAAAAAAGCCAGTAGCACTGCGCAACAATGGCAAATAAAAGCAAACTTTCAACTTCAACACTTAATGTGGGTAATCAGCTCTCATGGAGAATGCCTACAAAAAGCTCATCCATATTGTTAGATGCAAAGATGGAGGCGAGGCCGTCTTTTTTTTTGTTTTTGTTGAGTGTGATTGTTCAGATGATGCCTCAAAAATTAACATATGCGAGTACATAGTACATACATAGATACATATGTGTTTAATAGTACAAGTAGTTTTGCATCTGCATCATGTTGCATGTAGATACTGTATGGATTGATTCAAAAGTTTAAGAAACCTAAAAAGTTAGTTAAACCAGTAGTGTGGGTTGAAGAACGAACCAACTCACGAAAGGAAACTTGAATCACTACAACGACTAGCATTCATAAGTATATCACAGGGGTGATACGTACCTCTCCTATAGCAGAGACACTTCAAAATTTAACACCACTAGACAAAGAAGTAAATCTAAGGATGAGAAACACGCTCATCCGCATACTGAGAGATAGAGACAAAACCCCATCTACCTTCTGCAGGAAATACCTCTGCACATGTACGGAGGGGTCTCAACTACTGTCAGTGGCCATGGAAATTATGACCAAATGGTATAACATTGAAAAGGACTTTAGAATTAGATCGTTAAGCAAGAAAACTTGGACATCTGATAGTGTATATAAAACCACACACCATTAAGTGGTACCCAGACGAAGGCACCGGTTTAGGAGTAATTGGTTCAAGAACAAACCTTTGGGAACCCCTAGGAAGGTACACTAGTATATTCCAGGCAGAGATCTGCGCGTTAGTAATATTATCAGACAGCCAAGCCACCTGGAATGTCCTAGGACAAAACAACAGGGAAAAGGCATACGTACTAGCCAGAAAGAGGGCCGCAACTCCTCTGATAGGCCTAGAACCATATTGTCCTATTGAAAATCCCACACTTAGTTGGGACAATACGTAACGATATAAAACGGGCCAGGGATGAGCACTGGCTTTTAGGGCAGGGTATGCGACAATCCAAACTATTAATAGAGGGATTCAACTTTAAGGTGACCAAAGCATTGATTAAGCTGAACAGAACACAGCTAAAGATCATAATAGGGCTCAACACGGGCCACTGTAGACTAAGAAAACACCTGCATATAATGGTTCTAACAAGCACTCCAGAGTGCAGATTCTGTGGTAGTACAGTGGAGACACCCATCTTTATTCTTTCAGAGTTTGAAGCTACAGCCAGAAAGAATAGGTTAGGAATACTGCACCTATGAATAAGATTAGATTTATTCAAAGACTAGGGTTACAATATACCTTTTACCTTACCTCTCTAGGTTGCAGTATATAATAATTTTAAGTGTGATGAAAATCGCTTAAAGACTTTTTTCAAAACATTTTTCGATAAACGAAATCTTTTGAAATTCTGTGACACAAAAATTTTATTTGAAAGATTTACCGTCGAGAAATTTAAGACAAATTTATACGACACCACTTATAAAGTCCACCGCTAAGGTTTTCATGGTGCAAAACAGTCATAAGCGTCTCTGAGTTAAGGTTCTTGTTGAGTTGTTACATAAACTCTTTGTTTACATATAATATACGATGTAAGCAGTCTGTAGGAAAAATATTAAACTTTATCTGTCTTTGAACATATTTTATGTAGAAGAACTTTAAAAACAGACCATTTGTAAGTATGCCGCCTTTATAGGAGGTACGTGAAACACACATTTTACAATAATTCAACTGTATCTTGTATCTAAGTATGTAGTATCTATGTAAGTGCATTTGTTACAATTTCCCAGTGCACTTTTGGCAGTTGAGCTTCACTCGACATTGTCGTTGTCGTCGTTGTCGTTGTCGTCGTCGTAGTTTGTGTCGTTTGTGGGTACACAAAACGCTTAAGTGAAAGTTCGAATTTACGCTCCACCTTCTTAACTCTTCGGCACACACAGCACACTGCAGTCAATTCGACTCGAATCGCGTTGACAGTTGCACACAAATTACAAAATTAGCGCATGCGATGCAATTTAAATGCAACTCGATTGTCTTCTCTTTCGGTCTTTTCGGTCTTCGGTCATGTTGCATGCTTGCCGATGTTGCCACTATTTATATTGCTGCTTTTTTTTTTTTTTTTTTTTTGTTGCTGTTGTTGCAACGCGCTTCTTGGGGCGTTTGTACAATTAGAAAATGGCAAAAGGCAAATGGGGGCATCTTACACATCTAAACTTTTGTATCTAAATTGCACACAAACACAACATACACATATGCTCAAATGCAATACGAAGAACGAAGAAAACAAAAAAAAAAAAAAAAAAAATGATGGTGAACGGAACTGTCAATCCCTTCTAGCGATATTTCTTGCAACAAAAAATTCAAATGTAAAAAATCAGTTTAGCAATATTTTTAATTTGTATGCATGCAGCTTGAAGCGGTGAAGAAAATAAATTTAGTTTAAATAAATCACGCAATGACAAATTTTGTATTTGATTATTGCTTTTCGTGTGTAACTAAAATTAAACGTTTAAAGGCGTTACTGGAGTAAGTTTTGAAGATATTTTTTTAGAAAAAGATACAAATTTCTTTAAACGCTGCTAACATTTTGTTTAAGGATCTCATTTTGGAACAAAATGGTTTTCTGTAATTCAAGCCAAAAATTTATAATATTCATAAGTTCAGTTTGTATAGATTATTTATTTCATTGCCATTTAAGACGCATTTTTAGATTTAAATTGTAAAATGTTATTTAAAAGGCTTTACTATAAATTTCAAACTCGTTGCCAACGCATTTATTTATTATTATTTTTAATCTTTTTCTTTAAAAGATTTTTTTTCCATAGTATCTATGGCAATTTATATGCAATTTCATGCTCAATAAAAAAGTTTTGCGGCTTAAGCCAAACAATCTTTTGCAGTTTCATTGGCTTCTTCTATTATATCCCTCGAGGCAAATGCGACAAAGTTGCCTCGTTTCGTTGCTGCTGTTTTTTCTTTCTTATCAATCAATGCTGTAGTTAGCTTCTTATACGAAAAACATTTGAATGTAGCAAAAACTATCTTTTTTTTTGTGAATTACATAATGTTGCGCACAAAAAGATAGTAGCAACTTAAACAAAGAAATATAACTAACGAATTGCCTAGTTGCGTCTGGCAAAGAGTTCGGAGTGCTACTGTGTCGAAACAGCGCTGCGTCTCAGCTTGTGGTTCACTTCACAATAAAATGAGAAAAAAAAAAAATATTTTTTGGATTATCGGCTTACTTGACGCTCAAAAAAAAAGAAACAAAAGATATCTTCAGGATACATTTAGTGACTTAAAGTAAAAAGTAATACATAAATCGAAACGTAATAAACCATCACTCCATATGGCAGAAAATATTATTAACAGAACTAAAGTAAAAATTAATTGCGAAGTATATGCTGAACAAAATAAAAAAAGGTTCTAAAAAAAGGAGATAAAAATTGTTAAACGATAGAGACATTTTTTTTCAGAGATTGGGTAGTTAGCTTAGAATAAACGACTACTTTGTGTATAAAACACTTTTAATGTTATTCTTTTTATATGATAAGGATCGGGTCACTATACCATATACTTCCATACGAACTCATTCTAGCAGAATGCTGCGTTGATGACTAATCTTCTTCCTCGATGACATATCGACGACAAGTCTTGCAAGATTTCTTGAATGACAAGTCTTGCAACCCTTTTGGATGACATGTTTTGAAAGACGTCTTGTGTGTTTGAATGGGTGTGGTGTGTCTTTTACTGCTTTTCTGTCTATGCTTTTTTTTTATGAATGCCAATATTGTGCTAATCTTGATTTTATCGGATTATTGAATTTTGCCAAAGCCACTGAAGATCATTACATATACTTTTTAAAAATTCGTGCGACGTGTACTTAAGCTTTGGTTCCACTGAAAATAAAGTTTTTCCTTGTTTTTATTTTTGTTTATTATTTTATTTATTTATTTATGTTTTTTTTTTTTTGGGAAATCTTTAGACGATTGTTTGGAAAACTTGCTTCAAGCTGGTTTCGCACGCAAAATACGTAATAAATTTTTTCTGAGTGCGCTGACACTTTTTTTTTGTTTGTTTGTTATTTTCTTAGTCAGTTCGCTAGTCTGTTAGTGGGGTACTAGGCAATCTTTGTACAATATTATTTTCCTGATTTCACTATATACTCATAACACATACATATATATTTTTGTGCATTGCGAAAATAATCACTCAAGTTGAAAAAGTTCGTCGCTTGAGGAGGTCTCTTTTTGAATGCATGGCACATGGCGCTTTTGTGACTTTTGGCGTTTGATTTGACGCTTAATATTCAATATGGGCGCGATAAGCATTAATTTAAACACGCCCGCAGAAATGTGTCCCTTTGAACATTTTATGTCTTTGGTTTTTTTCCATTTTTTTTTTTTTTGTTCAACAGCCATGTCGATATGCAAATTTATGACACCGTTAGTTTATGTTAACTGTATCGAACAACATGAGATATCAGCGACATTTAATCGCTCGAACGTGCAAAATTCTAGAGGAGTGTCAAACACGCCGAATTTATTATATTAAAAAAAGACTGTCTCTGGTCTACAACGGTAGTGTGGCAAAGAGCGGGCCAGTGTTGGGAATTAGTGAAGCATAGGCACATATGTATTCTCTTTTAAATTCTTTGCACGCTGCATCAGAATAAAATAAAATAAAATATATACCCACATAATACTTATTTTTTAAGCAAGTGCTAATTCACATTGCGAATTCCTCAGTGTTTTCAATTTCAGTTTTTATTTTTATTTATTTATTTTTTTGCCAGCACTGGCGACGTTCTGGTCCGTCAGAGTGCCGCCATGAAGAACTTTGGTTGAATTCGGCTAAAGTTTTCTTTAAATGTTTATACTTTTTTATGATTATTATGTTTTTTGTGTTTATAATTAAAATACAAAAAACTGAATAATTGTTCAGTTAAACATTTTAAAAAAGAAATTAAATCAAATTCAAGGTTTTTTTTAAGATTTTGTTAATATTTTTCTTTTGTTTTTGCATGCATGTTCTGAATATCATTTTCTGTTATTTTTGTACTCAGAATGGTAATGATTTGTAGCATGTGTACGTGTGTCGAATATTAAACGAGGCAGTAGTAGCAGACCATGCTGCATGAATTTGCTGATGTCTCGTTTAGAAAATTATTAGAAAACGAAAATTGTCTTCTTAAAATGATATCCCAAACGGTAGAAAAGAGATGTAAACGGAACTGTTGCTAGAAATATGTTTTAGGGCAGGTCCGATGAGTGTAAGGGATAGGGAGGAAGTTCCTCCATTGTAAATTTTATTTTTTTTGCTCTTTTCTTGGAAAAGTGTTGATGTAGTGGGTCCCTTGTAATAATTACCACTCCCCAACCTGCTACTTTTTTTCGCGACCACCGGGTAATTTGACTAAAAGTAAAACAAAACTTTCTGAAGTTCTTCTGAAATTTATATTGATAAGGTAACCTTTGGGTACTAATGGGCTATAATTAAATGTCCTAAAACGCTTGCAGGCCTAATCGTGTGGGTTAGTATAAAACGCGTTCAGGTTATAGTCTAAGGTCCACAGCGTTTATTAAAAATCTTGAAAGAAACCCTGAAACTGAAATTTGTAGCTTTACACTTTAATTGAATGGATATGAATTGCATATGAAATGAATGTAATTTATTAATGTAACATAAATGCCTGACGTAGTGCCTGGGCCGTAGCCACAAGGCAAGCAAGTGGTCAGAGCGAAAGTGGAGACTAATGAAAGTCACCACACGTTCCCATAATTAGCACAGAGTATAATGGGAACATGGTAGGCCCTCCCTAATGGAGATTAAGTACTCTAACGGATCACCTTTATTGTAGCAGAGTCACTTATACTTGTCGAAATAATAAATAAATGCTAATTGAGCAGTTTTTATTAAGACTGCCGCTATTTCAGATTATACTAATCCTTGCATTATTTATGATTACAAAAACGCAGAAGAAGTGCATTGTGAAAATTTTATAACTTGATGAAGCTTTGTGAATTTAATTAAAGTTCAAAGCGTAGAAAATATTCCGCTAAATTAACATAAACATAAAACTATGGAAACAGCAACAACAAACAAAGTTGCAAAATAACAAATATTCGATTATCTAGAGATTTATACTACATACATACTAAACTTCCGCATACAATTCACATACTTGTACATACGTGTATATTGTATTTGTTGTCGATATATGTATGTAAGCTGTCGATGGATGTTGCATGCAACAGATATCAATGCAACATTCTTGCAGTTGTTGTTATTGGTCTAACAAAAACAACAACAGCAGCGGCAACATTGACCGCGCATTTGTAACGCAAGTTCACACTTGAATGCATTCGCAGCAGCAGCAACAAAAGAAGAAATTGCAACAACAACAAAAAAAAAAAAGATATTGTATCTTTTGATGTCAGCCGCATGTCAATGCAACAAAATATATCGCATGCGATATATTTTTATTTCGTTTTAAATTATTCCAATTTATTTTCAAGGTTTATTTTTCATTTTGAAATAGAATAATTTTTGTTTTTTTTTTGTAAATTATTAAAGATTTTTTATATTTTTTGTAGCCAAGTTGTTGCTTATTTTTATACCCGTTACACATAGTGTAAACGGGTATATTCAGTTTGTCAAAAAAGTTTGTAACGCATTGAAGGGAGGCATCGGAGACCCCATAAAGTATATATATTCTTGATCAGCTCGATGAGACGAATCGATCTAGCCATGTCCGTCTGTCTGTCCGTCTGTCCGTCTGTCCGTCTGTTTGTTGCTATGCGATCTTTTCGATGAAGATATAAAGATATTGGGCTGAAATTTTAAACTTAAGCTTTTTCGGCAACGACTAGGTTAAGTTCGAAAATGGAGTGCCACGCCCATTTTTAGGTATAGCCCCCATACAAACTTATCGATTTTTTTCGATTTTTTTTTTTTAAATAGTAATTATTTATGAATGTACTCGCTCCCAATTGGGTAAAAACATTTTTTTGGTCATCCAGGGTCAAAACCAAGACGACACGCCCATGTAACGGGTATTTCAGCTTCGGTTCCACCGAAGTTAACGTTTTTCCTTGTTTTATTTTTATTTTTATATATAAGCTGTGCGTATTAACGACAACGCAAAATTTTTAGGGCTTCTGTTGCACATTTTTATTTTCTATAATTTTACTTATTTTAAATAGTCTATTTTTTTTTATTTTGCAGCTGCATTTTTTTATGCATAATTTCTGCGTTGCACAAAATTATAAAAAAAAAACACAACCGCAGAAAAGAGAAAATAAATGCGGCAAAATAAAAAAAAAAAAAAACCTCAATGAAGAATTCTTCAAATGGAAATCAATACGAGTGGCGCAAATCAGCTTAGACATTGCTAATTGCATTTTGCTACCTTTCAGCGTCTGCTGCCGCTGCATTGTCTGACAAAAAGGCATAGGGTTCGGTTTTTTTTTACCTCCGGCCCGGTTTTTCTTCTTCTTTGAGCTTTATGACAAATTGAATTTGTTAAAGGTTTTTGCGCGCTTGCAAAATGTCGCTGCTGACGATGATGTTGACAAATAAAAGAACTTTACTACTTATGGTATATATAGTATAAATATACTGGGTTAGGTATATTACTGTTGAGGAAGCATATTGCAAGCATAGCGTTGGGCAGGGTTAATTGCTAAGGTCATATTGCGTTTAGTTGTTGTAGTAAAGACAAAAGCACATAAAAAAGGAGGAGAGAGCAATGGAGGCTACGCAAACATTAAGTGCGTGTGGCAATCGTTGAATTATAGCATACACTGTAAGAAATTTAATTAGAAGAATGAAAAAAATTAACCTCGGTAAGACCGAAGCTCAAATACCCGCCACAAAAATCTTTGAATAGCTTTAATATGAACATTTGTGAAGTAAATAGTACACATTTCGTAAATGGGATGAGTAGGGGTCCATGATCCAGTACAGCCCAGCATTAGAGACTTTTGAAAAATAGAAACAAATATATTTAAAAATAGGCGTGATACCTTTGCTCTAAAATACAACTTCTTAGGACAAAAGCAAAAATATTCATTAAAAACTTCAAAATAGGCGGTGATTGTATGGGGCTATGCAAAAATGGTTTGATTTTAACACTTTAACTGGAAAAGCCTATGCGAATGGTCACGATATGGATATGTCCAGGGGGCTCGTATAAAAAGCTGTTTAAACAAGCAACAAGCTTACCCCAAATGAGGAAGCATAATGCAATGGAATGGAATGGAAAAGAAAATATCCCAATCTATTTAAAATCAGACATATCTTAGTTTTAAATTTTTTCTATATGGGTACTGGTATGTTTTGCATAAATTTGAAGTTCTTTTCCGATGCCGCACATCTCTAATTTTGAGACAGCGTCTAAATGGCGTCTTTACTGTATCAATCCGTTTAAAACTTACTTTGCGCTCATAAAAATGAGTAATCATACTGATGTCTATTTTTATCTCTGTCTTAGAGAAATAAGATCTAGTATAGACCCTAGAGCACTTTATAAAATTTTTATTTGGTTCAGACCTATTCCATGCCGTTGATACAAACTAGGGCTACTTACATATTTACTGGCAGTTCTTAACGCTTTAGTCGTTGAAATATTTTATTCTAATTTGAAAATGTAAACTAAAAAAAACAAAATTACTTTTACTTTTGCTCTTGCTTTCTGTGCAGTGCATTTGTCTATAAAATTCAAATTTTGCTGTAATACGCAACTTTTTTATTATATTTTTACATAATAAATGCTGCAGCATCTACTAAAATTCCTATACACAGACACTCCGAAGAGGTCATTAATGTAAATTTTTAAAACGACGGCAAGACCTAATGGCAGCCAGCCCATTGATGATGTTGAAGTGTGTTGTTTATGTTGCCAAGCGATGACATTGCAATTCTTTTGCATATTAAACGCATCCATAGCTATGCCTGCGCATGTGGCAGACAGTTTATGAACAAACGCCATGCAATTTTAATGCATGAATCGCGATCTAAATGTGTGGCATTAAGTTTTTTTTTTTTTTTTTTTATTATACATAGTTTTTTTTTAATATATTTTCTTTGTTTTTATTATTGATTAAATGAAATTACTTTTGATTATTTTAATGCAATTCTTAGCTGACATTGACCATTCTCGGTTTATAGTGTTTTATCTACTTCTATTTTTTTTCTTCTATTTTTATGTAGTTTTGTGTAGTTTTTATCGTTTAGTTTTTGCTTTATGCTTTGTTTGTGTTTGTTTTTTTATTTCTATGTCGCCATTAATGGCTAACATGATAATGACTTTTGTTTTTATTGCGCAATAGCAATTATTCAGCATACGACATGTTGCATTTTATATATAAAAAAGAATATATTAAATGAATTGCATTGGCTTTGAAGCCAAAAGAATATACAAACCCTTACCATATTTAATTAGCAGCTATAAGCAAGCATTGCACCATTAAATACTTATACACATGAAAACTGAATTAACTCGTTTAAAACTTAATTATAGCACAAAAATTTAATTCCCAACTAGGCTCGGCAGAAACTATCTTCTTTCAATAAAATCTTTTAGAGCCATTCAAACAATAATTTAAGAGTATAGAGACTAGTTTTAAGATTTGAAATATTATATTAAGTCTCTTACTATAAGAAAAGATTCCGTAAAATAATAAATAGTTCCACAGATCGACAAAATATGACCTTTTTTATTTAAGCATCGGGCATGGCCCAACTTTTGAAAATTAAAAATGAAAAATCTGTAAGTTAGGCCGGATCGTATGCTAATTTTTTGTTGTTGTAAATTTTGCAGTTTTCCAGGGGACTACAAAATTTTGAGGAAAGTAGGTGTAGCTCAATGTTTACAAATGATAAAAATCTCTATTCTCTCAAAAAATAATATAACTCAATTTAGGTGTCATCATGATGCTTTAACATAAGGCGTAGTATTCCACCATTGTCTCTTTTAATTGTGCTTACATAATTTGGTTAGTTTGATTCAAGATGAGAGCCAACTGTGGTGAAAAGAATACAGAAAATATGTGTACCGCACTTTAGCACTTTATATTTATATTAAAATTATATAAGGAAACGGAGGTGGAATACTACACCTAGTATAATTGCATCATGCATGGTTTAAAATATTAAAATATTAAAACAAAAAGGTAATAATAATATTAAAGTAATCTATATATTAAACATGTTTCTATGTCCGCTATGGACTTTGAAACTATCCAGCTGATGTGTTCAGGAGCCAGTTACATTTGAAAGACAATAATGCAAGTATGATTCAAGATCACTAAATAAGACATTTGGCACATTCAGTCCATTCATGAAGTCGATTTCGTTCTTTTGCCATTCAAAAATTGTTTTGAAGTGAAAAGGGTACCGGTTTTTTAGTGCTTTCTGTTTGTTTGAGTACAAGCCCCAACATACTTTGGATTCGCTGCAAAAACGAAAGAGCGAATGCCGACACGTTTAGTGCTTTTGAGTCATATTGGCTGAGAGAGCGGCTGGCAAGAGATCTACAAACAACAGAGCAACGTAAATCACACGCCGGGTATCTGCTAGTAATATAATAAAATAAATAAATATATTATAATCTCATAAATAATGCACAATTTTATAGACATATTCTGCTTTATGTATATGAAACACTGTATACGCCCAGTTTGCAAAACTAACTTTGTTGTCATAACGCCCGGAAATAAATGCATAAATCATAAAATCGTATTTTACAGTTTACTTATGTTAAATAATAATATTTTACTTGACAAAGAAGCCACAAAGCGGTTTTCTTAAAACTTATTCTTGTCTTCCGTAAATAATTTACAAAAAAATTAAAGAAAACTGTTAAAAAAAAAAGAAAGAAAGAAATAACGATTCTACAATACATTGTGAAAAATTCTTTTGTTGTAAAATGATGGTAAACAAAGCATAATACAATAAAAAAATAATAATAATAACAATAAGAGTAGAAAGTAAGCAACCATTTACAACTCAAAAACGTTGACGAGTGACGGTGAACTAGTAGTAAAACAGACAGACAGACGGACAGCACTGAACCGAACCGAACCGAACCGCAAAAGTGCATTGTCTGGTTGACTTTATGTCTGTCCGTCTGTCTGTCTGTCCTTTACTCTATGTAAACATTGTAGTTGTCGTTTACGAGTATAAATAGGTATTTGCTTTAGCTGTAATTGCTATCAGCGCGCATACACAATTCAAAGGTAGAGTCAGTCGTTCTTGTCTTCTAAACATATTTCTATAGTACTACTACTCAGAATATAATCTAAATAATATGTATCTTTATGGTAGTAAAATATGCGGAAATATTTATTTGCTATAAGTGTGCCAAAGCCGCAAAAGCAGCAGCAGCAGCAGAAGCAGCCGCTGCAACAATGACAGCTAAAGTTGAAGCTGAAGTTCCATCCATTCTAAATTTGTATTTATTCTCTCAGTTGGCTTGGGTGTGTAGGCCCAAGTAGGAAATCGAATAAATACTAATTACTTGACTGGTATTTAATATGCTTAAATGCCTACAGCATGTAGGTGTGTATTTTATATGAATTATTATAAATTATAATATTTAACTTTTTTTATTAATTAGAAATACCTACAAATTTTACAAAATAAATTCTTAAATCAATGCCGCCGCACTTGTTCTTGGTATTTGCTTTAAGTGGGTTTTAAACTTTGTATGGTTTGTATTTTTATGGTTAAAAAGCCAATTAAGCGCTCACTGGAATTTATTTGAAATGTTTAAATTGGTTCGATTGTTTTTTTTTTTTATCGTATTGTTTCTTTTTGTATGTTTGTTTTTGTACTGCATTCGATATATGCAAATTTTCACTATTCAAGCGTAATGAAAAATGTAAATTTGTGGCGATTTGCTGGGTCAATGTCGTTTAGTGTCTGTTTTTTTCTTTTTATTGACTGCAAATGGAAACTTGAAGTGTAGCTGAAAAAAAAAATATTCTAAAATTGTTTGAAATGTTCTTTTTAAGGGTTTTGTTGGGGAGGTTTTTAAACATTTTAATGTATTTATCGATTTTTCATTTAATGGATGTGCATTTTTTTGAAATTTTTTTACAAAATTACTTTTATTTGAAAAATTTTAATAGTTGAAGCTCATCATTACTTTTCATTTTAAGTGCGGAAAATCAGTTATAAATTAAGTAGAAGTAACTCTAACACTAGCAGTCATGTTCCCGTAATCGTAAAAATTTTGAGATTTACGATTTAGTAGATTCGTACGATATTCAATTATTCGTGCTTCGGCAATTACAAAAGTTACGTTTCATTTCCAAAACGTTTCTTTGCATGATACATGACTTTAAAACTGTCATCGGTTACAAAATAAAAAGGTTATCGATCGCAATTTGTTGTTGCTTTGACTATTTTTTATGATCTTTTAATTTAGCAAGAGTATTAATTTAAAATTCAAACACAAATCAATGATATAAAGTACAAAGATAAACTCTTTAAAAAAAAAAAATATTTTTAAATAATCAAGAGAAGAACCTTTGTGTAATATTATGCATTCACTTTTCATTTCACTTACGCTACCGATTTGAAATCGGAAATATTTTGCGATTTATGAAATTTGTGATTTGAAAAGTAAATCGATACGAGAACAGCGTTTAAAGTTAACTTTTATTTGAGACATGTTCCAAAAGACTGCTGAAAATTTAAAAATTAATCGTTAATAGTTCCAATGCAGTCGAGGAATTATAGCAAAGACTCAATGGCAATATTTTAAGCTCGAAATTTTTTAAATAAAATATATTAAATTCTTATCTTGATTCCCCATTAAAATTGTTGCTGCATGTAGGTATGCATTTCTTAAAATATAGCATTTATAGTTAACCGTTTCAAATTTTTTTTTTTTTTTTGCATTACAAGAATTTCAACTTTGTCAATTGTTGTCATTTCCTGCGGCAAAATGTCAGTCAGTGTCAGTACTCAGTGAAAAATTAGTGCAAATCGTAAACAACTTCATTACTCTCACTCGAAAGGATTAAATACAGCTGGCAGTTGCAGTTGTTGTTGTTGTTATTAGTTTATTTTTATGAGCTCTTTCTAAGCGACATTTCTAAGCCGCTACACATTAAAAGAGACTTTGGTTTTGGCATTAAAACGGCGACATATCAGATTGCTGCGAACGAGTTGAGTTGAGTTGAATTTTATAAGCCAATGCGCGACTGAGTGAGCGAGCGATTGAATGAAGCTGGCTAAGAAAATGCTTTGAAACGCGTGCAGAAAGTTGGAAACTTATGCGAAGATATTATGCAGCGATATTAATTGACAAATGAGATTTTTCCTTCCTCGACTTTATTAGACTGACGGACGGACGGACTGCTGGATGGATGGAAAATACTGACAGAATGACTGACTTACTGACTATTAATACAACAATGTGGCGCGTATTAGCAGCGGGGACTATGTGCAGCATTTACGTTTTGTGGAGACGAGACTTTCATTTTGGCCACAAGCGTAGAGTATGCATGCTGCATGCTGCGTAGAGTTGACTTTGTGCTTTTTTTTTAAAGATGTATTTAATTTGATGTTATGATTTTCAAACGCGTACCGCAATTGTGATTTGTTGCTTTTTGCGGTCGACGGAGGCAACTTCTTATATGCCGTGCGCTATTTATAAATCGGCCGGGCCGGGCGGTCTGCTTGCCTGTTTGTCAGCTTTTTTTTGTGATGTGGTGGCGCTGCCCCAAATGTATGCTAATCACGACGACAACGACAATTTGACGCTAAAACAAATGTCACTGAACTGTTAAATGTCAGAAGGCGCATTGTGATTGCATTCAACGTCGCTGCTGTTCGCACAGTGGGCTAAAACTTAAATCTTCATTTTTAATACTAGCGGATACTTGACGTTGTACGGGCGTTTCGGCTGCTCTTTCGGCTCTTTTCCATTTCGCATCTGCGATTTTTTGTCCAATTGCAGTTCTTTTCGATGGCATTTTTGCCCTTTTTTTGTGGCTTGTATGAAAATATACTAAAAAATACCAGGTTTTTTGATTGCACGTTCCCAAAAATTTCTGGGGTAGTATGGAAAAATACAAAAAGGGTCTAAAAATCTCTTTTTTTTTTTTGTTTTTTGACTTTTGATTAGTTAACTTAAAAACTTAAAATTTTTTTTCAAAGTTATTTCACCACTGTGCATTGTGTTTAACAAATTGTCGACGTTATCACAGACATTGATGAATGCTGAAGGGAAAATGTCAGCATTGTGCGATGAAATACTTTATTATTTCGGCACACAGCACAACATTTTCTTGACATTTCTTTTGCTTCCTCCATTAAAATGGCAAATGGCAAAACGAACTTTTCCATTTTTGTTTGCTGTGCATATACGGGGTGTGGCATCAGGTATTGTTCTTAGCTATGCGCTGCAACAATAAAAATGATTGTTGGCGGCGGTGGTGGCGGCGCCATGTTTCAATTAATTTGCGTTTGCGCTCAGCGCATAAATCACAGCTAACGCGCAGGCGTAGATGCAGTCGCGAACTTAGACGCATTTTACGCTCGATTGGGTGGCGCTGTCAATCGAATGTCAATTTAAATAAAGTATTGCTGACGTTTTTGTGTTTGCATTCGAAAGTTAAGCTACACAAAACAAAAAATTAATTGTGCGTTGGTGTAGTTTGCATTTTATTAAATTTTGAAAAGTAACTTTCAAGAACGCAAACATTTAACGAGGTTTGACAGAAACAAATGCCAAATATACGCTACGTCTCTTGACAAACTTTTGAGTAATTGAAAATGTTCCATATTAAATTCTAATAAAACAAACCTCGCAAAATTTAACTAAACTTTCTCTTCTTTTCTATTTTATTGCAGTATGGATTGCGCCAGCTGGATCTCTCGTTATTATCACAACTCTGGGCGCTCAACGATTCAATACAAGAATTTCGTACTATGATCGAAGAGCAAGAAGATGATGATGAGGACGATGAGGATGGAGATGATGCCGAAGATGATCCAGATTCATATCCGCGACACTCACCGACACCTTCCTCATATGACTCGGTCTCGTCAGAGGGTGATGTTATAATACAAGCGAAATCAGCAGCAACAAAGAATTTCGGTGCAATACCCAAAGTCATAACGATGCAACCAAAATTAAACGAGCAAACGCCTATAACACGAAGCCTTAATCATCACCATCAACAGCAGCAACAACATCAACAGCAGCAGGAGCAACAGCAGCAGCAGCTACAACAGCAACAAATTCAGATGATGCTGATTAATCAGAAGCCGCCTTTGCCAAAGCCACTCGATGTAAAGCCAGTGCCACGCATGCGCAGTGCGCCACCACCGCCCCCTTCGTCCACGTCAACATCCACGTCCACGTCGATTGCACGTAAATCCAATGCAGCACCGCCACGCCCCCACATGATGTTACCTTTCGGACTTCCTTGCCGAAGTCAGGATGGTCATGTGCAAAGCGATTGTAGGCGGTGATGTGAATGCAGTCCAATCGAATACAATGTAAAGTTGAGAGTAATTTACCAGATAGACTGGATGCTATTAATTTGAAGCGTGGACCATCCGTATTTTGTTAGTTAGTTTTTTTATAAATGCCTACATACATATAAATATATGCAAGTTGTTAAACGAAAAAAAAAATATTAAATATTATAAGCTAAATCGCCTTTTCATAATATTTAAGCGTGAACGTTTTAGCTTCTAAGAGCCTTTTGTGTGATCTTTAGCGTTTCTATGTTTAAGATTTTGTAAATTTGTTTTAAAAAAATAAATATATATATGTAACATAGCTAATATGCTGCATATATCGGGTTCAGGATTGACGGGTTTTTTCTCTAATAAGCTACTAAGCGCGTGTAGCCAGAATTGTTTCGGCGCCGGCTTTAAAAAAATATATACAATATAGAAATGATATATTTTAGTATGTGTTAATTAGTTTTTACAATTTTTGTTTTTAAGTTTAGATTGGCTGTTTTTATTATTTTTTTTTGTTAAATGCGCGCTTAAAATGTGCTAAACTTATGCGCTAAACACTTTGCTTTTTAGTTTGTACTATATCGGAATTACTAAATACTAAAATTTATTGTAATAATAAAAAAACAATATTAAAGGCAATATGCTATTTTCAGCTATAAGTAAAATACACTTGTATATACATAATTGCAATTTTAATTACAATCTACAATCATATTTCTAACTCATTACATATTACAATGCCTAATATATAACTAAAAAATACTACTCAACTAAACTCTATATTATAATTATTATTATTATTATGATGAGCAATAAAATTCAATAAAGCATTTAAAATGAAATATATTTCGTTTTTATTTAAGGAGACACCAGAGATCCATAGGTGAAGGAAATTGATTAGATTATGAGTTGGAAATAGTCGGTAAAAAAATGAATCATTAAAAAAATATACCAGAAATATCAGGAATTGCAAAACTAAAAACAATAGATACAACGTTTAGTGCGTTTAGAGTCAAATTTGCGGCAGTCAAAAGCAGCACAAACACCGGAACAACGTGAAGCACACGCCGTGTATTTTAGCATATATTATATAGCATTCAATAAGCTCACATATGAAGATTATTTATTACATTTTTAAAAGCATTGGTTACGAAAAATAAATATTATTTAATTTTAAAAAAGTTGTATTCACCATTTGGTGAGAATATTAAATTACGCCCAAAACTATGCAATGCTATTACTGATAATACGTTGCAACACATTCTCATTTGAAACACTCTGTGCTCTTATTGAAAAGTATCGTTTTTTGTTGCATACTTCTTAGCAACATTTGGTTTTCATACGCACCGTTGTGTATTAACTTTGAATATCAATAATTCTTTTCAATGTTCAAATGGATCATTAATAAAAAAAAAAAAAAAAAAAAATAAAAAAAAAAAAAAAATAAAAAAATTAAATAAAAAATTAAATAAAAAAAAAAAATAAATACAATAAATAAATCAATAAAATAAATAAAATGTTTTAATATATTTTTAAATTTGAATGTAGATGATGATGCAAAACTTATTTAGTGTATATGCATACAAGTTGTTTTATACATCTTGGGTTGGTCCGGCTTGATTAGCTTGACTAGAACATTTTTTTTTTTCGAATAAACTTGTTAAACTGCAATTAGTAAAACTAGACAGACTTGTGATGTGCATGTTTTAACAAATATAAAATATTTATGACTTTTTTACTCTTGTCCATCTAAATACGCATCTTAGCAACACTTTTAGTTCGGACTTGGCAACAAGCAAGTCTTATAAAAATCCCATTTAAACTGATTTTTCAAAAGAATTGAGCTACGCAATTGGACCTGGCTGCATGAAAGATGTATCTTCTTTAAAAACAAATCACATTCTACTAAGTTCTATTGGGTAAACTTTATCAAAATATTAAATGCAGGAAGATTTACTTTGACATTTTAAATTATCTAATAAACAAAACGTGCAATTAAACATGGAACAGGTGAAACGTGAATTGATAAAAGCAGTTTTAAACTATAAAAATTTATTAAAAAAAAAAATAAATAAATAAGCAAACAACATTTTTTTTTTAGATCTGACGGAATTTAAAGAAGGCGTTTCTAATTTTTGTCAAAGAAAACAAACAAAAAAAAAAAAAAAAAACTAATTAAAATGATGAACATCTTTGATTCATATTTTGTTGTAGCTTTGGTTGTAATTTTTTAACGATTCGATGATATGACGAGCTTTCGATAATAACTTAATTTTAACTAAAAGTAATTAAATTTATTTATATATTTATGACGTTTTTACTCTTGTCGTTCTCCGAATTGAGGGTGTTGGAATTTTTTTTGTTTACTACTGCCTTTTGTCAACTTCAACTCATTAGCGATGAATAATGACTTTAGCCGGATTGTGATGAAGGTATGCATTGTAGATAATAATGGTCGTTTAATTCATAAATATTTATTTATTTTATCTTTTTTATTTAAATAAAAATGAATGAAAAGATGATTTAACTAAATTTAATTAATTTATAAATGTATCTTCTACATCATTTTCACGTTTACGAGAATATGAGTTCGATCATGACTATTTTTAATTTATAAATTTATGTTTTGTTATATAAATGACGAAACAAAAAGAAATGGAATGGAAAAAAGGAATGACATATGTAAAAAACAAAAAGAGTAGACTCTGCACGCGTGCTATAAATATTAAAAAAGTTGCAATCACTGATATAATGTGTGAATTATTATTTAATTAGAAAAACATCTAATAAAATAATCAGGAAATGCAAGAAGATATATTTTAAAATTTTAATTTCTTAAAAAAAAAGCATGAAAATAAAAATAGAACCAGTTTATAAATTTTATCAAATTAATTTAAGCCATTTTAAAGCAGATTTAAATTACTTAAAAATTGTTTTGATCTTTGCATTCTGCGTTCCACGCTGATAAACATGTTTTTTGCATACAAATGATTTTTTTTGGCACGCTTTGAAATTCATGAAATTTTTGTTAGATTCACATTCACAATGGTGCAGCTCAATTTTTGAAGATTACGCTTAGACTTGGGTGAGATTTTTCTTGACCACATTTTCATGGCAATAAACGTTAATAGGTCGTTTCAAAAGCTTTTTGCTATTGTTTAAAATTAACAAGTTATAGTTCGCATACAGTTTATACCAATTTTGAAATATGTAACTCATTTAAGTATTAAAAGATTTGCATTATTTTTCAATTTTTTTTTTTATTTTGATTTGGAATGTCTGATAATTTGGTTTTTAATGCAATAAGAATTTTCAGTATTCAGTCTCTTTCCATTTTCTCGCTATTGTCTGTTTAATTTGTCAACCGAATATCTATGTATATTAGGGTAGGGTCTCGAAATGGTTTATATCGTGCTACGAAAAATTTCTACTTAATACACATATGTTGTATATCAATCAAGTTTGTGTTGAAAAATTAACACAAATTATTCGATATTATGATAATTAAAACTATTATCATCATACATACAAACATATTAATTATAGAATCAAGCAAAACAAGTTACTTGACATTTTATAAACTTGTTATGTGCAAAAATTTATATGCAATGACTGAACAAAAATAAAAATTTTATTTAAATTTCTAAATTTTTATGATCCCAAAATTGGTCGCTGACTGGTTTCTGTGCTATACTGATACATGGCCATGTTTTATAGATTATAAACCAAGATCAAGGTCGGCATAGTTTTTGGCATATGCAAACAATCCTAAAGCAAGCAAATAAATTCAAAATATATTTAAATAAAAATTTAAGCTGATGGAACACTAAGAAATATTTACAAGCGGGGAATACCCTTTACAAATTGAACAAACTCTTGCAAAATTCGAATGCAATTTCACGCTCTTCACTGCAATTTGTCAATGCTTTCGAAAATTTTTGAGTAATTATTGTTATTATGAGTAATTAACTAAAAGGGCGTTTACAGAAGCTAACAAATTTATCTTGACAGCTGTGTCAATTGTTCGCAGACTTTATATTTATTATTTAGTTTCTTCTTCTTCTTCTACAATGTTTATTAAAATCTTTGTTTGAACTTCGTTGTTTCAGGTTATTCAAACGTATGCTCAACGGCCTTTATGAATGACGATGTTGCGGTCGAAGACCGGTTTTTCCTAATAGTAACAACTAAATAAAAAAAAAAAATAAAAATAATAATAAAATTAGATAATTCTGTAGTTTTGTTAGTTTACGTTGTATTAAGAATAATATGCGCGCAATTTTGATGTTCATCGACGCGACGGCGCATAGCCGCCTTCAAGCGTTTACGATGCAAACTTTGATGTCGAAGAGATTCGAATTTACAAAAACAAAAAAAATGGAAAAAAAAGAAAACCTAAGTTACATGTTTATTACAAGCGAATGTTGAGTTTCAGTCTTATTTCAGATCTACACAAAGCTTCATCATCATGGCTACAGCGAAATTTGTAAGTGTTGCGAACTATTCGATTGGAATGTAGTTTAGCTGCAACAAGTAATTTTAGTCTAATTTAAAAAAAAAAAACGAATTATACTAAAATAAATTATAAATATTTCAGATTTAATAACTCTAACTAATGGAATATTTAAATTGTTACAGCTGCTCTTGGCTCTAGTTATGGTGTCGCTGTCCGCCAGCGCACAAGCTGGTGTCTTGGATAATATTTTTCCAACCATTATGCAGCAATATTATAGCTTTGCACCTTATAAGGAGGGCTACCGTTTCAAGTATGTACTAAATTATGAGTGCTTTGAATATTTTCTATATTAAACTAAATTCCTTTTTATAATTGTGTAGCCTCGATGAGCCCAACGGCAGCAAACGTGAGGAAATTGGTGTCATCATGAATCCCGGCACTGATCAACAAGAACTCGTCGTTATGGGTAGCTACACATCTTATGATGAAAAAACTGATACTGATACAACAGTCGTGTACACCGCTGATAAGGATGGTTACAAGCCACGTGTTATGATCAAGAATCGAAAACTAAGCGCCAGTGCTCTTAAATCTGCTGCTGGTTAAGGTTTTGTTTGTTTGTTTGTTTCAATAAAATAAAAGTGATATTTTGTATTAAAAAAAAAAATTTAAATCGGTTTTAAATGTTTTGATTAAAAATATTTCAACAACGAAATCAAAAGTTTTCCGTAAGATTGATAGGTTTTTATGCCCTGTAAACAAGGGGTAAAAAGGGTATACTAACTTTGTGCAAATGTATGTAACAGACAGAAGGTGGCTATATAGACCCTGTTAAGTATAAATATTCTTGGTCAGCATTGATAAATGAAGTCGAACTAGCATTGTCCGTCTGTCCATCTGTTCGTCCGTCCGTCTGTCATGCGTCTGCCGTATGAAAACGATTATCTCGGAGACTATAAGAGCTGCCATATTTGAAACTTAGACTCTCCTAAGCCGTCAAGTATGCACCTGCAAACGGTTTTTCTCTGGCCCCATTTTAAAGGGTATCCCCATACAAATCTACTCCAAAATTTTTGTTTTTTGCATAAAAACATCATTGTTTCTTATTCTAGGAAGTCTAAATTTAGTAATAATTATGTCTTTGATAATGAAATGAAATATCCCAATATGGGTAGGACCAATAAAATTTTAGGTATAGTCCCCATACAATTATACCCCATTTTTAAGTTTTTGTGTGAAAATTCAATATAATGATAGGACTTAACTTAAGTTACAAAACGATTGGGTACAGGGTATCTTATAGTCGAGCATACTCGACTTCATAGCTCTGTCTTGTATTTTTTTTTTCTTTTTATTTTGTTATTGTTGTTTTTTTTTTACCAAAAAGAAGATTTGTTTTATTAGAAATGACTTGTTCAGCAGGTTCTAAAAATTTTAAAACGTCATATTTGACATTTATTTTTGAAAATATGCTCAGTAAATAACTTTTGAGTATGTTACGCTAAAGAAAGTGAAACAATTATAGCGCTCTATAAATGTCAAAATTAATACTGAGGAATACATTTCGATTATCATAAGCGAATATCAAAATGATGCATCTAATATGGCAGATGACATGCATCAAATGTTACGTAGAACTATCTACGTTAAATGTTGTATGACAGGTATATAAGTTTCGGTCCTATCGAAGTGGTATGTAGTTTTGCTTGTTTTTAATTAATTAAATTTAAATTGCTTTCCCATTCATAATGTGTGAGAAATTCAAACAATCAACGCATAATTTTTAAAAGCTAGGCTAGTAATGTTCTTTTAATAATCTTAGGAATCTCAGGTATATATAAAAATTTGGTATTATATATTTTTGATCAAATTTTGCCAAAAAGTACTGAATAAACCAACATTTTCTTTAGTAGATAATATCACTTTTATTGACGTTATATAACAAATAAAATTTAACCAGCAGAAGATTTAAGAGCATTGGGGCTCAGTTTACGGTTCTTGAACATTGTGCGTGGCTTGTAACCATCTTTGTCGGCGGTGTACATGACTGTTGTTTCAATTTCAGTTTTCTCATCGTATGTTGTATAGCTGCCCATAACAACGAGTTCTTCTTTGTCAGTACCGGGATTCATGATTATACCAACTTCTTCACGTTTGCTGCCATTTGGCTCATCAACGCTAAAAGAGTAATTGAAACCTTAAAAAAACGAACTGAAACATTTTTTTTTTTTGTAGTTTAATACATACTTGAAACGATAGCCCTCTTTATAGCTAGATGCAAAGCTATAGAACTCATTCACGACGGTTGGAATGACATCGTCCAAAAATCCTGCACTTGCGCTGGCGGACAGCACCACAACAATAGTTGTCAAGAGTAACTGTAACGATTAAAGTATTCAATAAGTTGGTATGATATTGTATTGAATTTTGTTATTATATAAATTTAGTTTAATTATTTATTTTTTTTTATGGTTCAAATTAGTTCGAAACACTTGATGCAATTTAAACACAATCCAATGGAATAACTCTCGAAACTTACTAATTTCATGTTGAAGCTTTTCGCGTGAAAGACGGAAACGCACTGTGGACGAAGCGATCTATCTGTTGTCAATTTATTTAAAATTTTTATATGTTAATATGTATTTTGTTTTTTTTTTTTTTGTTTAATAAATTATTGTGTATTTTGGTAGTTCTCATTTTGTTTTGTCTTTATTTTCGCACAGTTGTTGTGAGCTATACAAAACATAGAAATAGATACATCTGTGAATATAAGATACAAATGTTGCTACAAATAAAGTGGAGAATTTTTAGTGCGTCTTCGTAAACCTGAATTTTAAGAAACCCCAAATCAAAAGAGAAAAAAAGAAGAAATAATAATAATAATAATTAAATGAATATTGAAATGAAAAATAAATCGTAATAAAAAAAGCTATACTGTTTTCAGACTGAATAAAAAAATAAGGAGATACCCCATAAAGTTTTTAGACTTTTAAACTTTATATCTAAATACAGAGGCCAGATCAACAAATTATTACCACTGGATTGAAATGTTTTTTTTTTAAATTTTTTTTCCTGAAATCGTATTTTAAGTAATTTAGAAGTACTTGCAGAGATTAGAAAAATACTAAACTTTGATGCAGAGCTAATTTACTTACATTTTTATTTACTTTTGCGTTTTCAATCAAATCATATGATTTCATTTCTAGGTACTCTGAAACTTGCAGCATTTTTTCATCAATGTAATCGCTTTCATTAGTATTTATAACCAGAAAAAACGCTGCAGTAGAGTTTACTTCACTATTGTATTCCCTATACCCAGAAAATTTAGGGTAAATTTGTAGTTTGACTCTCCTTTCAATGCTGATCAAGAATAATATATTTTTTGTAGGGTCTAATATGCTTTCTTCTGTCTGTTACATACATTTACACTTTACTTAACATATCCTTTTACCCTTCGGGTGTAGGGTATAAAAAGAATGCAAATGTAAGATCTTCAACGGTACGCAACCGGCTTGAATTTTTGAATGCAACAAAATTAAAATTAACATCAAATATATTAAATATAAATTTCATAGAAATATATGAAACGTAATCTAGATTCAGATATTGTTTATTTTATTTAAATGACATGTTTTAGTCTTATTTTTGATCTTCAATGAGCTGCATCATGGCTTCAGCGAAATTGGTGAAAGTTGCAAATATTTCAATGGGATTTAAGTTAAATTCTATTTTGAAATGTAAAAGGTGCTTAACATAATTGTACGACAATTGAAGGGATATCCTGCATTTTCGAAGTCACTAAAATTTTGTATAAGAGTTTTTCAAATTTGCTCAATTTTGAGTTTAAAAGTAGGTATGAAAATTTCATGTAATTATGTTAAGCACCTTACATGGAACAGATTTAGCTTTGCTGGAACGTATCAGACATATTTTTCAGAGCTTTATGAACGGGTTTGCGTCAGAATTAATGGTCTAAGCAAAACATAAAGAAAATAAAATTGTTTTCATATAATTTTATATGGATTTAAATAACTTCAAGGAGTGGAGAGCATACCCGTTTATTACATAGATCAATTTTGTTTGAATTAAAATACGAGCTCTCAAGAAAACTAGAAAATAATTTAAATTTAAAAAAATACTTCGATTATTACAGCTGCTCTTGGCCACTATTATGATGGTACTGGCCGCCAGCGTACATGCTGGTTTTTTGGACAATGATGTCCCCACCGTCGTAAATGAGTTCTACAGCTTAGCATCTAGTTATAAAGAGAGTTATCGTTTCAAGTATGTATTAAAATAAACAAAATCCTTTCAAACTATTTGTTTTAAGGTTTTAATTCTTATAATATCTACAAATATACTCTGCCAGCATCAATTATATAAATGGCAGCAAACGTGAGGAAATTGGAATTATCATAAATCCCGGCACTGAGCAAGAAGAACTTGTCGTTATGGGTAGCTATACTATCTACGATGGAAAAACTGAAACTGAAACAACTGTCATGTATACCGCTGACAAAGAAGGTTACAAACCACGCACTATGCTGAAGCACCGCAAAATGTCCCCGCATCGTTTAGGTGCTGTGTCCCTAAAAACAGCGGCGGGTTAAATTTTAATGAATTAAAATGTTTGCGCAAAGTTATATAATCTATAATAAAATTTAAATTGTTTTTAAATGCACCAAACTGGTTTCCATTTATTTGTTTAGCACATTTAAATAACAATATGAAATATTTTAAGAAAGGCTTGTGATATATAATATACGATGAAATTGAATTTTTTTTCTATTTATTTTTTTATTTTGAATGAAGAAAGAATTAATAAAAAATAATAATAAATTAAGGCATTATTTGTTATAGCTAATCCAGTAAGACGATTCAAATAAAACTTAATTTAGACAAACTGGTGTGTAGTACTGTTTGAAAATGTCATTTGAATAAGACAAAATTTGAGTAGCATTTTGTGCTTTTAGGCACTCATTTGAAATACTTTTCGATTTTCAACTTGTTTTATGAAATAGAAAAGAACTGTGCTCTTATTTCTTAATATCACAGACAAAGAGCTCCACTCTATTTTAGTGTATCAAACGCATAATAATTTGAAATTCAAATTAAGATACATATTTAGTTAGCAAGCTTTAATTTTTTTGTTAACCAAATACACAAACCAACTGATTAACAAAAAGCTTTTCGAAGCACCCTGTTGTTGCCGTTTTCCATTAGCTGTTAGTTTGATATGTACGTTCCTGAGTTACCAATTTAAATCGTTTCCGTCTGTCTTTCTGCTTTTCTATTTTCTGTTTTGTAATTAGTATTTTTATTTTCAATTATTTTATTAGACTATTTTTCAGTAATTTATGTACATTCTAACTATTTCATTCAATGAAACCAGAGTATCAACTTTAAGATATAGTCCTCATACATTCCATCTGCCCACTTTTGAGTTTAAATATGAAAGAAGTTATTATTATTTAATGTATTCACTAAAAAAAAGACTTCTGATGTCAACCCATGTGTACTTCTGATATGATTTGAATCTCGCCAATATATCTTACAGTAATCATAAAAATTCATCACCCAAGTGCGGTCAGGACTATTTTTTTGTAAAGCACCATAAAATTTCTGAATTCGGCTACAATCGAATTAATACCTGAAGGTATCGATATTTGCATTCATACTAAAATCGAAAAAGCATCGATATTTTTTACTTGCATTAAACGCTAAAAAGTATCGATGCTAAAAAAATGGAATTTATTCTGCCAAATTTTTTTGAAATAATTCAGTTTTCTTTTAAAAATTCAAACAATTTTTGAACTTCAAAACAAGCCTTGTAATATTTGTATCTTTTTTACATTTTACATTACTAAACTGTTGCTTATATACATCTTCTATAGAAAGATCAACTGTATAAAATAAAAAGTTAATTAAATTCTTTTTTTTTTTTTTTTGTTAATTTTTAAATCAAAACAAATTTTTTGCGCGGTAATTTTTATAGCGAATCAAAACAAACACCAAAAAAAAAAAAAAAAAAAAAAAAAAATAAACAAACTAAAATTAGCGGCAGTTTGTGTAGTTCAATGTATGAAAAACACAAAACGTTCTCATAGATACACGTACTGCAATACAATATTTTGTTGGCGCACTTTATTGTTGTTGCCACAGGTAACTGACCAGGCATAAAGCGTCCCAAACAGAGAGTACAATCGAGCTTGAACTACTATGACTGACATAAAGCAAGAGAAAACAAAACAAAAACAAAAAACAAAAAAATGCAAACAACCCATCAATTGAGTATGAGCGATACAACTACAGATGCATTATGCATACATATGTGTGTGTATATAGATCTGAATGAACCACCACCGTATCAGAATGAACCAAGCACAGAACTTTACGCTAAATCCAAAAAAGTGAATTCAATTCTGTTTAGTTTTTGAGCAACTATCGGACGCGATTGAAGCGCATAAATTCGTAATTTCACAAAATATTCGAATTAAAAATATCATAAAATTTTTATATTTATTTATTAAAAAGTGCTTTGGGAATATTTATGCTAAAAATATTTATTTAAATAAAGTAAATTTTAAAAGTATTTAAAATTAAATTTTAAAGAACTATTTAAAGTGAGAAAAAACTATGAGCTAAAATGTGAATCACGTGCCTTACTTTCACTTTACTACATATTGCAAGTGTTGAAGTACAAATGTATCTGTATCTGTGTCTGTGCATAGTTTTTGGCACTTAAAGCGTAAAGAAACTATTTTGCAAATACTTGAAACAATTCAATGAATGCCATAAAATGCAATTAACCAAGAACGTTTAGGGCCAATGCCAAAGTTGTGTTACGTCTTGCTTGCTTCCATTCGTCCTGCCAGCTTTTCCGCTTCATGTTCAGTCTAAAACGTTGTCGCGTTTGTCGCTGTGACGTTGCTGTTACGTTGTTGTGACATCAATTTTCAGTCATTGTAACGTATCGCGTCGACCCATTAAAACTTTATAAATTATTCCGTTTAAAAAACCAAAAACGCGTCAGGGAATATACATTTTTTTTTGTTCATTCTGTGATGTTGTTACTTAGAAAAATTATTGTGACTGTAACATTTTTAGCGTTTTTTAACGCTTTCCAAAAAATGCACAAATGCCGAATCTGGTTTGCCTTTGATACAAATAAGTCATGGTAAGTTAAACAAAGCAATTGTTAAAAAAAAAAAAATAAAAATAAAAATGTAATTATTTAGTCAGCTGCATGATTTTCAATTGTTTATAAAAATATGTTTTTTTTTTTTTTAAACCTAAAACGACCAAATTCACACTTTCATTGTTCCCAATTTGTTGTTGTGGTCAAAAGTTAAAAATTCCGATAGAGCGTAGGCGTAAGACAGCAATGCTGACCTTAATGGATATGCGTCAGTGCACATTATGTGATGCGTAAGGGTTTATTATTATTTTTATTGTACCTGTTATTTATTTTTTATACCCGTTACACATAGTGTGAACGGGTATATTCAGTTTGTCAAAAGTTTGTAACGCATTGAAGGAGGATCGGAGACCCCATAAAGTATATATATTCTTATCAGCGATGAGACGGATCGATCTAGCCATGTCCGTCTGTCTGTTGTCCGTCTGTTCGTCTGTTTGTTTCTATGTTAAAGATATTGGGCTGAAATTTTAAACTTAAGCTTTCTCGGCAACGACTAGGTTAAGTTCGAAAATGCCATTTTTAGGTATAGCCCCCATACAAACTTATCGATTTTTTGGATTTTTTTTTTTTTTAGGAATTATTGGGTAAAATAAATTTTTTTCAAATCCAGGGTCAAACAAGCACACGCCCATGAACGGTATTTATTTAGATTTTTTTATTATTTAAAAAAATTTTAAAAATCGAATGTGAGGTTTAGTAAATTAGAATCGCATAATTGCACCTCCTTGTTGCTCCAACGCGAAAAAAAAATATTCTTCAAATTAATTCTTCATTAAAGTAAATTAGTCGACCAACAATTTAGGACAATCAATAAAAATAATTGCAATGAGCTTTAGGAGTAAGGCGAAAATACATTTTCTTTTCATCAAAAATAAACACAGGTGTCGAAATATGCGTTAACTTTAGTTGCCCCGAATATAAACGTGGGTAGCGTGATATTTAATAAATTTGGCTTATGAAGATAAAATATAAAATATGTATTATGACTTACTAGAGAAATCTCAATTAGGGTTTGGTTTGATTCGATAAGCGCTTTCAAAATCTGAGGTCGAAATGGAGTTTACATATTATATGTTGCACTGTGTTATCGAACCGATCAAAGAATTCGAATTATCGAAAGCAATGCCCACTATAGACGCGACATTTTTCAGCATTAAAAAAGTAGAAATATCACAAGATATGTAATGGAGTTACCCACTTACTTACTGCTATACAATTTTATAAATTTACCTAATAGTACATACATACTTTTTTTTTGTTTCCATTTACTTTTATAACTTAACTTAAAAAAAATTATCAAAAAATATAATTAATTTCTCAAAATAGAACCACATGGAGGAATACGATGTTTTTTTCAAATTCAACAATTTGTCAAGGCTCTTTAAAGAGACATTCTTTAAATAAATAAATAAAATCCGGCAAGTGGAACCAATAGTGCTATACTTTCATTTAAAAATAATTGTTTATTTGGCTTATATAAAAGATGATATCTCGTGCCTCATTGAAGATCACATAAAGGCCAGTTAAATTGTAGAAAAGCCTAAAATGCTAGTTTACAAATGTTGACTTTATCTCGTGATCTGGTTTATTATCAAGTTTTTTTTTTTCATGTATTTTGAGGCGCAGATTCAAAAAATGTACACCAAATATTTTTTCTTGGGAGTCGCTTTCTAAGACTTTTTAATATTATTACTAGAAGCGTGGCTAATTCTATAGATATCTTTATAAAGCTGGCCTGTTTATTGTTTGAAAGGTATTTACTTACCCTAAAAGATGAAATGCTTTTGAACTGTTAGGCATGTTTGTTCGCTTAATATTGACCGTTTGACAAGTTGGTACTCTTATTTACGCTTCCACCACAATCATTTGGAATATTTTATTACGAATTTATGAGCTGACAACGAAGTATAAGGCGAAAGATTACGACTGGACATATCCACAATCGAGATGGAGTATGATGACTTTGATATAAGCCAATGATTCGATGTGAAATAATCAAAACATCAATTTTTTGGGAAAAGTAAAATTTAGGAGTAAATTTTTTTACCCTTTTTCGTATTTCAATAAGTGAATTTTTGACTATTGGAAATATTTGGCTATGATAGAAAAAGAAATACATAACAAATTAAGGATGATAAAGGTCTTTTTTGTTCATCTTCTAAAGAAGAGATAACAAATTCAGGATGATAATAGGTCTTTTTTTTTGTTCATCTTCTAAAAGAAGCTAACAATTAAGGATGAGTATAGTCTTTTTTTTTTTGTTTTTCAAAGAAGAGAAAAAATTAGATATTTTTTTTGTTATCTTCTAAAAATAAGAGATAAATAAATTTAGTTCACCTTCTAAATGAGTTATATGTTTCACAACTCTCAAATTCACCTACCCACCTATTTTCTTAATGCATTTTTAAATCAAGATAAAGATTTCAATTCCAGTTAAACTTCTTACTTTGATTGATCAAACAAACATGCACCAAAAATATAAAAAAAAAAGAATTTTATTAGGACAAACCAAGAAACGAACTCACACCAATTTAATCAATGTACATAAGTGCATAATATATTAGTATTGGTATCGAATATAAAATAAAACCCTCCAAGGCACTCGTTTTCAGGTCCTTAATAACGTTGGCAGGCAACACAATTTGACGATTTGTCGATAAACAATGTCTGCAAAGTTTTTATGCGCCAAAATAAAACTTGTTGTAGTTCATATACAAGACAAGACAACAATTACGACGAATGTTTCTATAGTTACAGAAAGAGGTTCAAGAAACTATGCGAACTACTTCCTGCCTTAGGCTAATAACGAAGTCAATGAAATTTATTTAACCCGTTTACGCGTAACTTCATTTATTATGTCGAATTTCTGCTTGCAGACGATTTAGGCGATGACTATCCGGAAATGCAAGAGGAAGTACATCTGGAAGACTTTTTCTGGACTGGCTCGGGTGATGGGCCGCCTGAATTTTTAAAAAAGGTGCATACAGGCATAAGCAAGGGCAAAGATGTTATAGTAAAAACTGAAACTGTCGTGGCCACTGTCTATGTCGATGGCAATAATGTGAGTTGTATACAAACTGGAATACTTTGGCGTGTGTAAGATTATTTAATTTTTTTTTTTTGTTAATTTGCATGCAACAGGAGATCGATATACCGATTTGTTTAGATTGCTTTGGTGACGATGGCGGTGGTGGTGGTACGGGCGTTAATTGGGGCGTAGGTGGCAGCATGCCGCCGCTTAATTACTCGGCAACAGATAGACGCTATTGGTTACTGACAGTCATGTCCGGCTTTTTATACACAAAAGGATAATCCAATGCTAGAGGCAAAATTGGCGAGCCTATATCGTTTGGCATTTACAAGGTGCGTGAGTTGAGCGTGAGTAGTGATATGTATGAAATAATTTCATGTTTATTTAAAGCAGACAGCAAACACGTCATTTGGGCATAAATGGTGTACAACAAATTGCCGGCATTTCAGTTTCAACAGGAAGAGAACGTAGACAACGTACACATTTGGATGTAACAACAGAGCAGCGTAAGTACTACGACATATCATAAGGTTTTCAAAAGTATTAGAATTTTATTATTAATGTAAATTATAGCACCTAAAATGGATGTTGAAGTATTGGATATGTCATCCGATAGCACAAATAACATCAAAAAGACATTAGCCGATATTCCATTTCCACCAAGAATAAATACTGAATGGGCAACTTCCTCTGAGGAAACTGAGACACTACTAAAGCAGACCACTACCAAGCGTACGATGACAACAACAGTAACAACGGAGACGCCAACTACTTCCAGCATTGAAACAGAAACTGATTCCACAGATTTTTCGGCATATGTAACACTTGTGCCCTGGGAACTAATACAACACAGTGCTAAATCGGAGAAGCAACAGAGCCCAGCAGCAGCAGCACCACAGCCCTTTGTCTACAGACCACAACAGCCTCGAGGCGATCGAGTGCGAGTCATCATACATAATATCACACAAGTTACTGAGAATGATGTGCAGAATCGTAATATCGGTGGTGCCTACGATGAAGAATTTAATCTAAAAATGTTGGTCCAAACTAAGTATTATTTTTTTTGCTTTATGCTATTTTAAAATTTTGCATACACTTTCAGCGATGAGCGCCCCATAGCGAATCAAACGGAGCTGATATATTCGGTGCTGGTAAATGAACGCCCAGTTTTGGCAATAACTGCGGCTAATGATATGAAATTTGTTAGTCAATCTGAGGTAACCAAAGCTATTGGCAAGGATGTCTACATACAAGCAGAGCGTAAGTTGACTAGATTGAGTTTTCGGATATTATTACGAATCATTTTTTGTATTTACTAGCTTATCTGCGAGAACCTTTGGCAACACCATTAGCACCGGCAACGCACAGCAGTTCGGTAGGATTTTTCGATTCCATACAAAATAATCCAGCGCTGGTTATAGTCAGCTCTCTGGCAATACTTCTCTTGCTGCTCTTATTGGTTGCTTTGATGCTTATGGGGCGTGCACATCGCAAAGAATCGCAGGTGACTCGGTAAGTTGCTTATGACAACTCTTCTAGTTCAAACTATACAGTTTCATTTACTTTTAGCGCCTCCAGTCGCAATGAGCTACTCTCAGAGAGTCAATCGGTGCGTCCCAGTTCACGTGGCACTACAGCGCCCGATACAGAACGTGCCACCACATCGCATTCGCGTGATGTTGGTGTACAAAACTTTTCATTTGAAACCGAAACAGGTCAGCCGGTGCGTGAGGCGCGCATACATTTTCCCGAACCACCCGATGTGCATTCACGTCGTGATTCGATATCGTCAACAGAAAATACATCTGATTCCTCAGTTTACTGTCCCATTAATCCGCCCAGTGCCGATGTTCAGCGCATATTGGATGAAAAGGCAGCAACGCTATTCGAGCGCCATAAGCGACGTCATCATCAATACGATCGTGCAGAGGGACGTGAGGATACTGTTTATACTTCAGTTGTTTCGGAGAAAAAATCAGGTGATAAATTACGTAATGTGAAGGCCAAGCGTCGTTATCTGTCCGAGAATCGTGTTGGTTCACTAGAAACCAGTCCCACGCAACAACGCTCCATACAGAGTTCGGGTGATGAAATGCTTTCGCCAGATGCAGTGCGTCGCAGCTATGAGGCATTCAATCCACACAATAATTATCATCGTAATAAGCTATTGCATCAGAAGACTGTCTTCGCCGACAAGGAGTACGATGAAGAAATGGCCAGTACCCAAGCAATCAATAAGGAAATTATACGCGCATTGCAGCCATCAGAGCGTTCTTCGGATACGGCCAGTGTTGGTTCATTTCTTTCAATGTCATCCGTACGCGCATTTCCAAAGAGCGCATTACCAGAGCCATTGAATCGTGTGCTGGATCCAGTCTTTGTAACATACTACGACAATGTGGATGATCTCAAGCCGGCTGCAGTGCATCAAGCTTCAGCGAGATCACAAAAATCTTCAATGCAAGGAACAAGTAAATCGCGTTCCTTAAGCAAGGATGCAATCGCAACTATAGACAGTTTTCCAAGTCCAAAAGCGCCTATGAAATCAACACGTGCTGCCTCGCAAAGCGATAATCCCGATCCGGGTGTTGTTGGTCCTGTTGTCTGGGAACGACACAAAAAACGCATACACAGTGCCGATGCGAATATGGGTAATGCTGAAAGTGGGGCGCATAAAGTGGGGCAACGGGAACGGGAACGAGAACGTTTTTAAGGCTGTCTCACCTAAGACAATATTTATATACAATATTTATTTAAGTCTTATTCTATATCTGCAAAACACATACTAACCGCTACTGTAAACTAACTAAATTGTAATGTTAACGCTGTAGTGTATTATTTGTTGAATGCACATCCAACACACAAAAATGTACAAATAACTCTGAAACTGAAACCAATGTACAACCAATGTAATGTCCACCTTAAAAAAAAATGCAATTAAAATGCCACAATCGAAATGTAATTATCAGTTTAAAAAATCCAAATAACAAAAATCTAACTAAATCAGCAAATGTAATCAGCAAACTACTCCTTCCCGTCTTGTCCACTACATAAGTACTATCTTGCCATTGATGTGTACCAACAACAACTTAACAACTCCTTCCACAATCTTCCGCAGACGAGTTGAACGAATTTGAGGGCATGACGTCGGGCTACAGTCCCACGCACGATCCTTCAGCGATACGCAATCATTACGAGGGTCTACTAGAAGGTGCCATACAAATGTACTCCAGCCAAGACGATTTGCCGATGCCATTGCCGACACGGGATTTCACCAACAGTCGACGTGCAACAAAACGCGAGAATCGTGGTTCATCGGCTGGCTTGCCAAGGTTCTTACAAAAAATTTAACTTATAAAACAAACATCTAACTTAGTTTTTTACTCTTTTGTTGTATTTTTAGCTATACATCTAAAACCTATAACACTATGGAGCGTCCAGCGACGGCACAACCGGAAAAAAACCACAAAATCAAATCAGTCAACTCAACCGCCTTCGCCTACTACCAGCGCTTGGGGCGGTAGCCATGGTTCACATTCGCCGATTGTGCGTCCTCTCAGCGCTGGACCTTTTCACCGACCGGAATCTATAGCTGAGCGACGTGGCAATAATAGCCGTGATAATATTGTCGTTGCCGCTACTGCGCCGCTAATAGAAGCCATACAAACCGAGATGCGCCGATATAAGCACGAACAAAACTGAATACCCCATTGCGAAATTTCAAATCATGGTGTTTTTTTTAAATATCTACTCTATTACTTATATGCTATACAAACATATATAATATTTAAAATCTTTATATTCTGTCCATAAATCAGTAAAATAAAATACAGCAAATTATATAAAGTTTCTAAATTTTATTGGATGCTCTGCTGTAATACTCAAAATAAAAACTTGATAGAACGCACCAACGAGTTAACCTGTAGTCGAATTGCAGATGTCTCGCCGATAAGCTTACAGCTCATTGTTCATGCGATTACGGAAATCACTCAATCCCACTCTGAGAGGTCCAATGATTTTTCGAAGAATATATCTCTAGAACACATTAATCGCCAACAAAACCACTTGTGGTCCAAGCTTCTGCGCTATGAAACAGGACCGGGATTATTACCGGCCGATTATAGATCTTGAAGAGCTTAAAAAACATCGATTAGCAAGAGCAATTCTTTATTTAATTATTGATTGGCAAGATGTGATACTGGTTTACGCTAGCTACGAGGTAGAGTAGACGAAGTTTCTTTTTTTCTCCGATAGTTCCGTTGAACTGGACTTTTTCAGAATCACTTTCTTTAAGAATATAGATTTTTTCGAATATATAATCCCTCTTAATTGTTTAGATTTCAATATGTATAGCTCAAAAACTAGAAGAGTTAACAAGTTGAGTTCTTCGAGAGAAATTAAAGATGTGTTTTCGAATATTCGAATTTGACAAATCCGCAAATTAAAAGTCTTTTTGCAATATTTTGCAATATTTTGAATTTTTTTTTTTTGTTTTATTCTTTCATCTCAAGCGTCCTGAATTTTATAATTTTATATACAGACATAAATATTATTAATAATAATATTCAAGTAAAATTGAAATATATTACAAATTATTTAATTAAAAAGTTGAAATAATGTTAAGACTTTCATTGCAAAGAAATTTTTCTTTTTTTCGATCAAATAAACTTTGCAATGAAAGCCCTCACCAGCCCAAATACTTTAATTGTTTTTGTTTTATAATATATTTTCGAAAATACTAGAACACCTGAATATACATATAAAGTATTTAAATAGATCTTTTTGTTGTTCAAATTCAAAGTTTTTGTTTTTTTTTGTTTTAGATTATTTGTTGCATAATTATTTAAGTTAAACATTTTATACAAAGTGCAATACAATATTTTACAAATTTTTTATTATGTGCGTTTTTCTTCGCTCCTTTCGGGGGTCCATTTTTTTGAATGTTGTTGTTGTTGTTATTGTTGTTGCATTTAATAATTTTCTTTTTGTCCTTTTTCAGCATTTGTTAATTGAAATTCACGTTCATCTACACTACGTTTGCCAAGACGTGGTCCAAACCAGAGTCCCGTATTAGCGCTAGGTCCAGTACGTTTCTCAAGTGCCTGTTGTAGTGCTACAAGACGTGCCCATTTACGCATTTCCAGATCATTACGTCCAACACGTGGAAAAGCTATGAGACTGGCGCGTTTATCACTTTTTGGATATTCTGAAAAAAAAAATATTTAAAATTATAAAAATAAAAAGTACGCTAAAAAATTAAAAGCACCTTCATAGTCCTCGAGTGATGCCGAATAAAGTGCATCGAATGCCAAGGCATCTGCATCATGTAAATTGTTTTCAGCGGCCATACTTGGATCACTGCGTCCTACGCGTGGAAACGCATAAAGACCAGAGTTGCCACCAGCGCGTCGATTTTTATTCTGTTCAAGATCTATACGAAAATTGTTTTTTAATTTTTTAATTATTTCAATTTTAAGCACACAGTAGGCAGAAGTTTTATTTCTTGAAAAAATATATTACAATTGAACTTTAAGCAGAGAATAGTAAAGGGATAGAAAAACTTTTGTGCATAGCTACGAGACTACAAAATATTTACATTGCTCCATCAATAAGCAAATATTAAAAGTAACATTGCTGTTCTCAATTCTACTTTTAAAAGATTTTAACAGTTGTATCGATTTCTCGATTTCACTTTCGATTAAATCTTGTGGAAATAAGTGCTAATAAGTGCAGAAAAGATGAAAGTTTAAATAAGAAAATTTAAATGTAAAGCAAATATTAAAGAAACATAACAATAATTTTGATATACTTGAAAAACTGGGTCTTCGATTGTTCTGATCTGTAAAAATTATAAAAAAAATTTATGAATGTTTTTGTTGTTGTTGATCCAATTAAAAAAATAAATAAAAGGAACTTCGATTTAACCGAATCTTTGGAGTGTATTGAACGCAGATAGATGAAATTTGGTGCAAAAAAAAAAAAAAAAAAATTAAGCAGTGTCATGCTATGCCGATTTCTTCGTACAAAAAAAAAAAAAAAAAACAAGAAGGAACGCTGCATACTTCTAGATACCCTAGACTACTATATACACTATACCAAAATGTAATCTTATTTATTTTTTTTTTTATAAAATTATTTTCAAAAATTTTCAATATCGGATAACTTTTGTATTGGAGCTATAACATATAATGTTAACCGAAATCTTCTTTACTTCAGTAAAGTATCATTTTTGAATATATTTGTGAACTATCTACCAATTATGATAATTGTTTCAACATTATTGTGATGTGCATAAAATTAAATTAAATCAATCAGTTCTTAATTTACATATTAATTTAATTCATTTCCTTCGCTAAAATAAAATTTATTCAAATAGTCAAATTATTTTGTTTTTGGTTACATTAAATCAATCAATTCATAAATTAACATAAAATAATATTGTTTCAGGTAAATGTTTTTGCCTTTCATATTTATTTGTGTGGAAATATAAATGTAATTTTTTTTTATTTGCATGAAGCACATTTTTTGAATTTTATTTTGTATTTTGCAAAAATACTTCTTCCCATATTTTTTTTTGTTGAAATATTTTTTTTTTCGAAAGTCAAACAAATAACCCAAGGCAGCTGTAAAGCAATTATCCCCACTGAAAACAACAACGAAAATTTGATAATTGTTTCTCAAATTTGTCACAAAAGAAAGATTTAAGCGGATTAACAGAAACACCTTTTGTAGGCATCTAAGCTGCAAATAAATATTATCCCATCATGTATTGACATAAATGTGACATTTTCTTAAGACAAATCTTTGTTTGCGAATGTAGAATTTATGCAAATGGAATTTGTTTATTCTTGGCTTCGAATTTAAACAAATTGCAAACATGTTGCAAACTCATTTTTCTATTTTGTATTTCGATACTCCTTACTTCGTCCATTAAAGAACCATTATGCCATTTTTCATGACGGCAAAAATTATATTTGTCAAGCTTATGAATTGATTTTGTACAGATTTTATAGACGGAAGTGATCTCGGTCCCACCCATCCCGATTTTAATTTTTTTCCATTTTAAATCCCGTATTATTTTTTCAAATCGTCGCATGGGTCCCGACCGAAAATTCCCTAATCTGGTTTAAATCAGACAAATATTTTAATTTCGGGATTGTCGGGATAAGACCAATATCCGATTACACCCGCCCGATGCCTCTTATGCAAGAATTTTTCACTACTTTCCCATGGGTCCCAGTGTTCTGCGCTCATCTAAAGTCTTATACCCAAATCACGAATCCCAAAAAAAAAAAAAAAAAAAAAATAAATAATAGAATATAAAAACTTATTTAAATTTTTCAATTTCGCCATTAAAATGCTTTCTGTTTTTGTGGACTAGTTTCCGTTGATCTCTTGAAATTTTTAGAACTGTGTAAAATCCATTATAAGATTAAATCGAGTAGTTTTTCTAACATTTAAAATTTTAAAATTTAAATTTTGTCGAAAATTAAAACTTACCCGCGGCACTGAAGCCAACATAAACTAAAATTAATAAAACTGTGCACATGAATATATCCAAACTGAAGCACGATTTCATTTTTGTCAAAATTTAAAATATTTTTTTGTCACAAATATTTAAAAATATAATTTTTTTTTTAAAGCAAAACTGTTAATTTCTTGAAATGCTATTCTTTTTGTAATGCTTCTTGTTTTTATTTTCTGTTCTGTATTTTTCACGAGTCGAGATGATTACTTTTTCACGTTCACAGATATTATGCTTGCTACTTGCCGCAATTCGTGTCCTTTTATATGCAAAAAGACAAAAGAATTTGCCTACGGGCAACATCAACAGTAAATTAGCAACAGTTACGTTGCTGCCACATCTCATGTGTGTTGGTCGAAAAACAATTGGTTAGAGCAGAGGGGTATATTGGACCGTGCAACATATTTTGCGTCACAGTATCTTACGATTTGATTGTCAGCATTTCTCTAGACAAATGCTGTAGTCACAACAGGTGTCCATTATTTTTCTTTGGCAACATTTTATGCAGCAACATGTTGCGGCTAGCTTTAAAATTTCTTCCTAAAAGTATATATTTTTTCTATGTTTAAGGATATATATAGACCTATGTAATGTATCTAATGTAGTGTAATGTATGCATGTAGGTTTCTATTGATATTCATTTATTCTTCATTAATGTTTAAAAAGGTAAACTAATTAATATTCAATACACTTTATCTGCCAATTGAATAATTGTTTGATTAAAATCATTTCCATTTCCAGCCAGAATGAGGTGTGCAAATGCATGAAAGATATGTGCCAGAGGGAGTCGTATATTCGATAATATATTACATTTTTATTTTTGTATTAAAGGTTAAAACATAACCTTTATATGAGCCCTTAAATAGTCTATAAACTTAGGTTGTATCGGACGGATGACCCTCATACACCCTCTTTACGAAATATTATGTACGCCACTGATGCTCATAAGTAAGCTGTTCGAAATTTCGTATGATGAGTATTTCAGTTACGGTTTTACTGAAGTTAAAGTTTTTTCTTCGTTCATAGTTTATGAATTATCGCAACCGCAATGGGTGAGTTGATTAAAAACATTGACAATTGACATTTGTCCTTTACATACCACTTTATTTTATTTAAATTATTTATTTTGTAGAACATTTAAAAATATTTATATATACTTAGTACATATGTGTATTATTAATTTGGCACCCCATACACCCACAGACCAATCAGTCTATAGCCAGCCAGAAATCATGCGTCCAGTAACCGTTGACTTACCACGCTCACCGCCAGCAGCTGCGCCACTTTGGCCCACTTTGATGGCAGGTTTAGCGGGAGCTGGAGCAGGCTTCTTATCGTCACCAGGCTTTTTGTCATCAGGCTTCTTATCGTCTGGTTTCTTATCGTCTGGCTTCTTGTCATCAGGCTTCTTGTCGTCAGGTTTTGTAGCATCGCCTGTTTTCTTGTCATCTGTTTTAGTTTGGTCCTTTTTATCTGCTGGTTTCTTATCGTCACCAGGCTTCTTGTCATCAGGCTTTTTGTCATCTGGTTTCGCAGATTGAACTGCACCACTGCCCTTGTCGTTAGCTGCTTTATTTGTCGCTGCATCAGTTGCGCTCTTCGGCGCTGCTGCTCCGGCATCCGGCTTTGCTCCAGTCGGTGCCGCAGGTGCAGCACTCTTGGCGGCAGCAGCTCCAGTTCCTGTTGCAGGCTTAGCAGCTTCCGTTTTAGTTGCTTCCTCCTTCTTAGCAGCTGCTTCTGGTTTACTTGCTTCGCCTGGTTTAGGTACAGCCGGTTTGGCGGCAGTTTCACCTGGTTTTGTTGGCGGTGCTGGTGCTGCTGGCTTATTTGCGTCCGTGGGTTTCGTTTCGCCGGGTTTACTTGCTGCGGTCGGTGGTTTTGGTCCGGCAGCTGGTGGCTGTTGTTTAGGATCTGTTGGTTTTTTCTCATCGGGTTTCTTGGCATCAGGTTTCTTATCTTCCGGCTTTTTAGTATCACCGGTTCCAGTAGATTTCTTCTCATCAACGGTTTTCATTGAAGCACGGGCTGCTGCTAAAATTGAACCGCCACTTTCCTTCTTGGACTAAAAATTTATTAAAAATAAGATTTATTTCGAAGTTTTTATTTTTTTTCCAAACTTTTAACTTACAGCTGAAGGCTCCATAGGCTTTGGCTTTTCACCAGCATCTCCATCAGCCAATGAAACTTCATCCGCTGCCATCTTCTTCTTCATGAACTTGACGTAAGCGACACGTGTAGCACGTGTTACGTCGGCCAAATTAGGATTGTACTCTGTGGATTTGTTGAATAGTTTATTTAAAAAAGAAAAACAAATTTTTTTGACAAAATACAAAAAAAATTACCAATCAATTGATTCTGACTCATCTTGAGACCCTCATTTGCTTGTTCGATAATCTTACGTCTCAAGCTGCGCTGGCTGTGTCGTTGCATTGATGAGCGTTTCGTACCAATAGGATCCATATGCATGGTATTCTTGCGTGCAATTGCATTCCAATCTTTTTCGCCCTTCTGTGATTTCTTTTTTGCCTATGACCTTGGCCAAAGATGCGAAGATATCACGTCCTCCCTCTTCTTCAGCCATTTCCGCTTTGAGATTCTCAACAAAACCGATCTGGAAGTCCTTTAATATACGACGTTCCATAACCTTGCCCTTCTTGGTGCCGGCAGCAGCTATATTATTTAAATAAAACATAAAACTCTAAAAATCTGCTTAGTATGTCAGCTATTGAAGTACCTTGTGTCTTCTTTTCAATATCTGGTACTTCCCATTTGTTATTGGTAAATATTTCGAGCAATTCAAAGCGTAATGAACTAATATCCTGACGCACTTCAATGATGTCATCCTCAGTGATTCCATACTCGTCACGGCGTCGCTGCTCTGCTGTGATATAGCGCCGCACCAACAGTTTCATGACTTTATCGTGCAACGTTTGCGCCTTCTCCATAGATTTTCGCTAGAGTAGGGGAGAGCAAAAAAGCATCATTGTCTCAATGTCTCAAACGAAATTCAAATTCAACAGGTCAATCAATCGACTGGCGACAATAAACTAAAACACTATGATACCAAAGCGTCAGCACGCACTCCAGGAGTTGAATATTTATTGAAAATAATTTCTAGGTGATTTGTACGGATTAAGTGAAGAACCAAAACTATTTTATAACAGCCAGCGTGGGATAGGTTAGTTGTGGTTTCGGTGACGAAAGCACAAACGTTGTACATTTTTTCCTCTACTTACCAACAAGCTCCTGGTGCGTGTGTTTCGCTTCTTGCCAAATGTGTTCTTTAACATTTTCATATTGGGGCACAGATTGAATGGTGGCGGCACAGTGCCTCCATCCTCAAAGTAGCTCATCCACAGTTGGGCGCGTGCAAACTTCCATTCAGTATCGGCACGTTCCGAAATGATTTGATATGAATTCGACATCATGGCAATCAACATGTTAAGCAGTACAATGATATTAATTACGGAGTACGAGCCGAACATCAGAAGCGCCCAGAAACGTGTGAAGCTTTTAATGCCTGCCAAATCGAATGAGACCAAATCGACCAAGCCGAAGGACGCCCAAAATAGCGACTGCGATGTTTCAAACAAGCTAAAAGCATAATAAAAAAATTTTTGTTATTGGAAGATCCCTAAAAACTATATAAATATATTCTTACTCAGCATTTGATGCTAAGTTTGTCTTATTTTCTTGCTTACTTTGAAAATCGACGCCATATTGTGCAAGCTTTTTCCTGATCATCAAAATCGGCGACATCCGGATGCAAATGATAACATTTATTTTTCTCCAATTCAGCGTAGTACCATAATAACTGATTCAAACCACAACCGAAGGCAAACAGCACTAATGTGTAAATGAAGAAGAACTTCATTATGTCGATTATCATGCGCCCGAGTGAAACTTGTAGCGGTCCCAAATGCGGATTGATGGAGAATATATGCACCAGTTTTAGATACGAAAATACCATAGCCGCTGCAAATGCACCCTTCCGAAAGTAACATCGGATCAAATGGATGCCAGTGTTCGCGAGGAAAGTAAGGATTTATATCGCGAAACCAAAGGTCACGCTGTAATTAGAGTTTATAAAACATTATTAAGACAACTATTAGTATGGATGCAATAGAATGGATATTTACATGCACTATAATCCAAGCTGTCGCTCTACAAAGTATCCACGTCACATAAAACATATTCGATATAAAGTCAACAATATTCCATAAATCCGTTATGTACACAAATAGGCCGTCGGAGTACAAGGCTTTTAATTCTCCAAATATCATACCTGAAAATGAGAAAATATGTATGTAGTTTTTTTCAACTTTTTTTCGTATTCTATTTCTAGCTGAACCTGGCTCGGATCATGTACATAACCCATTTTTTTTAAAACAATATAGACCCTATCATTTAAGTTGGACCAAAAAATACACATCGACAAACTTTCATTGAAATCAATTAAGTTGTTTCGGAAATATTCCATGAATTTATGATCTGCGCCACGCCATCTACCCCAGTTAGGGATAAGAAACATAATTTTGCGTCCTATTCTCAGACCTACTAAGTTTTTACACAAAACTTCATAAGAATCGGTCAAGTCGTTTTGGAGGAGTTTAGTTACATACACTGTGATTGGTTAGCGCTGGAACGTTGTAACTAGTTGAAACTTACTTGCTATATATGTTATTATTGTCAGTTCAATTGGGCCGGGTAGTGAACCTCGTTCGTGTTTACGCCAGTCTTCTAACATTGCCAACATCCAGGGAAAAGCCAATATCTCAAATGTAATTTGTACCACACGTAATGAAGCAGCTCCAAGTAACACTAAAAAAGATTGTTTTTTATTTTAGAAATAATCTAAGTAATCGAAAGAGAAAAGAACAACTCACTTAGGAAGAACATATATGAACAGGAATGCGTTATGAATTTAACGAAAGGCTTGCGCATAAATTTAGCACCATCCGAATCCGGTGCCATTATATATTTTAAACTATAAATCGGAAAGTTGCAACCAAGTTTCATAACATCGATGCACTGCTGCAAACCCTTTTTGCGACGAAAGCCGGGCAGACCATCATACCAGATGGCAGCAAGTAATTGTTGCACATTCGGATGTGCTACAAACTGTAATTTGATATTTTTTTTTTTATATATTTTTTTTATGAACAGAACGAACTTACGGTCTTCTGCTTAAAACGTATTGCCAATTTAAGACGCTCCAATGTCTGACGCATGCCCGGAAACCAAATTTCATTCGATGGTTCATGATTAAAGTTAAGCATAACCTCAAGTTCAAGTGAGGTGCGTACATGGTCCAACAGCGAAGTCACAAATCCCTGCACATGTTGACGCATTTCCTGTTCAATATAAAAAAACATTTTCGCATTAGTAATATTTTTTATTTAATCATTTGCTCTGGCTTCGTATTTGAGCATACCGTATATTCTGCACGAAATTCAGATTCCATTGCCTGCAGTCTCTTAAGTTCCCAGGAGAGTTGAAACGCTGTCAGTATAGGGTCACGTGAACTTAGTGCAATCAATGAACTTGCCGAAAGTGCACGGTACGCGTTGATACGTGATTGAGAATGACGCAATGAGTCGGTTTCCTGTGATGTTACGCATTCATCGCAACCGCATCTGTGTATTAGAAAAAAAAACATTAAAGACACCCTGTATTTGTATATGCGTAGCGTAGATAATATTTTGTGTAAATTAGATTTCCGTTGTTTGGTGAACTACATTTTAGGCAAATTTTCGTAACACATTATACAAGCGTTGCAAAAGGACAACGACAAACATTAAAGTAACCGAATGGAAAAAATTGATTTTTATTAAAGAAGAAAAATAAATATAATGCATTTGCTTTTAACGTCATCAATTTGCATGGAACTTAGTGTTTTTAGTTCAATGTTCTTAGCACCTGCAATTGCCGTAAACGTCACGTATGCACCAAACACCGGAACGTGCTCTAAACTTAAGCTCAATATGAACGAAAGCAAATATGTAATTTTCATAAATGCATAAAAAATAAAATTCTCTTCAACTTACTTGACATCATGCGGCATTGGCAGCGTTGCGCCACGATCTAACAGGATTTTTAGAATTTCATAATTGTTACGATGTGCTGCCAATATGAGTGGCGTTATATCGACCGTGAATGTTGACTTTGAACGATCCACTGATTCCCAGCTCTATAAAGTAGTTTAGGAAAAAATATTGAAAATACATCTGTGTTCATGAACACGCTAAGCATGAGAGTCGCTTACATAAGGTGTACCCTCCTTGTGATTTGTTTCTTCCCATTGTAACAGCTCTTCAACTGCCTCGACATATTCCTCAGATATAGCGTGCAATAGTGCATCGCCGACTTCGATATTGTTTTCCAAAAGCAAAACCATCAAATCGAAATTTTCATTTTCAATTGCTGAGATCAACGCAGATCGATTCATTGGATCGGTGCAATTGATATTGAATTTGTCTGGGATATTTATATATTCCTCGATTATTCTGATATGAAAAGAAAATGGAATTTTGCATAACATTTGAAAAATTTCTTAAGTAAATTTTGTGTAATTGTTTTAAATGTTACAAAGTAAAATAGTCCTACATATTTATGAAACCATTTTTTAGAGAACTTGTATGGCTAAGGCAGCGTTTTGTGAAACGCAACCATAATAGTCCAGATAAATGAATATTGAGAGATCTACTAGTACTTCGTAAGGACACGTGATGGACCCACAAAGTATATTTATTTTTCAACAGCAGAATCGATCTATCGACTTATGTCTATCCTGCTGTACCTGATCTCAAAATTTCGGCTTGTGTAGCGGCTATATGTTTCAGTGATCCTATTTCAATCGTGTGTCCTACTGTGACATACTCTACGTGGGTTGCTTTAAGAACAATTTTTACTATATTTGATATAAATCGCTTCATAAACATTTTTCAGACAAAAACTCAAAAATGAGCGGTTAATTTGTTAATTTGGGCTATGGAAAGAATGGGTGTGGCACTTTGGTTTTTTGGTTCATATAAACTGCCTAGGTATGAGAAAAGCTTAAAGTTTCATCTCTCAGCTTCATATCTTCAAAAACTTTTCATTCATTTGTGATGATAACACCAAAAAAAATGTGGTTGATATTAGTCCTAAATATTATTTTACTATTTTTCATTTGATAGTCAAAATTTTTAGAGGATTTTTTAAAAACAATTTAGACTGGTATTCATCGAGCTGACACAAGGAATGAATATAATTTTTTTCAACGCTGTCCTTTTTTTGGTTTTACGGACCCGTAAATAATATTGTAACGATTTTCATCATTTGCGTAACAATGTTCGTGAATATAAATTTCTTAAAAGTAGTGATTTACACGTCTTAAACAGCGCATATAAAATATGACTCTCTGGAAGAGGGCATAAAAACAAATTATTCCGATAATAATAAAAACATATTCAATAATATTTTTGGAAGATAATTTTTTTTTTGCAAAACGTATTTTTGCTTTGTTTGATAATTAATTTTATTTATTTTATTTTATTTATCTTATTTTATTTGCACTGAACTCACTTTTTCACACCCGGTAAATCACCACGCTCGCAGGCTAATATAAATTTTTTTCGACCTCAGAGAGCATATACTCCTCGGACATCATTTGATCGTAGTCCATGCGACCCCCCTTTTCAGGGTCCGCATCGGTCTTACGTTTGGACATGTTTTCGCTTTTTTTTCGCTCTATGTCCTTTTTTAAATAATAATTTTTTTCTAATTCATAAAATCACTTTTAAATTTTTTTTATGTGTAATTTTAAATTTTATCCATTGTTGTGCTAATTAGAGTTATTTGTTTTTTTTTTTGTTGTACACTAAACTCGATGTTAGGTGTTTGTGCTTATCCTTGTAATCCTTTAAAAAGGACCAATCCTGGAGGCAAATACTATGCCTCCCTTTTTTTCGTTTTTTTTTTTTTCCGCGCCGTTGATGTTACAAGTCCAAGAATCCGCGTACAACTGTCTTCAGATTTAGAAACCGTCGTGGTATATGCCGCTAATTACATTAGCGTTGGCTAGAAACTCGGTCAATGAGACACAAAGCCAAAGACAACGTTAACAGACAGTACGGGTTTGGGGGAAATGTCAATGGGAACTTGTGTTAATGCCAAACACAATTGACTTTTCACTGCCTTTCACTGTGCTACGCTATCGTCTACGGTCGTTCCACGCGACATGCTCGAAATGGGTTCATTTAGCAAGCACAAACTCACGTGATATCGTATAATGTGGTTCTAGAGGCACATATATAAATCTTGTAGAAAATCGAAAAAAAAAAAATAGAGAACAATCAAATAAAATAATTCTTCGATTTTTGAAGCCCTACTGGGACGCACTCGTTTAAGCAAATGTGATGCTTATGCATGCATGTTGCACCAAGCCTCAACAAAATGACACAATGGCTACATTTACTTTTAATTTAGTTTTTAATTTACACAAAGAAATGTATAAAATTTTTAAATCTGTAAAATCGATTTTACGCTCTTTTATCGATGAGTTTGACTATTTTCTCCATAGTTTTTATAAGTTTGGTAGTATTGTGCTGCAACGTTTCGGCGCGTCTTGACATTCTAAAATATAAAAAAAATATTTATTTGTGTCGATTAAATTAAATATTAAAACGCACATTTTAAGATGTTCATCTAAGAAGTTGGGATCATCGGCATCGACTAGATATTCTTCAGATATTGTTGGTCTTAAAAAAAATATGAATTGAATTCGTTTAATATAATTTTTACAAATAATTCTTTTAAAATTTTGTTTTTAGCAGTAAAGATACTCACGATTTATCAGTAATAGCCTCTTCTTCTAATTCAATTTGCTCACCAGTTTCTGGTGGTGTATAATCCTCTGCAATTTTTGGTACAGGCTTACAACGACAATGACGAATGCAATAGCACAAAGTCTGGACTCGATATTTGATAAATGTTAAAAGATAGCTGGGATGCTGTTCAAATTTGAGTGATAGATATGCTTCCAGAACAATGGAGACAAACATTTCCTTAAAGTATTTACTACATTGTACGAAACCTATTAAAGTTTTAAACTTAAATTTTTACTCACCATTAAAAAAAGATAAATGACAAAAATATAGGCACAATAGAATATTGGTGTCCAGAAGAAATTCGCATTTTCCATCCATTTGAAAGTAACATTGTTAAAGATGAGACTTGTTATTGATGCAAGCGCAGCAGACCAGTCTCGAAAATCAGCATCCAATGATCCAAAAACAATTATGGAAAATAATGAAAATGCCAAAATGATGACCACAAATATTATAGCATAGCCGAGTAAATCCATTATACTCTAGAATATAAATTATTGATAGGTATTCACTACGATATGTATCTATAGTATAACTTACATTGAATAAGGTTCTTGTTATGCGACGCACAAAATCGATGAATGTCAAAAATTCAAGAAGTCTTAAATATATAAAAAATAGCTGCAAACTATTCACTGACAAATAATCCTCATGAAAATTGCAAAAAGTATCTAAATTGATATATTTCGTAGCCTGCGAATCAATAATTTCTTTACGCAATTGACTGACAATGCTTCGATGCCAAATATTGTAGCCGCAACAGTAAAATGTTAGCTTTAAATGGAAAATTTTTAAGTAATATTTTAGAGTTATAAATTATTTAGATACGCACCACAAGTATTAAGAGATCAGTTGTATTTCGAAATCTCATAAAATATCTTTTTCCAACCAGCTTCGGCGAATTGTTTAATCTCAACGCAAATGTATAAGAGCACCATTATGTAATAAATAACGACAGCACAACTCAGAACAATGTTGTTATGCTCGAAATCGAAAATTGAATGGTAGTGCATGGTATGAGTTTTTATCGAGCTTAAGATGGTGCCAGTCGGCATAAATTCAAAAACAAGGCTTTAAAAAAAATTATGTTGAAAAAAAAAAAAAAAAAATTATAATAATAAATACATATATAACATTGTGTAAGGTTGTAGGTCTGGTTGAGTTAAACAAAACTGCAGACTTGGAATTTGGGTGAAAAAGAATAATTCTCCCATTTTATTTTTTACACTTATGTGACAATAACTCAGTACTATTTCGAGCCAGATTTTATAAACTTTGTAACAAGTTTTCGAAAGTTTAAATAACTTGTACCAGTCTAACGAACTTCCATCGTAAGACTTTCCATCTAATTTTACAAAACCATTTAAACTTTTACCGCACTACACCGAAAGCAGCTACATTCTCATTATAAGTTTTAAATTCGATCAGAATTAGCCTTGTGCCTCTGTCGATCCACTTTTTTTCCTTTAAATCTCTTATGATTTCTCGGCTAGTGTCAAAGTCAAAAGTCAAGTCCTTGACATAACCACCGCCGTAAAAATATCCTTCCTGGCATTTAATCCCAAATGTCCTTTCGTTCCCTTCATAATAATATTCTGTGCTGTAATAATATCATTACCTATAGTCACATACTTTCTTCATATAAAAAACTCAAAAATACGTGAAAGGTTTGTATTAGAGATATTCACGGGATTTAATTATAAGAAATGACTTACCCCTTAAAATATTTATCAGTTTGCTCATCTTTTCTATTGTATGCGTGATAACACGATGTAAATCTATGCGGAACAAATGCGTGCTGCGTTTCGCAAGCATGTTTCTTAAGGCGAACTTGTCGTATACGCACGGGACCAAGTAAAGAGTTTTCGCGTGAAAAAACACGTTCGGTGGTAAATGGATTATCCTCTGCGTTGTAGTTATAGGCTCGTCGGTGTACATTGAACATTATCAAAAGAAAATTATACTCAACATAGTTCCAAAAATCGTTAACTGTCGTTATCATACTCCATTCAATGCGGCTGTACGGCGTAAGCATAAAGTATCTTTCGTGAAATAGTTTTACTATTCGCGAGTTATAGTAGTACGAATATTCATTATGTCCATTAAAACAAACTGGAAACGTAATAATAAGAGTTAGGTAAAAAAATCATTTTATTTTTTTGAGGAATTGGTTAGCTTACCGATTGTACCACATATCATATACATTATAAAGAAGAATGTAACTAAGAGCGAACGTTTAATTTCTTTGTCATGGGAATAGCTTAGCTCGCGCTTAGAAGGTATAAAATCAAACAATTTTTTTCAACATTTAAAAAATATTTTTTTGTTTTTATTTTTAATAATCTTGTAATGTTTTCTTTAATTCAACAAATATATTTTATGATTAACATTAAAAGCAAATGCTAAGCCTATGTATTGTATATATTTAAAAATAAATCATTTAAGCAAAATCAGTTGAGTTGTTTAGGTACATACCAAAAGTAACAAGCAAGAACGTTAACTTCGGAAGCACCGAAGCTCAAATACCCACCACACGAAACTTTATTCATTTTCTTGAAAAATAAAAAATAGAAGGTGAGTTTGTTGGGGTCCATATGTTATAGTGGCTCGATCCTTGTCATATCGGTAGTATATTTAAAGGATAACAGTAGAAGTGATTTTACACAGATTGGAGTGAATATATCCATAAATAAGAACTATTTTCATACAAAATCTGAAAAATGGGCGCTTGGTTTGTATGGGGGCCATATCAAAATATGGGCGTGGCACCTTTCTTTTGAAATTGGATGTCATTAGAAGTGCTTTTATCCATATTTGTAGTAAATACATTTACAAATAATATCAATTTTCATACAAAAAATCGAGAAAATGGTAGTTTGCATGGGGCTATATCTAAAAATGGGCGTGGTACCTTTCTTCTGATATTGGATGGATGGATATTGGATTAAAAGTATTTTTACCCGATTTGTAGTCAAACATTCATAAATAATAACTATTTTCACAAAAAAATCTAAAAAATGGTAAGTTTGTATGGGGGCTATATCTAAAGGGGGCGTGGCACCTTGGCTCTGCTATACAAACTGCCTAGGAACCAAAAAGCTTAAGTTTAAAGTTTCAGGTCAATATCTTTAAAACTTTCCGAGAAAGACGCATTGCAACAGACGGACGGACAGACGGACAGACAGACAGACAGACGGACATGGCTAAATCGATTCGTCTCGTCGAGCTGATCAATAATATATATACTTTATGGGGTCTCCGATGCCTCCTTTAATGCGTTACAAACTTTCCGACAAACTGATAATACCCTTCACACTATGTGTGGCGGGTATAAAAATAAACTATGGACATTTATATGGTTTCTTCGTTTTAGTATGTATGTCACAGACATTGCATTGCATAGCGTCTAGAACGCATTGAAAATGCATCGAAAAGGTAAATAACCTTAAAAATAAAAGCAGACTACGAAAATTGGGTTCATTTAAGAAAAAGTAATTTTTTTTTTTTTAAATTTAAATTTAAAATGACCGATTTATTGTAAAGCTTCTTCAGCGAAGCTTTAGTATAACAGTTTATTAACATTAAACTTTCAATAAAGCTTAATGTTAAATTGCGAGGGTTATTTTGAAAGGTTTAAAAAGATTAACGCTTTTTCACTTCTAGGTCATCAAAGACAATTGTTTGTACTGGTTTTTTAATGGAATGATAATAGCAAAAAGAGACATATAGAAACATATAATTTAGGTGGACAGTATATTGGGTGTAAAACATATAAAACATATCATTGCATATCATCTGTCTCAACCTGCTTTCAGCTTTATAGTTGCCGGCTTACATCTTGCAGAAATGGCATCTCTGGTGAAATTGGTATTGTTTTGACAATCAGCGAGGGCTGTTCCTTTGTCTTGGCCTCTCCTGCTTAAAATGACACCAGTACACGATAAAGCACAGAACAATAATTATCGCCCGGATTAGTGCACCAATTGAAACTTGTTTCGTTTATTGTAAGTTGCGGTTCACGCAATCCTTCTTCCAAAGTTTCGCGAAAAAATTCTTCATTTAAATATTCTGGAATGTCTATATTTTGTAGATTTTCCATAACCACCATTTTGCTGTCTTAAGTTTTATTTTATAAGAAACGAAAAAAAGATTATAATAATTTAATTTTTTTTATTCTAGCGATGCTTTCACACCACAGCACCTGAACCCCACCACCCGAATTTAAGACTGAACGTCTTGAATTTTTAGTGAAACGCTTTAAAGTTTTTTTTTGCTATTCTATTTATATAGAGCATCGGTTTATTTATCTGTGATATAGTTAATTGCAACTTTTACCCGAGGAATTTTGAATCCAATGATTCCGCATTCGTGCTTAGAATAACAGGCAGAAGTAGGCATGGTACCTCTTATAAAGTACCTCTCAGCATCGATAGGAGGGTCGATCTAGCTATGTCCGTCGTCCGTCTGTCTATGTGTTTTGTAAGATAGGACCACCATTTTGGATTTTTAGCATAAAAACTCCTTTGTTTCATATTCTACGACCTCTCAATTTAGTTTAAGTTATGCCTATGATAGTCACAATGAAATACTCCAATATAGGTAGGACCTAAAAAATTTCAGGTATATTATTTGGCTTGTTTTTCGAAGTCTTGTGATCAATAATCTCAATTAATTTATATATTCCATTTCCAAGATGTGCACGCACACTTATCAGTTATTAAATAAATCAATGTAAAATGATTTATTGAATTTTACAAAGATGCACACAGAACAGCACATTCAAATGTAAAGCATTTCAATGAGCTCTCAATATGTATCCGAGTACATACATACATACACATATAACTGACAGCAACAATCGGAGCTCCTTTACGTGCATGCATGTGTGCACGCATGTTGCGATGCATTTATTATCCTGTTGCTGACATTTCAAGCAGCAAGTGTTGCATCGAATATGATTTTTATTTACTTATTTGTGCATCTGTGTGTGTGTGTCTTTGTGTGTATACTCTAATGATAGCTTTTAGTTACAAATGAATTGCAATATTGCACTGATGCGTGTTTACATATTTACACATGTTTGTATGTTTGTCAAAGTAGGCAATTAGCACGCACGAATGCACTACAACGCAACAAGGGTAAAAATGTGCAGCTCTACGTATTTTCTGTGTCAATCCACTTTTTCGACTTTAAAAAAATTACAAAGCTAAAAATATTATACGCATACCTGCTACATATACAGAATGTAAAAATTTTATAAAATTCATATAAAATGTATTTTATTTTATTATTTTTTTTTTTGTGCCAAACGTATACGTTAAACATTTGCGATTTTTTTCTATTTGAAAATGTTTTCTGCTGTTTGTATTGCATGGGGCGAACGTGATTAAGTTGCCATATTGAGGGCAATGCACCCAACATAAAGTTGCATTTATGCACAAGTAGCAAAGATTACTCTCTTGAGCTTTAAATTATTTATTAAAGCAGGCAAATAACAGAGATTCATACTTCCATCTAAAATATGCACAAAGACTCAAACTTGCTGTTTATGGTAAATGTTATGAGTGCAGCAAAAAGGAGCAAAAAAGTGGAACGTTTCATGTGTATGTATATGCATTTGTTTTTTATATATATTTTATTTTACATTTTTATTTTGTACATATGTACAATTTGCTCCCTTAGGATTTATCATTTGTCACTCATAAATGACATAGAAGTACATACTCGTACATACATAAGTAATTATATATTATCACTGCGCCGAATTAATGGAAATGTAAACTTCGGCATAAAAGAAGCATAAATACCCTTAATTAACTATTTGCTAAGCTACTTTACTTCATTTATAATATTTTATCAATAAAATTCTGTAGCAAACATCGAACTAAAATGTAGATCGAATCTGTATAGCCAACAACATTTATAAAAGTTAGTTTGTTTTAGCATTTTAGACAAACCGATCTTTCGTCTCCAAATGATCATGATTTCTTGAGCTGCTTTTACATGAACCAATTTCAGAGAGAAGAGTTCAAAAGCAGCAATTTTCCCATTAACCGTTTTCGAGATATACTTTAAAATCCCTTTTAAAGAGCAAATTTTTAAGTAAAAATGCGTAGGGTCTTGGTAGGGTATATAATAAAACGATATGCATCTTACTAGTTTACAAAAAAAAAAATCTCAACCAAAGTCAATTTAATGAATGAAACAACCAACTTGTTGGCGCCTTAACATATGCAACATTTTAATGGCACAAGAAAAGTAAAGCAAGCATATGAAAAGTGCTTGTGAATGTCCTTAAACGTGAAACATGTTTGCTCGACGTGCTTAATAAATTAAAAAAAAAAAAAAAAAAAACAACAATAACAATAACAATGAAAAGCAACAGAAAAAGAGAATACAAACACTTAAAAAGTCATTGGCCCGTTTCAACTATCTATCCACAAGCATATATGTACATTTCTATTATATATGACATACTCGCATACACACACAAACACAGGAACCACTCTTACCTCTAGTGTCATTTATAATATAACAAGCAAATTATTTAAAATTTTCTTTTCATTTCAATAAAAGTCTTTTTTATCTAAAAACAACTTTCACAATTGTAAGGTTTCTTATAAAGCATGAATAGTAGCAAGAGTATTCAAATGTAAGGGGAAAATAAAACTAGAACTTTTACAAAAGAGCAATTTATAGAAAAATGAAAAGAGAAATGCTAATAATAAAAATATTATTAAATAAAAACAGAATTACAACATTCAAAGCAAACAATGCATCGGGTAAGACTTTATAAATAGATAAGTTAACTATTTTATATAGTTGAACTATTTTTTACATTATTACTTCTTTACCATATAAAAAAAAAAAAATAATAATAAAAATGACTATTCATGTGTATGGTATTTGGTACCACTGTGTTTTGCCTGTTTGACATTGTTTATGTACAAGGACAGCAATATTTAATGCCTCAACGATGAACTTGCATTCTAAGGTAAAAAAAATATATAATAATAACAACTGAAAGATAATAATATTGGCAACAGCCAAGGCAATCAGGCAGGAAAAGCAATAGGGAGTATGTTGGACGTTTTTATACAAGGGCAAATGTATTAATAACGAAAAAATCAAGGAAAAAACGTTATCTTCGGTAGAACTGAAGCTCAAATACCTAAATACACAAATACTGCCAAACAAACGTTAAATAATTCAGGTATGATCATCAGTATATATATATATAAATGTATGGCCAATATAGCTTTATAAGTCTGGGCATCACTAAGGGTAGTAACCCAGCTGGTACGACCCAAAACTACTAGAGTACCAAGTCAGATTCCAATCTTGCGAATGTCTTCCAAGACCTGATCCTTCCAACGCAGCGGTTTGAGTCGTCTCCTCTGATTTCGTTCACATTATTGTCGTACACTTGTCTCGCCGCACCCAGTTCATCCATTCGAAGCACGGAGTTTGTACATAATGCGCCTGCCTATATCGTTGTCGTTATATAGCTGGTACAGCTCATGATTCATGCAAATACGGTATTCGTTGTCCACTCTGACAGGTCCAAAGATTTTACGAAGAATTTTTCTCTCAAACGTTCCCAACGCTAATTTTACCGACTCTGACATGTCCCATGTTTCCGACCCATGATTTTAATTTTGTTGTTCTAGATAAAACTCTACTTCCCATTTTCTGACCGAGACCAAAGTAGCATCGGAAAGCCAGAGTAATTCTTTGTCTGATCTCCAAATTGGTGTTATTGCTCTTGTTTGTCTCCGATCCCAAGTAGACGAAGTTTTCTACAAACTCGAAGGTGAAATTTACACTTACTCAGAGAATTTTTAGGGCGTGTTGCTGAGTAGATACCAAGTACTTCGTCTTACTTTCGTTTACCGCTAGTCCCATTGACCGGTAATTTCTATTTGATCTCTTTAAAAGCTCTGCTAACTGTACGTGGACGGACAGATGGACATGGCTAAATCGATTCGTCTTGTCGAAGTCACCAATAAAATATGTATATGCTTTATGGGGTCTCCAATGCCTCATTTAATGTGTTACAAACTTTCGCACAAACTAATAATACCCTTCACACTTTACTGTGTGGCGGTAATAAAAAGAAACGAACAATTTCATAGCAGAAAAAAGTTAAAAGGAAGCAAATAAATTTTTGTTGCGCCTCATTGCATATTTTCCTTTGAAACAATGTAATCGTGTGAGTCTGTATGTGTGTGTGTGTGTGTGTGGATGCAAACAGATATTTTTTTCATACGAAACTTTTTCATATGAAACTTTTTTTATAGAAAAAAATAGCAGAAAAGTATTTGAATTTGTGGAATGCTTTTAAGTTGCCATTTACATATTTCTTTGTTTTTTTTGTTTTTTTTTTTTTTTTGTTTAAATAAAAATGAAATTGCATAAAAAATATCAGCAGAGTGTTAACTTTTTATTCACGAGAATTTAAGTTAGAAGAGATGAAAAGTAGTTTATTTACAAGTTTAACTTAAATTTAGTTGAATACAAGAACGAAAAGGGAAAGTTTGAAGAAATTAATTTAAGCTGCAGTTTTTTCGTTGCAGAGCTTGAAAAGTTTAAATTAAATACTTTTGAAAATTCTTGTGGATTTCTTGAAACAAATTCGAATGCTGCAAACAAAAAAAAAAAACTGAATATCCAGAAAGCATGCTATGCGAACCATAAAGTTATGTGAAATCTTAGTTCCAAACTTTTTTAAAAAAAAAAATGTCATACAAATACTTGAAAATTTTTCATCAAACTTTTTTTGTGGTATTGCATTAATTTATTTTATTACGTTAAGCATTCTACTGCAGAATCATAAAACACAAAGATGATAAAATTAAAAGCGACTTTTTTTTGGGTTTTTCCCTCTTTCTAATTTCATTTTACTTTTTTGAACAACTAGAAGCTTCTGTCCAATTTATGACGTTGATGGACGCCCATAGCAATGGATAGACAGGTGTCATGTACTGTGTATGTGTATTGGCGCTGTTGCATATTTCTTGGAATTTCAAAAACTATGAAATGGGACAAAGTGTCCTTTGGGCAAACGCTTTTTTAAATTTCCATGTAGCAGTGAATTCGCTTTAGAGTGCGAATTTCAATTTTGTATGCATTTCTACGAAAAATATCTGTAAACAATTTTGACCTTTTGCTAATTCATTTAAAAACATCAAACGTTTTTTGCATAAGCTAATTACCAGACACATATGTGTTATATACACATATGACATGTGAAATTACATATTATTTATTCCTGGAATTAAAAACTCATCAAAGAGAATGTAATGCGATATATTTAATAAGTTGCTATTGTGCACAGGACACATGATATCCTTGATGTATGCAATTGAAATAGATAAGAGCAAAAAAAAAAAAACTCACATTTATTTAAAAAACTATTTATATATGTGTACGTATATTATATTCTCAACACAAGGCATTTCCTTAATCAAACACAAAAATAGTCATACTTAAACAGCGGATTATTGGTCAAGAGACATGTACTAAGCGCAGTATTGACGCCTCATGCATTCAAATACCTAAACAGGCAGAAAGGCAGACAACCAGGCAGTCGAATGAGCAACAACAATCAGCTGTTTGTAAATCGATATGGGTTCTAAGCAATGCGGCATTCAATTTGCGACTTTATTGTTGTTGGATGACCAACGTAATATATACTTACAAAGCAATAGAATTAATGCTTGACACCAAAGAAGTCGTCTCCTAACTAAAGTGAGTGCAATGAGTGGGTGCAGTGGGTACTCGTACCAATTTTAGGTCTCTTATATCTACTCACCACTTTGCGAAAAGTATTCACCACAGGATTTGACTATATTAAAACGCCTGCAAAATGCATTTATGCGCTCAGTAAACGAACCGAACCGAAGCGAATAACAACACACATAGTACACGGATAAATAAAAAAAAAAAAAACAAGGATATGCTAAAATCAAAAGACGAAAGATAAAACATATTAAAGCGCGCGCGATATTCGTATACCTTAAAGTTGTTTAAAGATACAAAATAAAATTTCCTAAAGATTACTTAAAGTTCAAAGCAAATAGTAAACATACAAAAATACATTCTTATAATAATAAAAAAAAATATATAAAAGAACCGAAACAATTTGAAAGGACATCTTTAAAATAAAAAATCGAATTATCTAAAAATAAATGTTAATTGAATTAAAGCATTTATTTATACAGTTAAACTAAGAAATAGAGTCGTTAAATATGTACATGAAATACATATATAGAATAGAATCAAACGTTTATATACAAGGATACACAACAACAAAAACAAAGGAACTCAACGGAGTACAAAATATGTACGGACACACTAAACGTACATATTAAAATAAACATAGAACACAGCAAAGGATGTACGAATACATGCACAGTTTGTGAATATTCAATTTAACATCAGCAGCAGCAGCAGTAGCAGCAGGAACGGAACAACAGCAAGTGTATTGCGGCATTAAGGACATTAAGGATTGCAACAGCAAACGGCAGCAGCAGAGACTTTTCTGTTTCATGCGAGGCATACACATAAAAAGTTGTAAGTGAAAGTTTTTTTTTCCTTATTTCTATTTGCACTTTTGCTTTGTGTTTTGTTGTTTGTCATTTTTTTGTGTTGTTCTCTTTGTTTTTTTTTTTTTTTTTTTTGTATTTGTACGTTTTTTTTTTCGTTCGTTTGCATTAAAATGCTCAAGGCACCTCAGAAGTTCATTGACTGCGTTGAAGCGCTTAACTGCGCGGCTTAAATATTTCATCTAAATTATTTGGAGCGTTATTTATTTATTTTTAAAATATTTTGCAATTCAAAAAAATGCTGCTTTGAATAAATAATAAAAATAAACAATTAATAAATGTTATTGATTATACACTGCGTATACGTGATATTGTTTTGAAATGACATCATACGCACTGTATACTGAAAACCGTTAATGGCTACAAGTAAAAGCAAAGATTGAATTTTTCATTTAGTTTATCTTAACAAATTTAAAAGGCAAAAGTTGAATTAATTTTTTGCTTCGAGATATCCCCTAAGATTACTCTTTATCGAAAATAAGAAGTCCCAGATTATATTTAATGGTGCCGCAAAGAACCTGCAGTTTTCAATGCATGTATATTACATAGGAAAATAACACTTTTTCAATTGGATTTTTAATCTGAACTGGTTTTACAACCGAGTCTCCCTGCTTATGCGTGTTTGCTCCGAACCGTGCACCAAACCAGTTCTTCTAAAAGAAAATGCTTTTGCGCCAGAAACTGAACCATTTCAACGACAAAAGTCTTTCGTTTCGAAACGGTTCTCGTTTACTTAGATTATAAAAGAAGATTATGACAATGTTAAATAGTAATAAAATACTAAAATGATTTCATTGCGCAATGCAGCGGGATATATGAGGATTTCAGCTAGCTGCACACTATCAGTATAATTAAATAATTACTTATACTGTAGATGTGGCTTGGTATAAGAATCGTTTTTATCAAGCTTGAAGCCATTAGTTTTATGGAAGATATGTGTATTTTAAAGTAGGCGTGGCACTTCGATTGTAACACACTAAGTGCAATTTCAGCTAAAACAAGGAAAAGGGGTAACTTTGATGAAACCGAAGCTAAAATACTAGTCACACGAATTTTTAAATTGTTTTTGTGTGATCATTAATGGCTAAGATAAAACATCGAGATGGGATGAATGGGGATCAAGCTAAGCTAAAAATACAGATAACAACTTGCTTGGTCGCTGAAGTTTCGAATTTAAGTTAAATATCTTCAGTTCTCTCCGAGGAAATCGAGTAGACAGACGGAAATAGTGAGGTGATACTCGTCTCATCGAGTTGATCAAGAATATATAAGTTATAGGGTCTACGACATCTTCTTTACTGCGTTACAAACTTTCCAATAAACTAAATATACCCATATATTGAGTGATTAAATCGTGCAGTATCAAAATAGCAGACAGACAGGCGGACGTGCCTAAATCGTTTCGTCTCTCAACATTGATTATGGAAATATTCGCATCGATGACAAAAAATAAATTATTTGTGATGAATTAATTATTATAAATCGTTTATATACAATATGTTCCTTTTTATGGTTTCATATATTTTTAATGCATAATTTGAGTAAGTTACAAAAAATCTTGTTATCTTTGTACAATAGCACATGTGCTCCATCTATGAACCTCATAGTTGATTTTACCAGCATGGAAAAACATCATTTACTGACAAATGTTTAAACAGGAAGATGAAAAAAAAAATATTTTTTTTATTTTTTTTAATATTTTAAAAAAAATCTGAAATGTCGAATAAGAATGTTTAACCACAGCTCGGATCCACAATAAAACCACTGTAAAGTGTGAAATATGCTTTAATTAATTTTAAATGGATAAAATACTTTTTGCGCAGCATTTTTAATTGTATTTGGCTTCACGCTTCGTCACGCACACACATTTTTTTTTTAACGCCTGAAAACATGCTTCAATCAAATTTAATAGTAAAAATGTTTATTTTATTTATTTTTTAATAAATTGTTTAAGCCATTAAAATAAATTTCAACTAAACGTATATAAATATTTTTATTATTTTAAAAGCTTCTTTTGGCATTGGCGTAAATCAAATTTTCCGTACAATAGAATTTATCAATTCGGTACAAAGACCTCACATAACTAGGAAAGCGTTGATACAAGTACCAACATACTCGATACACATCGATGCCTTTTTTTTTTAGGATAGTATTGATGCTTTTTTTTGCAACCGGAAAGTACAAAGCTGTCAAAATGCATGCATACAAACGCAACAATCGATCGGATATAGCTTTCATTTTAGCTGACAAACAATTTTCATTTCATTCATGAAAATATTTTTCGTTCAACTTTTCCACTTATTTGCCATAATTAAATTGTTTTGTGTGCAGCAACAACAAAAAAAAGCAATTAAAAACAGCGCAATTTTGAGCGAAATAACAATTCTTTTAATTACATCGCCTGAAGAATAGTCCTTCATTAGCACAAATTCTCTCTCTATTCTCTAAAACTAACATCCACATAATGTATTTTTTTTTTATTTGCAGCTCTTTAAAGTTTTGCTGTTCATTCTGAGCCAAGCCAAAGCAAAAGTTCCAATTACAACAAATGAAATTGCAACACAGCAGCATTTGCATTTCCGAGAACGTTCCTTGCCAAGAGGACTTAAGCAGAAACAACACAAAATAAATGAAAAGCAAATTGATAGCAAAAACGTAATTAAGCGCCAGCAAAAGTCGTCAGCCAACAAGAATACTTCTTCCGGGCCTAGTTTAAAATAGGTTTTCAAACACACAAAAAAAAACAAAAAAAAAAGGCATCCGAACACCATAGAAACTCGCACAGAATGCATCAAGTTCTCAGCTACGAAACCGCAGTGCGTGCAAACAGTTCACGTGAATATCGAGAATATGTCTCGAAGCGTACCTGTGTCTCATTGGTGCTAACAATAGCATTCTTTACGCTTATATCAGGTGAGTTGAATGCCATACAATGAATGCGCAGTTATTCCAATTGATAGAATCGATATGTACAGTATTTCCACAAATAGTTACGTGCTTTACATAAAAATTGTGGCATATGGTTTTATTAGAAGAGTGTATTAATAAGTTTTCATTTATAGGGATACCTCCTCATATAAATTAAAAAATAAATTTGTCTGATTTTACTGATTACTCTATAACTTTTACAATTTTAGTCCGATTTGGACAATCTTAGGCTTTATGTTTTTGTAATGAAATAACCTTTATTTAGAAACTTTTAAAATAGCTTATTTTAAATTTATTTTAACAAAAAAATGAAATTGAAAATCGTAATAACAAAAAAAAAAACCAAATATTTTTGAAGATATCTCGAAAATGTTCCTTAAGAAAAATGTTTCGTGGCTATTTTTTAAATCTACCGTCCAAGAGTCATGGGAATAGATCTATGAGAACCTAAAACCTTTTTTGTAGTAAACTACGGCGAACAGCAGGTCGGACGGTCAGACATAGCTATATCAACTCGTAATGGGTGTCCCAGAATTAACGCAGCATTTTCAGTAAAGTGCTGGCCACTCTGAAAATTAACAATTTGACAGCTAAAAAGCTTAGAGTTTTGTTAGGGTTGCCAGCACTTTATTGCAAATCGTACGTTAATTCTGGAACTTGCGTTTTTTCTGGGACACCCTTTATTTCAATGCTGTCCAAAAATATATATGCTATCAAAGTGACTATCAAGCCTCCTTTTGCCAATTATTTAAGAAACTTATTGTAGCCTTTTTCCCTTCATGAGTTTAGTAATTCCTGTATTTTTTTTAACATTATTTTTTAAAAAGAAAAATACAAAACTTTCAAATACACCCAGAAGTTAAATACACTTTAACCTATAAACTTTTTGACAGGTTATCTACTTGGCAACTTCGTATCGGAACGAAAACATCAGATACGTGAACTCTTGAGTAATAAACCACTTCAGGATGACAACAAAATTGAGCTATCGAGTGCCGACTATACAAGCCTCAAGGAATTGCATGCCTATCAAAAGATTAAAGAGCAGCTACTGGCATCAGCACAAGTGCTTACCAAGATGCTGCAGCGTGATGAGAGCTATTTGGCAACTTCATTAAATACAGAAATTTTCAACAAGTACATATCCTGTACACAGGACATACCGCCCAATACAAACATTGAATCGAGCCAATTTATACTTCAATTAGTCGATAACACTGCAGCTAGACAACGTGATTGTATGCGTATTATTGAAGTCATTATTGAAAATCATTTGGCAAACGGTTAGTCTGAATAATTGAAACTGAAACTTTAGAAAGGAATTTATTTGCTAACTTAAGGAATGGTAATATTATGGGCCAAAAACAAAAATGATGAAATTTATATATATATAATAATGAATTAACTAAATATGTGTGTATTTTTTTTAAATCACTTTCTTACTTAAGTGCAAAGTGTGAAGCAGTTTGTATATCGACAATTTTTAAGCGATTTTACTGTTGGCAAAAGCATAAATATGAAATATCGATGTTGTATGCTCAACTTATAAACTTTTCTATATACATAAAGATAAATTAGTATTTAAAAACATATTTAGTATGAATTTATGACCCCAGAAAGATATACATATATCATTTTTTATATGCATGTACTTATATTAAATGTATCTATTATAAATGTATCTATTAAATATAAGCAAAAATATTTTATTGCAAACAAACAAAAAATCAAATAAAATAAAATAAAAACTGTTTATAGATGTGATAAAATTAATGTGTGTTTTTTCATTATTTTTTTTATCAAATTTAAATGTTTCCGTTTTGAAAAAAATTCAATAAATTCACAAAAAAGTCCGTTTAAGCGTAAAAAATTTAATATATTTAAACTCGCACTGTGGGCGTTCTTGTTGTAAAGAAAAAAAACAAAAAACAATGCAAACGCCCACAAAATGTTGCTTCGCTTTTGTGCTTTGTGATGAGAAAAATTCAATAATTCAAACTATTGCATTGCGAGCTGAAAGATTTATGGAACTTTTGCGTTTAAAGTTCAACACCAGATTTGTTTTAAGCCAAAATAAGTAAAAGTGTTGTCTTGCCCCAAACAAAAATATAAATAGACAAAGGCTTTGCGTAGATTTATCATACTTATGTCGGATCGAAATAGTGTCTGAGTGTGATTTAAAAAGAAATACTTGAAATGTAATAGAAATGAAATTCTGCGTTGCTTGCTTACGAGGGCAGTTTAATAAGAACTTAATAAACTCAATGAAAATGTCGAAATTCCCGAAGTATAAGAGGGTATATAAAGTCGATCTAGCTAAGTCTAACAAACCATCCGTCCTGCTGTCTGCGTACGCAACAGTTTACCTTGTAGGCACTCTGAGATACATCCACAACACTTGAAATATAGACTCAAAACATTGAGAATCGTTTGACTGAAAGTGTATGACTAAATAAATTTGACTGAAAAAGTTTGACTAAAAAGTTTGACAAAAAGTTTATTGCCTTTGCCCAAAAAATTTATATTACCAGCTACAATTAAAACTTTTCGTAGAGCCCTCATACAAAAAGTTTTTGAGCAAATAAAGCTATTCAATAATTAAATTTTAATAATAAAATAGATAGAGAAATTTTCAACTCAACCTATCCTATCCATCAAATTGCATTCATTTTATGAATTTTTGTCTCACTTCACTCACTGTCATTTCAGGCTTAAATTACAAAGTGAAATTTAAGAAGAATTTTTTAATTAGAAATTCATTTTCATGCATCATCAATCTATTGTGCAACGTTTACCCATTGTTCATTATTTATTTATACGTTGCAAGTACACATTTCCATCAGACTCACAAACAGCTGCAGACTGCAGTCATTGGCGTATAGTGCAGGTCAGTGTATAGGAGCACAGTAGTTCAAAGGTTAAATGCGGCTGTAATTTGCTGTCAATTTAAGGTGACCACATGCATACACACATAAAAAAAAAGTGTTTTCAAAGCTTATTCATATTTAACGTGAATAAATAATATATTATTTTAAAAAATGTTAAAAAAATATTATAGTGCATAGACGTATATGTATATTTTTGGAGGGCTAGATAAGATAAGTGGAATTAGTTCTATCCGATTGTTCATCTGTTTGTTAAAATGATATCAAAACTATTTAATCAGATTTTAAGAATCCATTGGAAATTGCAAATTGATTTGAAGCAAAAATGGCCGCACAGTACTAATCCAACAACACAATACTAGAATTAGCCTCCAACGACTATTTCCAAAGCTTATAAAATACAAAAATGAGGTTATGTTTAAAAAAAGTTTCTCGCGTATAATCAATAAAAACTTTAAACCCAAAGCTACGATGGGACCTGAAACAGTTGTAGAGCTGGTAAAGTTTCAATCTGTTACTTCCGAAAATTAACTTCAGAAAATCAGGGTCCCATTCTTTTACAGATTTATCGTTAAGTTGAAATATCCTAACAGTACTGGGTCTGGTCAGTTGACCGGAATGACTTTTTTTCTGACTAGACTACTCGAGTAAGTCACTGACTAGTCAGAGATTTTTCAATGTTAATCCCATCCTAAGTAACCCTTTTTAGAAAAATGTATACAGTTAGCCCAACTCATTCCGGCTACTCAATAACTAGTTAGAGCTATTAGAAGGTGTACCCTCTGGCTCATGACGATTCAGCTGTAGTGACAGTTGTTGTTGCCTGGGCTGTTGCTGACTTTCACTAAATTGTCTCTGCATCAGACTAGGGCAGTTTAGTCAGCATTAAGTCGTCTCCGCATCAGCTTGGGACAGTTACTGATCGGTACTAGGTTGTGTTTGCATCAGCCTGGGACAGTTGGAATAGGAAACAACATTGAGGCTGGCTATCTCGTGAAATAGGCTGAAGGGTTGATCTTCAGTACCACTGGGATCTTAAGGCGCATTTTATCAAGGATTTTGATCTTGGTCGGCCTTTATCTAGATCATTTAATGATTGTTTCGTATCGGTCGGTTAACGGTTAGTCCCCGAATGTCGGCTAGCACAAGCAATTGGTATACAGGGGTCGTTCTGTAACTGACCCACGTCGGACGCATCAGCTATTCATGGGTCGATCATTCAAAACAGCATATCGATAACTTAAACCTGGATTATATGGTCACTTCAGGCATGCCCTACGCACATTTATTGTTTTATATTGTATTATAGCATAATTATATTCATTCCATTGTTGATGCGCTGTTATTTGCTTGTGAAACATTTAATTTAAGGTCTATTGTGATGGGTGGGTCCCATCAATTCGAATCCATTCAGTTAAATTCAATATAAAACGCTTAGCAACTTCATGGCAGCAACTCTTTATGTATCGATATCAGATTTCTCAGACATACAACAAATATGAATGAATGAATTTAACCGATTTTTATTTGATATGCATACAGCGTGCTGCAGCGCAGCGGCAAGCAATTAGTCAATCTGACGGCGAGTTTGTTGTGTGTGAATATGATTGATTTGCTTTATTTAAAAAACCATTTTGTACAATTTGAAATATTTATAAGCGTCTTTGTTGTCTTTTCTTTTTATGATTATTATTATAATAATTTTTTTCTATTTTATTTCTTTTTATATTATTTTTTTTAATGCAACTTCCTATTAGTTTTCTCTTAGCTTTGACATTAAGCTGCCAATGAGCTGCGTGCGATTCAAATGATTCCGGACCAAACCGAATCGCATTCAATAAGCATTTGGCGGTCAAGCGTAAATGTAAATGAACTAAAAGTTGGCAAATATGTTTTATTTTTATTTCTTTTCATTAAATACAACTCACTCACTCACTACACTTTATTTTTGCATTCATTTTGCTTGGTAATAATTCACACCTTACCCATTAGCTATGCAAATACATCCACAGATATTGTATCTGCAAATAATATTTTTATTGGTTTTTATTTTATATTTTTTTATATTTTTCTGTTTCACTTAATATTTGCATTTAAATTTTAAATTTTTTGTTAAATATTAACTTTATCTGTTAGTGACATTTTTATTTTTTTTTTGCTTTCATGGCTCTTCTTTTTATTTATTTCATTTATCATTGTTTTTTTTCCCCCTATTTTATAGCAAAGATTATTTAGTTTGGTTACACCTTTTTGCATATAAAATTCATAATTTACCAATAACATCAAAATCAGGCAGATATAGTCTCATATATAGACAGATTGGTAAATAACAACTAAAAAAAAAAAAAAAATTTGAATATATTTAAAAAGCTTGAATTTAATTTAGTATAAACACGAAACAAACTGCAACTCAGAAATTTCGGAATTGATGGATTGTATGATTTGATTTTACATTTTTATGTCATAATCCAGATTGAAAGTGGGTTAAGCCGCTTTGTTGCAATGATTTACTATGACAGCGATTAGGTAGCGCATTTTGAGATTTATTATTTTAAATTAAACTATGAGAATATAACACTTGCGGCAGCTTTAATTTAAGTTTAGTATTTGTGTTTTTTCCATGTACATAAATGTTTATGAAATGTTTAAATTAAAGTTGAAAACTCACGTTTTAGTTAGTTTTACACCCTGCAGCTTTTGTGCATTTCCTGTTTATGTATCTAGATACAATAGCACACAATGCACACGTGAGATACACATATGTTTGCATGCTTATCGTGCTGCACTCAAAAGCAAAGCATTCAGCTAACGATTTAGCTTTGAACATGTTCAAAATTTGTTCAAAAAACAATCGCAATTTATTTGTGTTTGCCAAAAGTCAAATTGAAAATTTCAACAGCTGCCGAAAAAGTTTAAAGTGGAAAAAAAATAAAATTAGGAATAAATACATAAATTTTTTACATTAATAAAAACATGAATTTTTTATACACTTCATTGTCAGCAGCAGTAAAAAATTATCAACACTTAATTTTCTATATGCAACATTTGAAAAAACTGTAGATATTACTTGAAGAAGAAGACCTATTATCAGCGTAAAACCCATGTAAACTGATTGGAACTTAATCAATTAATCGAAACCAATATTTTAAACGCAATGAAAATGGTTACGAATCGAAAACGGTTAAACGTAAAAAGCTGTATCTGAAAAAAAGTAGAAAAAAGTTTGCCTTAGAATTGCAACTGAGAATGAGAAATGGGTCCTTTGCAACAATCTACGCGAAAAGATTAATATTAACCCAGCAGACTATCCAGGTTTAACTTTGGTTCAAATTCTTATAAATTTAAGATTATTCTGTATTCGCTCAGAACTGAATTACTTTCTTGTCACATGACAGACCCGTCATTGACAGTCACGGGCGAAACAGAATCAACCAGAACAAAGTTATGAAACGGTGTGTAGTAGTGCAGGGACACTCTAATTTCAGTGCTGACAAAGACTGAAGCAATTCTGGGAGTAAATTGTTGGAATAGTCCTCAGTACACTCGTCTCGTTCATTTCAACTCATTGTGCGGAATTTTTTAATCTGAATAACAATCAAAAATCGCGATGGCTCACATCTCGAATCTAAGATTTTAAGAACTTCAAGATCAATTTTTAATTTTTTGATCATCTGATCTCTTTGGTGAATAATTCCAAATTTAAAACTTATCCTGGGTTTCGGGATCACAATCGAAAACCTATAAATGGTTACTCCAAAAAATCATTCAACCAAAACTAATTTTAGAATAAATACCACAAAAAAAAGGATATCGATTTCGATTAGAATATTGTATATGATGCGTTACAAATTCAATAACAGAATCATATAACTATTAACACTTAATTTAAAGGGTATAACCAACTATAAAGGCTAAAGCAAGCAGTGAGCGAATAAGTTCAAACCGCTGTAAATATCAAAAGTCACGACCGCAGCCACCGACACCGCCGCATTAGCGAAGAAGAAAGCAGGTTTAACTTTTTACACACTTACAAAGGCAACCAAAAATAACAAAAAAAAAAAAAAAAAAAAAGCCACTGTAAATCTTCAGATTTGTTGCCATAAAATCTTAAACGAAAATCGAAATCGGAATTGAAATCATAAGGTGCGATATGCTTTTGCGGTTACAACTATGCAAAGACTCGCATTGGGAATGCGCATTGTACTTCAAACTATTTATTTATTGTATTAAAAAAAAGATACATTTTATATCTGCAACTGTGCACAATAAGAAAAATCGAACTTGTCATTTGTTTAAGCTTTACGCTGGATTTTCCGCAATTTGTTGATAAAACACATCAGTGGCGGAAGAGCTGTTTAAGTGCGAAAAAACAAAATGCAGACAGACATGCGCAGGTTTTCTTGCGATGCGCAGACGCGGCGCGCTAAAGGTTAACTCTCGGGCAAAGACACAATTGGAATATATGAATGTGTACGTGTGACGGCAGCTTCCATGTCACTATGATGATGATGATGAAGTTAATAATGTTGATAATTATGTTATAGCAGCAGCAACTCAACACCTTCGACGTGACGTTGACGCTTGCCTCGTCAACTTCATCGATTTTTGTATTATTGCTTATTATTATTATTACAAACTTTTTTTTTTATGACCAGACAGCGACAGCGACAGCTCATCCCAACACTTAGCTCAAAAAAACACAAAAGCGAGTCATGCAAAAAGTGAAATTACATACACAAAAGTTGTTTTGAAAATCATTAAATAGAAAAGATTTCGATTCGAGTGTATGCGAAAGTACTTATTTACGAAGATGTTGTTCATTTCATTACGAGAGCAGTATAATGAGTCAATGAGATGGAAAAGAACACAAAAATATTTTAAAAAATTCAGAAAGAAGACTCAAAATCAAATCTGAACCTTAATTTTTGATAGTTTTTTAACATGAAGAAATGAGAAATGTTTCTCTAGTTAAGACTTCAACTCCGTAACTTCGATTCCGGAACGCTCCTCATCTTCAACTTTAAAATCAACGCTTTGAAACCATTTCCCATACATTATTTCATTTACAGGACCCATATCATAAGTTTCTCCAATCATTCGATGATCCTCAGATTTCCTTGAATTGAAGGCAAAGAACAACACTTTCCGCAAATGATATTTAATTGGCATAATCGTACACTTATCTTTGAATATTACAAAATTAATTTCATAAACCTTTTTGATATAAAAGCGATCGAATACACAGACATGACAAACATACATGACGTCTTGCAAGACATGTCTTGCATGACATCCACGACATTTGTATGAAAACGACTTGTATGGTGCTATCGTCGGTATGTTATCAAGGAACGAGCTAAAAAGCTCAAACGCATAGTTGGATATCACCAGAAGGACTTGTCTTAATCATCTGATTTAAAAAGTCCTTATGGAGTCTACGAACTATTTTTCTATTTTTTTAATCTATTTAACAAAATAAATGGTTTTGAAGAGTATAAAAATTTTACTCACATCTTAAACTGTCCTCAAAGAGAAATAAATATTTTCTATTATATTTATACAAATTTCTGTTTATTATTATAGTTATTTGTATTTTCTTAAGGTTTGGCATTTAAACACAGAAAGCGTGTCGGTTGCCAATTCGAATTTTATTTTCGGCAGTTTTGCAAACAGACTGTGAGTCTCTGAGTCAAATACTCACGGCTACGCATTCAGTGTAGTAATAAATTTGTTTTTTTGTATTTTGAAATATAATTATCGTTTGATAGCGCATCTAATGCTAAATCATAGATTTCCAGACATTTATAGATGGAAATAAATAAAAATAGAAAAAAAAGCGAAGCGGAAATCGAAATCGAAATGATAAGTTGTCGATGCGAACGATTGTTGAATATTTTGCATTAACTCAAACTCGTAATGGGAATTAAATAAAATTCAAAGTTTAACTCGTTAAAGAATAGCCAACCACCCACTAGACGTGCGATTGCGACCACAGTGAAATTGTTGGAGATCATCTGACACAGCTTATAATGCAAAATTACCAAATTTGGCATAACATTTTTTTTATATATAAAATATTTTTGCCCACTCTTACTCTTGTACACCCGTAATGGCATAGTTGCTGTTGCTCATTAAGGCTTGTTTGATGTCGTTTAACGACTTTTTGTAGGAGTGTTTTCTTACTGCATGAACGTCACTTTGGGCAAGGATTTCTTTTCGATAGGTTGCCACAAGAGAAAAACTCAAAATGAAACTTGTGGAAAATATTTACAATAAATAAATAAAATAATAATAAAAAAAAATAAAATAAATAAAAAAAAAACAAACATGCAAGAAAATCATCACTTGCTAAAAGTCGACAAACCAGTTAAAATGTGAAGATGTTCACTGCAGTGCAAGGCGAGAGTTCGTTAAGTAATCGCCGTAAAGTCATAAAATTGTTTTGTAAAACATAAAAATGAGAAAGTTGAAGCGCCTCGACTATTTTTTTTTGTTGTCGTTTTTTTTTTATTTTTTTAAATAAAATAAATAAGAATATTTAAATTAATCAAACCTTAAATGGCGAGCAAAAGTTTTAAGTAAATTCATTAAATTAAAGCCAATTTCTGTTGCATCATAAAAGCCTCAAAGTCTGAACTGAAACACAAGACTTAATTCGGTTAAAAAAGTTGACTGAATTTGCAATGGAATGAATTTGCTGTCAGTCATGCTCGTGCGCAGCTTCAAAACACGCCAAGAGCAAGTTCAAGCCGTAATCTATAAACAGGGAGTGCGGTATACGCTATGGCAGAGATGTGCACAACAATAGAGCCAATGTACAAGAGGCCCATGAGGGACTTTCGCGAAAAATAAACACTTAATACGGTAAAACATTTGAAGTAGATTGCAACGAATTTTATATACACTAAACTTGTATCTAGAAGTTTTTAATGTCATTTTATAAATTTACTATTTTATTTGTTTTGTTTTTTAAAAATTTCGTCAGAAAATTCGGAAATTCTGAAATGACTATATGTGGCTTCGATCCTTTTTAAATCTATACTGAATTACTGGTTGACATAACAAGTTTTTTAAAGGGTTCAAAAATTATTTATTTTTCATATAAAAACTCGAAAATGAGCTTTGGGTTAGTATAGGATTTTTGGAGTACTGTAATTCAAAGACAATACCTTTCTTTATATAAAAATCTAGAACATGATATGATTAATGGGAACTATGCCTTAAGTTGGGTGTGACATTCTGAATTCAATATACAACCGAGAAATGCTTAAGTTTCGGGATTCAACTCAATATCTTCAAAACTGAGCGAAATAATATTTAAATTTCTAAACAATAGCAAAAACCCCATATACCCAAATGAAATACAGAAGTGTAGAGTATAGCATAAAATAACTTAAATTATGCAAAAACAACAACAATAACAGCAACAATTGCATTCAATATTTGCAAGCGAACCGCTTTCATTCATCAACTCATCTAAGCCCAGCCAGCACGATTTCAAACAAAGTTCAGCACAAAAAGTTGCTAGCGCATAAACGCAGCAACATTTTATGTTGGACTAGCAACATTTCTTAGCAACATGTATCATCTTCATTCATCAATAATAAAAACAACAAAAAGCAAAAACAATTGTTTTGTTTTTATTTGTTTCTTGTGTTTTCATTTTTTTTTTTTTTGTTGGCTTTTAAATTTTTTTTTTTTTTTGTGTTTTTTTTTTGTCTTTTCAGGGAGTAATTGAAATTTCCCGCCGCGCATGCTCAGCTCAGCTCAGTCTGCAGCGAGCGTTCAGACGGTTTGGTTCAGTTATTTCGAGACGGTCTAAGTGTCAAAAACTTTTCACTTCAAGTGATTCCAATTTAGCATAAAGTAAGCATTTGATTGCTTTACATTTCGAAAACATGTACAATATTTTATTTCAAATAATTTGCTAATTTGTTAAAAACGTTTTTCAAATATTTTACTTTGCCAGTAAAAGTGCAACGATTCAAATTTCTTTAGTTACAAAAAAAAAAAAAAAAAACGAAACTTGCTAATTTGCGTTTAATTAGTTTTAATTAAAATTACAATTTGATTGCGTGTGAATTTATTAGTTTTCGAATTGTGATACTTTTGCATTTTTTATTTTATATTCGCGGCAGAAAGCAAATAAAAATCAAACCATTCATTAACCGACCAACCTGATTTGTGTAACTTTCTTTTGATTTAGGACTTCAAAACAAACAACACACACACTCAAACACACACATTTGGATATTTGTGGATTTATTTCGTATTCATATTTGTGGATTATATAACGCACGCGTAATAATAAAATTGGATTTAATAATGCTTTTGGTAAGATACAATCAAAAATATTGTAATATGTAATTTTAAATTTATAATTTTATTATGTGCAAACAGAAATCTGAAATATTTGAAAGAATTGATTTTGTTTTTAGTGTTGGAAAATGTATTGATTGATTTGAAATTTTAAAAATGGGGTTGATCAAAAATTTTAGCAGGATTATATAGGTGCTAACAATAATAGTCTGTGAGATCAATGAAACTTTATGGACTCTGATCAAAAAATATGTATCACTATTATTCCCTTATTTTATCTAGTTTATCTAATTTAGCTTGCCATATTTCATATTTACATATTTCAAAATTTTGTTTACTAAAAATAGTGGAAAAACATAATCAATTTTCAAAAGCTCAAAATTCAACTTTTTTCTTATTTCAACGATTGTTTTCAAATTCGATTATTACAAATAGTTTGACGTTAGACCTAAGAAATACCTCTCAAACATAATATAACATAATACATGTCAGCACTTAAAAGCGATCCTTTCTTAAAATTTTTGATGATAAAAGTCTTGAAAACATGTTTTTAGGAATATCTTGGAAACAGATTAATTTTTTTGAACAGAAGACCCCTCCCCCACAAATAATGTTTGACATAAAAATTTCAGATATGGATCAGAATTTGAAAGCAAATTAGCACATTTTGAAATTTAAGATCGCGAATCCAAAACGAACAAGAAAGAACGCTGAAGTCGAGTGCAAGATACCCAGTACCCACTCCCTATGTACCTTAAGTTAGGCTTTACTTTAGTACCATACTTTATTGTACTAGATTTTCATATAAAAAAAAATATAATAAAAAAAATGGGGTAGTTTTGTATGGGGTTTAAACCAAAATGTTTTTTGATCCTACACATATTAGGATATATCGTTGGGACTATCATAGGTATAATCTAAACTAAATTTCGTAGAATAAGAAACAAAGCAGTTTTTATCAAAAAAAAAAAAAACAACATTTTGGTATAGTTTTTGTATGGATGCTCCCCTTAAAATGGGACTAGTGAAAAACCGTTTAAAATCTGGTGGCCTTATAGTCGCCGAGATAATCGGATAATCCTTTTCCATTTGGGTGCAGGGTATAAACATTTTGTTTTACCTAGCCTAGAGTGTTGATTATGTTTATCCTTTTGAATTCGTGGTAGTTGAATTTCAGTCTGGTATCAATAATTTCAGGTTTTCTTACAATTTAGTTATGTCCTACAAATTACCTTTGTAGGTAAATAATCATAAGAGGAAATTTTCGAAAACAGTTCAAATTGAGCAATCGTATCCAAAATTATAGATAAATAGATAAAATCATTATTTAAGCCTTTTATAATGTAAGCCAATATTTTTCAAGTCGTGAATTTTATCCATTAATCAACATGAACAACATTAAAACAAAACGCTTTGTGCTCCGTTAATAAACAATCTTAAAAACAAATCAATCAAGCAAAATGCATACCAGAAGTGAAGCTGCATTAATGGAAAAAACATTTTTAATTAGAAATTCATTATGCGAAGAATTCAAGACAAATTACGTTTGCAAATGATGAAAACTATTTGCCAACATAAAAGACTTAATTTAAAAAGATAATGGAGTAAATTAATTTTATATTCTTTGATCATAAATGTTCTGTTCAACCGTGTATTTTAAATTCCCTCAAATTGATCTGCAAACCTACCTTCAGACACAATCATTCTGCATAAAGCTTCACTATTTTTCAAGTCGTGAATTATTATACTCATTAATCAACTATGACTATCAACAGTTTGTTAAAACAAAACTCTTTAGTTCTCCGTTTAATTTGCAAGCAATTGTTTGTTTTTTGGGACAAAATATTATTTTCAAATTCAATCAAGTTTTCAAAATGCATACCATTGTTTGGAAGTTTGAAGCTGCATTAAGTTAAAAAAACATTTTTAATTAGAAATTCATGTGTACTGCATACAGAAATTCAAGACAAATTCAACGTAACTTGCAAATGATGAAAACATATTTGCCAACATAAAAGCCACTTTTTTATATTTAAGTATATAGGCGTAAATTTTTCCTAATTTGAGGGTATATTCATTGATCATAAATTTCTGTTCAAACGTGTATTTTAAAGTTCACTCAAATTGATATTTCAATTCTTATCAGTTCGACGGGACGAATCATTCTGCATAAATGCTTCACTTCTTTTCATTATTCAAGACTTTCGACTATCAAAGTTTGTTAATTTTCGCAGTAAATAAATTCTTGAGTTCATTAGTTTTAATTTTGCAAGCAATTACGTTTTTTTTTTTTTAAACAAAACTAGCTTGATTGTTCAATATTGATTGAAATTGTATTAATACTTGAAATAGTCTTCATTGTCAAAACTACGTGCCGCATTTTTGGAAGATGTTAATTAAAATTACCATTTAAATATTTAGTATAAAAAGGAATTTTTTATGTGTATTACTGCATACAGACAATGACACTCTATATTAACGAGTTCAATGTGACCATCTTTATTAGAATATAAAATTAGAACTTTTGTATAGTAATTTATAAATGTTTAGGCCACTCATATCTCACAAATTAGGTCGATCCCTGTGGCGGGTATTTCAAAAATCTTCACACAAGTTAACGTTTATCCTTTTTTAATTATAAACTTTTAATGCACAAGAATAACATTTTAAAACAAAACTGCACCATTTGTATCTTTTTTTTATTTATAAATCGTTAACTCATTAGTTAATTAGTGCGTTAAAGAATGATTAATAGCGTTATCAATAGGCACCATAAGCACCTAAACACAACATCACACTTAAAGGTCACAAAATATTGTGAGAAAATAAATAATGATACACATGTATCTATTTGTCATGGTCAGCTTCTAACTGCTTCAAATATTTTCCTTAAAGTATCTTTTACAAAATATTTAATTTAAAAGTACTTAACGAATTCGTGTTGCCTTCTTTATTTAAGATTAACCGCAAATTACTTTTATACGATTTAAAATAAAAAAATTTATAAGCTTCAACTCAAGGCAAAATAATCTAAAATAAACATTCACTGCTTCATTTCATGTAGCTGAATCATTAAATTATTTTTTGTTACATGGGCCTAATTTGTTTTGCTGCAGGACTTTGCTGTCGATTGATGATGCAATTTTGAAAATAAAAAAAAATGTCAATAAGCGGCATAAGTCAAAAGCTGTGTGTTGCATGCCACATAAATATTGCATTTTATATGTTTTCGTTTTTATTGTTGTACAACAACGACAACAACTTGAACAGGAACTACAATAACAACTGGCAACAAGCAATGACAAACAAGACAAGTTTGGACCTTGGTCGACGAAAGTGAGAAGATGTTGCAGTGATGATTTTTTTGCAATAAAATTTCACTTTTCACTGTGACAGACACCAAAAATTGCATAATTGTAGTTGACAATGTTTAAATTGATTACCTTTTACATACATACCTGTAGTTTGGAAAAATAATTAGGGTATTTTTAGTTCAAAGGAAAGCTTGCAACACAATTAAGAAGTTAAGACCCATTTGTATGTTTACATTATTAATATAAAATCTAAACCATTCTAATTTGTTAAAAAAAGGAAAGAAAAAAGAAGGATAGAAAAAGATGGATAGAAAAAACGATATTAATAAAGGGACATAAGAGTCATAGATCACTCAGCGATTCTAGTTGCCAACTCCAAGGTGCCCTGGTCTACTCGATCTAAGTGCAGGACACACACAGAGAAAGTATTCTAACGCTTCTAGAGTGTTCTCTTCTTTACAACTTCTGCAGGTTCTGTTGAAAGGGATACCTAATCGGACCGCGTGATTCCTGTTAGTCTCACAAGGTCTTTACGGGAGTTTAACGGTAGTGTTCTGGTAATTTTAGGGTCAATCGTTAGTCAAATAGGCTTAGCTTTTCAACAACTATTTATATATTATTGCCCAAAGAGGTGAAGTGATTCCTAATGTGAGCGACACTAGCACTCATTGGGATCAGTTCCACGAATGGTTGGGTTTCAACCGATGGACCCATTCTATCCTTTCTTGTTTCAAGGTATAAAGTGTATAAAGTTGCCTTACCGCCGGTCTTAAATAACTCTACAGGTAGTTCGTCTGCGCCTGACGCTTTGTAATTATTAAGCCTTTGTATAATTTCTAAGACCTCGTCATAGTCTGGTAGCTCTACTGGAATCCCATCACCGGTCGGGAACAGAGTTATTCATCTTCTTCCGTCATCGTCCCCAACTAGGGTAGAGCAGTGGCTCCTCCATAACCTTAGTGATTCCCGGACATCTGTTAACATGTTACCTTGTTCGTTCTTGCAGAACAAAGCTCCTGGCTTGTAACCTTTGATCATTCGCTTCATTTTTGCTAAAATCCTCGGGCCTCGTTTCTGCTACTCATCATCTTACCCTTCTCCAATTCATGCGTTTTCAGTTCTCTTTTCTTTTGTCTGGCGTTTTCCCTCTCTCCGTTTCTCCCTATGTCGCTCAACAACAGCTCGTGTTGCTCCCGCCTACAGAGGTCGTTGTCGTGCTAGACTAGACTAGAAAAATGAGAGCCAGTAAACTTGAAACTAATTCCTTTCGAGTCTCACTTTAACAGGTGCCCTATGCAAACCTATCCCATTTTATGTTTGTTTTTGCATTAAAAATTAATTCCTTAGTTTATCTAGGAACTGTAATTGAATATGAATTAAGCCATTTAAAAAAATTTTAGGTAGAGCTCCCATAAAAATATTCTGCTAATTCCAAGGTAGGCTATATAAACTTCGGCTTAACAGAAATCATTTTGTTTTTCTTACTTTATCTCAGTGTTTGTTTTTTTTCCTGAGTCATCTTGCAATTGTTGAAGTTTAAATAAAATTAAAAACGCTTAAATAAAATAAGATAATAAATCAAATTGAGCTGTAACGAATGTCATAAAAAAAAAACAAAATAAAAACTTTAACTTTGCTAAAATTAATTAAGTAAAAAATGTAAAATGAAAAGAAAAGAAAAATAAAATAAAATAAAATAAAAAGACAAAAAACCAAAAAAAAAAAGTTCGCAAAATGCTGCAAAAAATTATGCGCGTGCACAATTATTGTATTTTTCAGTTTCATTTTTGCGAATTCTCTTCGATTTTAATTGAAATGTGAATGCGGTAAAAGTGTTATTTACATAATTCAATTAAGTTTTTGACAAATGCAACCTGAAGGGCGTCACACTCAAAGGCAGAGTCGAGTGCAACAGAGAAAAACACACTCTTCTAGTCGCCTTACTCTCTCATATTTTTCCATTTTCTTTTTATTTTATTTTACTTTTCTTTTGTTTTGTGCGCTTCAATTTTTTATTCAATTTTTCATCTGACTTTTGAGGTCAATTCCCAGGTGGCTTTTAATTATGTTCACAAAAAAAAATGTAATAAACGCAATTGTTTTATAATAAAAATTGCAATAAAACACGTTTTTTTTTTTTTTTTTTTTTATTTTTCGAACGACAATTAAAATTTTGTCAAAGCAAAATTAAAAAATTAAAGAAAAAAAAAAAAAAAAAAACAAAAATACAAAACCTGAACCATTTCATTGATTTAAATAGTTCAGTACCGAGCTATTACTTCAAGTTTGGCATACTTTGTTGCTGTCGGATTCGTATATGGAGACAAGAGTTCTATTGAAAAGCACTCATCTAAATTGTACCGAACCGAAACTCTTTGCGTCTAAATTGTTCAAAACAAACCAGCCTTGTCCGTATTTGCCCTGTGGCTCCAAGTTTCTCTTTGAACGAATTAATTTTTGCTAAATATTATAATTGTGGAGAACTGATAGTGCAGTACATGACCCTACCTCTGGCAACCAAATTGGGAGTCTTTGGATTCTTAATTCTTGACTTAAAACACAGTTGAAAGGTTATTTGCTACAGGTAAATTCCATGCGAAAGAAGTAGCAGTTTCGCACACAAAATCTGAACTTTTCAAATGTCAATGAACAATCCAGTCTCTTCTTGATCTAAAACTAAATAAAATTTTCATTTCGTATTTAGAAAACTCTACCTAATATTTATGGATTCAGTCCATTAAGACACCATGTGCCTACATATACATGTCGGAAAGCTTTGTAACGCATTAAAGGAGGCATCGGAGATCCCCCTACTGAATATTTTCTTGAACAGCTCGATGAGACGAGTCGATTAAGCGTTGTCCGTCTGTCTGTACCGTCTTTCTGTCCGTCTGTCTGTTGCGATGCGTTTTACTAAGAACATTTTTAAAATATTGAGATAAAATTGTTAAGCGTATCTTTTTGGTCCTAGGTACAGTTTCTATGGTTATTTTTAGAAATAGCCCCCAGTACAAATTTACCACCCAATTTTAAATTTTTTATATGAAAATAGGTATTATTTCTGAATATATGCGCGCTAAATTGTATAAAAACACCAAAAACATCCAATGTGCAAAAAAAAGTGTGCCACGCCCATTTTTAGGTATAGTCCCCATACAAACTTAGCGCCCATTTTGCGAGTTTTTGTGTGAAAACATTTATTTTCTCTAAATGAATCGAATTCAAATTTGGTAAAATCAATTCTAGAATCCCGTCTAAGTGAACACTTTCGATATGGTAAGAATCGTGCTAATATAACATAAAGCCTCCATACAAATATGACCAAATTCATCGTGAAATTTAATCTAAGCAGCTGGTGAACATATAAACTATTAAAAGTGTTGTCCTAATGAGTATTTCAGCTTGTCGATTCTACCGAAGTTATCGTTATTCCTTGTTTTATTTCCAATTCATATTTAAAACAAAACTCAATATTCAAAATGGCTTAAATATTTCATATCAGAAAAAAAAAACCTAATATTATAATTTTTAAATAACGTATTATATATGTACAGGGATGTCACACGAAATCTCTTTTGGTAGGTCTTCAAATCTCTTCTAAAATTCAATGAAACAATGAATGTAATTCACAATTTGAGTGTCAAATTTTGTATGACACCCCTGATAATAACCATACTAATAATCATATATCAAATATAAATGTATAAATATTGAGTTTTGTTTGGTGAACCAGATTAATATGGAGCAGCTCAACAGCTAAAAAATGGCTAAAGTAAAAGTTCATTCATAAAACCAAATACCAAACAATACATACGTTGCCATTCATAAAAAAAAAAATAGTTCAAACGCCCGCACAAAACCTGTCAAAGTGATACATCAATTGGAAACGTGCACATTGATTTTATCTGTGAAGTTTTCACGAACTTGTACAGCAACAGAAAAAAAATGTATCTTCTCCTTTCTAAATGCGCACACATTTGCAGCATAAATTTTATTTTAAACGAATTAAAGCAAACATGAGCACACGAGCATGCAAAGATTATTTTCAGAGATCTTGACAAAAATAGATTGGCAATGTACTACGAGTATGCATGATTTCCAGTACAAAATAATTCAAATGGAAATATATTTACATATTAGCTAACTTAAAACGTTAAATTCGATTTCCTACATCTTTTCTATTTAACTCAAGCTAACGCTTCTTAAAGTGCAATTGTTAAACCAAAAAAAAAAAAAAAAACAAAACAAAATGAATTATTTCCAAACGAAAGGTCATAAACAAAACAGAAAAAACTCTGGAAAAAATAGTTTAAAAATTGTACACAAAAACTGAAGACGTTAAGTAGCACGTAACGAAAGACGCCTCCCGCGCGCAACAATAGCTAAAGTTTTACATAATAATAATCTGCAAAACAAAAACATTAAAAATCAAACAAAAAAAATAAAAAAAAAACAACGCTTAAAGTTACTTATGGTCTTGGTAAAAAATTTTAAAGCAAAAAAAAAAAAAACTTATCGAATGTACGCACATTCACAGCTAAATATATACAATACCTATAAGTAAAATATATACAATAAAAAGATGTATCTATACACAACAGCAAATGATGATCAAGTGGCTTGGCTGGCTGGCTGGCTGGGCTTCATCTGCCTAACCCAAACAGCATTCAGCGAATTTCATCTCCAGCAGAGTGCTTTGAAGAAGATGCTGCTGCCACTGCTGCTGCCCTACTGTTGCTGTCGATGATGAAGTTTTGAAGTTGATTTCAAAGACTTTTGATGTCGATAAAAGTGAAACTGTAAACAGTAAAAGATGCCATTGACATTGAAGCCAAAGTAACTATATTCCAACCAAAGTAACTTTGCTTAGATAAGTTGAAGAGGGAAAAATCGATGAAAAAAAAAAATCGGACATATTGCAAAATGCTTCATGTCAAATGAAAAAAAAAACACAACTACGAACTAAAGTAGCCAAAGTACAAACAATGATCATGTCGTAGTGGAAATTTTTATATATATAAAAAAACACCTATAAAATAATATAAGAAAAACTTTAAACACGTCAAAGAAATGAGATGCCACTCTTTGATGAGCAGCGAAAATTTATGACAATACATTGAAAACTTTTTCTTATTGACAATTATATGTTGCAAATATTGAAAAATTAAAAAAAAAATAGAGCGAAATACATCCGTGATGGTTGATGGAAGAGAAACTTATTCCAGAACTATAGATACAGGTACCAACTCAATTTAAACAAGGAATAATTTTAGCTTCGATACAATCTACTAATTTGACGTAGATAGATCTTCAGCATTTGTATTTAATTTTATCTTAAAATGCTAAACAAATTAAAAATGTTCTCAAAAATTTAGGAATTCGCCGTTCTATCTTAACCAATTTTAAACTGAAGATTTGGCTTAATATAAGAAGCATTTGTTCCATATTTGAAGCCATTGGTTCAAAAATGTCTTTTTTACCCGTTACCCGTTATATTCAGTTTTTCCGAAAGTTAGTAACGCATTAACGGAGACATCATAGACCCATCATAAGGTAAAAACTTTTTAACAACAACACATGTTCAGAAAATGACCCATGTTTGAGATGGAATCACTTTAGCATAAAGCGCCCATACAAATCTTCCCCCAATTTTTGAAAATTGCGTTACTCATTGAGCAATTTTTTTAAAATATTGTAATAACACTTCAAATTGCAACCCATGTTAAGAAAAGATCCCATGGTAAAAGTGGGACCATGATATAATACGGGACCATGATTTATACGGTCTACGATGCCTCCATTAATGCGTGACAAACTATCCAACAAACTGAATATACCTATTTCACAGTATGTGTAAAATACCACCTTCAGAACACTTGAGTATGAATGATTTTTTTTGAGCTGAATGAATCTTTAGAAATGTATTTTAGTAGGCTATATAAGACATATGGTGCCTATCCAAGCAATTCAAACATATCAACGTTTTTTTTTTATCTTTCAACTGTCTCCATAAACTTTTTATATGATGAAACAAGTTAAACATTTAGGGAGCACTCAATTCTACTTCGAGATTTATCAAAAATTACTAAGCGTTGTGCCAAATCCTTAAGATTGCGCTTAAAGCTCGTAAAACGCAGCCTCGATATTTTTTCTTTTTTTTTGAGATATCCTGTAAAGCAAATATATAAAAAAATCACTAATTTTTTATGAGACTTAATTATGCAAAAATCTATTTCGTAGCATAATCTGGCTGCTTATCTTAATCTTTGAATGACCTTAACTCAATTAGCAAAACAAAACTTTAACAAAACAAAAAAAGTATCTACGAGTTTGAGATTAAAATAAAAAAAAAAAAAAACTTGAAAAATGAAACAAAGTTTACACTGAAGATTTTGCATGCCATTTTTCGAGATTTCTTTTGTTTGTTGTAAAGATAAAAAGATAAAAAAGATAAGCATTCAAATTTAAACAAAACAAAACAAAAAGAAAACCATGAAACATGGCAAAGCCAATTAAATGTCCATAAATATTTTAATGCGCTGCAACAAATTGCCCAAATAAATTGTAACAAAAAAAAAAAAAAAAAATAGTTTAACAAAAATAGAAGAAATACAACCAATTTAGATGCAAATAAATAGCTCAATAAATGGCAAATACTGCTGAAATTAAGCAACTGAAAGCCATTGAAAATGTGTTGAAGCGTTTGGCTTGTCATAACAATGCCAATCAAATTAAATACTTAAGACGTTGACAATAACGATGACAAGTAAACTGGTTGAAAAAAAAAAAATTTGTAAGAAGACAAAATCAAATTAATGAAGTAGATATTTAATATAAAAATTATTGCCGCATTTGGTAAGCAATATGCAGATTCAGAAATAGATATTCATTGGCATTTATTGTATCTTATAGATACAAAACGTCAAACATTTCAGTTTAACAAACAAAGTGTGAATTTATGCTAATTCGAAACATGAGGAGTATTTTTTTTTATATATTTTTTTCATATTGAAATGCATTTTACACTAAACGAATAAAATAAAATTATGCTGGCGGCCTGGCAATTATATTGTTTTTTATCATTTTTTATCATTTTTTATTTTTTTTTTTTTCAAATGGTAGCAACAAAAGCAGTTAAATTGTAATAAAATACTAAAATAAATTTATTGTGCAACGCAGCGGGGTATGTGAAGATTACACATTTAGTCAGATATAAGATATAATCTTGGTTAGATAAGGTAAAAGTTATCTTTTGACTGCATTTGTTTAAGGAAATGTGTCTTAAATAAAATTATGAGTATTTTTTTATCGGAATTATATTTGCATATGAGCTAATCGTGCGTGGAAATCATGAAAAAAATGGATTTAGAAGAGTACTTTAAAATAGCACAATAGTTGTAAGCGAAAAACTGAAGTCGTTCTCGAGTTTCATGTGCCTTTTTGTAAAATTTCTTTTAAAAAAAAATGCTGAATGGAATTAGAAAAAAAAATAATGGATTACATGAGTAAATAAGTAAGTTTAAAATTTTAGCTGAATATCTTCAAAATTGTGCAGCAACAAACGGCAGACAGACAGACAGACGGACATGACCGATTTGTGTCTGAATATTGGCAATGAAAAAATGCATATAAATGAATTTGTTGCACAACGATTTTTGTCAAAAAAAAGAGCCATAAAAGATTTTCCGTTTTGTATATTTATTAAGTTTTTTTTGTTTTTGAACAAATGATTTACATCAGATTACAACATTTACAATCCTTACACACAATATGAACTCATCCTGAATATTGTCTAATTCACTTTCCACAAAAAAGTAGTTTAAAAACTTGAAAATTTTAGTTTTACGAATTATTTAAGTAGTTGGTTTATTTAATAAATGAATTCTCCAACGGCTGTCTGAACTGTGATATAGTGCTGACCTTCGGCTACAGCTTTGGCGGAAGCTTCCTACAGCGCCCATGGCGATGTCGATTGCACGCCGGTAGTGTATTAGTTCCAACGCTGTAGTTAATGCAAAGTGCGCTAAGAATAGCCAACACAAGAAGGTATGCAGATATATTGAAAAACTTCATTTTCCTCTTTGTTTAAGTAGTTGGTTTATTTAATGAAGACCTCTTCAACGTTCTTACTTGACTGTATAAATTTCGATTCAGCATTGGCCTTTTTATATGCTTCCGATCAGTTCTAAGTTGAAATTCTTTAAACATAAAAAATGTTTTATCAAATTCGGTTGAATTTTTATAAACAGAAATTCCAAACTTGAGAAATTTTTTTCCACATAATTTTTTTTTTTGCGGTTAAAGTTATCCGATGTTTTATTTAAGTGTTATTCTGCGGCGTAAATGTTGTTCGATGTGCTATTCAAGGCCGTTAATTTATAGTTAGTCACCCTCATACAAGCGTAATATAGTCAGTCATGTGAATGCTTATCCAAGAGCACTAATCTAAAAGAAAGGGACCTTATTGGAAACTAACTTGTGGGCACTGAATCCGAATCCACTAGTTCATTTTTGTATTGTTTTTTAAAGCACGGTTTTCAAGCAATCACGAATTAAAATAACGATAACTTTGTTAGGACTGTACGAAAATTACCGTTTCTCTTGACAACACCATGAAATATAGTGAACCGATCCTTATAATCCCTATATATCATATATATATATATATATATACAATTATATATATATATATATATATAAACATTTTTCCAAATAATAGTTTTGTATCGGTGCTATATCTAAAAATATGTTTAAAACTGAACAAATAAGTCGCTCAGCGGCAAACAGACAGACGGGCATGACTGATCGATGTGCTACACTATATGGGGTCTACGACGCATCCTTTAATGCGTAACAAGCATTCCAAAAAACTGATAATACGCCTTTACGCTTTGTGTAATGGGTATAAAAATCATTTACAATTTTCGGGTTCTAACGGCAAATTGTTTAGGCGTTAATTTTAAATGGGGTCTACGCCCAAAATCTGGTGTGGCACTTTGGTGTTCATATATAAAGTAGTTTTATTGTTGTTACTTTTTCCATCAATGTGTTTGCAACATAATGAAGTTGCGTCGCGATTTAAAGAGTATTGTAACTTTTCTTCAAGCAAAGCCAACAATTTTATTTGTTTTGTTCACTCACAGATATACATACATCATAAAATAATAACAAATTTAACCCGCTCGCTCGTAAAATATTTATGTTTTTATTGGTTGCTATTATCATTTTAATTTTGTTTCTTTGTTTGTTTTTAAGTTATTATAATTATTCTTATACAATACAACATTTTACAAGCCATTTCATATGAAGTTACATTTAAATTGAAATTTGAGCAAGTTAAAATTAACCTTGTGACTTATTTAATTATTCAAACAAATTTCAGTTACAAAATATTTCTTAATATTGCATTTTTCTTAAGGAAATTTTATTCCAAAATAGGGGTTTAATGCAGCTTACAACCGGTTTACTTGGATTTAATCGCTTTTGCATAATTTTGTTTGATTATCCAACAAAAAAAATAAGAGGAAAAATTGTCTAAGCTTTCGTCGTTGCGTTGGCAATTTAGCGCATCGTTGACGCTTTTTTGCAGTCGAAAAATACGAGTCGAAATACGTCTGTGGCAATTATGAGTTCAAAAAAAGCAATCTGTCTGGATGCTGCAGCTTTAATTACGAGAACGGTTTATAAAGTAAACGAAAAGTACGAAACTTCAATGATATTGTGTAAACTTGTTGCTATCTGACGCTGATTAATAATTCCATATGCACGCATGCCTACTCCACAGAAAAGGCAGATGCTGTGGCTGTTGGCTGTTGGCAGGAACGCATTCATGCAACGAATCATCTCGGATTCGGTTTTTCACTGGCGCAACACTTGCATTATGAATTTTTGTTGCTGCCGATTTGCTGTCTGCAACATAAAAAGCTTGTGCAATTTTTTACGTTGCAAGCAGCACAATTTGTAAATGGACAGCGCATCGTGCAATATGAAATGGAAAAGAAAAAAAAAAAGATATATTTCCAAAGATAAAAAACATATTTTCTATGCTTTGGACGACTACGATGACGACGACGACGCCTAAATGCAATGTCCGGCAGCAAACTTTTTCGAAGAAATGCTTAACAAATGCAAAGCAACAGGCGTGAAATTAATTACAAAATGACGCCAACTCACTGCTCTTCCCCTTTGCATATTGTGGCGTGGCACCATTTTAAGCATTTCTCATTTCTGTGGCTTTAAGTTTCGTTTTGCATTGCGGAAAGTGTTGAAAAATTAGCACACTGTAACTTCAGATAAACACATTCACTCTTTGTATCTGTATCTTTATTTGTCGTCCCCTCTCGCTTTCTCTTCGAACGCCAAATGATGAGCAATTTTTCAAAAATCTGTGTTAATAAAGTGATCAGCGTTGAATGGTTTAAACCACATTGGGAATATTGTCTTTGACTTATATAAGTCATTCATACGATTTAAATAATTTGAACGTGTCGATTTTTATAAATACCTACATTTTTGAAATTTTATGCATATTTAAGTTTGTTAAAAATTATAAACACGATGGTACCTATTGTACTGACAAACGGACGGACATAACTATGATAACTAAACTTTCGATGCTGATCAATAATACAATTACTGCACGAGAAAAACGCAGTTAGAAAATTAAAAACGAATATACTTGATTTAAGAATTTAGGAAATTTGGCTGAATGTTTCTCTTGGTTTGTGTATTAAGCACAATGTGTTTGTATTGAGTACAATCGTTCTTAATTTTATTTTCAAAATAAAATAAATCAATTAAGTTGTAAAATCCAAAATTGCAGAACTGTAGAACAGTGCCCACATACATATACCGCAACATAGTATCTAAACTTAATCCATGTATCGGGCCGTTGAACATTTGTTCCCAAAGATCAGACATTAATAAAATAAACTAAATAGTAAATAAATATTGGACTTTCATTATGAAAAATAATCAAAATTTAATTATCTTTGAGCAAAGTTTGTACGTATATAAATTTTGAAATACATCATAAATTTTTAGTGTGTCTGCAAACATTTTTAATAATTATGAAAAATCTTTTTTAAACTATAATTTTTTTTTACATGTTATTTCCTTAATTTTTCACAACGTTTTCATATATCAAAAAGTCGTAATAAAAATATCAAAAGACCATGAAAAAAAAAAAGGAAAATTAAAAAAAAAAATTTAATTTAAATTTACTTATTTAGCATAAAAAATATTTTATGATTATTGAAGGCGTGCTTTTACCCTCTCTTCTCTCTCTCTCTCTTTCTGCCCGTCATTGGCCGCGCTTTATCATTCAATTTTGTTGCGGCCAATGGCTATAAACAACTTGATTAGCGCTAATGTGAAGTTGTTTTGTCTGTTGAAGATTATTTTATGTGAAATAAACGGAAAATGCATGGAAATGAGGGGGGCAGTGATTTAGCTAAGAAGGAAGAAGACGCTATTGATTTTGTGGTTTAGCTTCGCTGGTTTATTTATTTATCTTTTTTTTTTTTGTTTTTGTGTTTTTGTTTTGTGGTTTGGAATAGCTGCCAAAATGTGCTTCCCAGCTATAAACCGTAGATACTATTGTTGTTTTTGCTGTCTGTTGTCTGTTGTAATTTTCATTAACATTGGCAAAACATGCAAACGGCAATTTAACTTCGAAATACTTTGAAAATTTTATTCATACCGTTGCCTGCGACCCCATCGAAACAGACAAACAAATGAAGATGCATTGAATCGCCGTCATCGTCGTAGTCAGTATATACAAACATATCTGAATGCCATGGCCGCCGCCGCCGCTGCCGCGTGCAATAGCAGAACTTGAACTATAACCTTGCCTTTTAGTGTATTCAAATCGATTGCACTTAAATCGTAAAAAAAATCGTTTTCAAAAGTTAAACGAAAATGCAAAAAAAAAAATGTTTAGCAAAAGATTGTGCCAGAGCAAATGGCTGGCAAAGGGTGAAGCAAAACAAAAAGTAAATATATATTTCTGTCTTGGATTAAAGAGCCAAAAAGCGCAAATGCAAAACGGATTGTTGGCTTTAATAAAATAGCGTATAGTACAGACGTCACGCTGTAAACTTTATTATTGCTTAAAGATGCAAGGGTAGTTTGAAACATTATTAGCCTTTTGCACTTTTGATGCTCACCAAGTAGCCCATTGGTTTTACAAATCGAATTACTTTGAAGATAGCTACGATCTTACTTCAGACAATAAGTATCAGTCCAGTATTGCATTCTTACTTTAAGCCGTAACTTAACATTTCGGATGAATGAATATGTATGCGAAATCCCCGTTCCGAAAAGCGTGGTGCCTCGTACTAGAATTCTTAGCCGAGTTCTGTTAAGCTTTACCATTATGTACCTTTCTAGCCAGATTTATTTCATACTCCGTTGTCCCAACTATGTCGCCATATAAATGTAGTTCATGGTCAAACATTGCGTACCGTTCAATGACCACTTAGTCTAGTTTCAATTTTTTTCAAATCGAAATTTATAGCCTTCAGCGCCGCTTGACTATGCAATCAATTAATATTGAGTTGTGCCAACCGAACTATAGAAAAGATATTTGTTCATCAGTCTATAAGATTCCAGAAACATATTCTAAGGCTTAGTGCTCCTAGGTGAAAGACCCATTTGTACTTAATGCAATATTTTTAAGTTGAATAATATTCGACGAAAAATCTTCCGCACGTAATACAAAAATTGTTTAAATTGGAATAAATAAAAGAAAAATTTTATATAATTAAACGAAACGTAACCAAATCAAGCAACACTTAAAGCTTTTCGAAAATGTTTGGCCTGAAATGGAACGTTAAGCCGAGCAAAGCCAGCCCAAGCCTGCCGCCAAGTGGCAACAGCGTGACTCCACGAAATCACTCCCGACTCGTGATTTAAAAAGTCCAACTTTAGTACGGGTCGTATATAGTAAATAAAAATACTAAAATTTGTGGATGTTGAGCATTTGAAATGAAAATTTTTTGTTGAATTGGCGCATGAGAAATGGCAAATCAACAGGGTAACAGGTGGTTCGATGGCTTAGTTAATGCAATTACCTTTTTTTTTTTTTTTTTTTTGATTTCGTGGTTGATGTCGCCGTTGAAACAAGCAACGAAAATTTAACTAATTTGGTAAACATTTCAACAATTTCATTTTCTCATTTTCTATTCATGATTTGATATAAAATATACAAGCAGATACAGCAGAGGTAAATTGGAAATAAGATAAATTTTACTTTTATAAAAATACAAATACTTATTTAGGTATTTCTTTTTTTTTTTTTTATTTCTTTTGTACATAACTCGATATAATTGTCGTGTCAAACGCGCTGGAAAGATTTTAATATGTAGATTATGATGCCAGACATAAGAGTCGTCAGAGGAGCTAAAAATAATCGTAATAAGTAAAGCTGCGCATGTGCAACTCGCATGAAATTGTTTGTAATTAAAAATTAAGCTGCTAAATTATTATTATTATTTTTTTTTTCCATTATTTTTTTTTTACTAAAATTGTAATAAATATGTTTTATTTTTATGATTTGAATTTCGTGCCACTCACATTTAAATAAATTCAAGAAACTAAGTAGTTTTTTAGTTTCTGTTAATAACAAACATGCCATCCATGTCATGGGTGTGATAGATGTCAAAAAAGCGAGAGTTCAGCAGTTAGTACGGGATAATTAGAACCGAGAATGTTTAAGAAAATAATATAGTACAAAATAATAGTATTTAAAAACTCAATAGACGAAAATTTCTCTAGAAATTTCTGTAACACAATGGAAAAGATAATTTTCGACATGAGCCTACTTTCCGATCTCTTTTTGTGCGCTGAACACGAATCCGATGTGGAAAGGTATCGATCAAGGCTGGTTTTTGAGAAAAAATTGGAAATATTTTTTTATATGAAGTTTTCAGACCTTTATATCCAATTCAATTGAAATTACTGGACCATTAAGGGCTAACTCCGTTTTTCTATGGTTTATTGTAGTGTAAGGTTCTAGCTTGAACTCTCTAGGACGCCTGGTTTTCGAGAAAAGTGGGGGCAAAAAAGAAAAACACCCAAAAACACAATTTTTGGGTTTATTTATAGACGTGGTGGGAATTTTTCGACACCAGATTCGTGTTCAGCGCATAAAAATACATCCGAAATCAGACGCATATCGAAAATAAAAAAAAAACATTTTGTAGGCCTGTGTAATTTATTCAACTTTCAAAAAAAAAAAAAAAAAACATCAACTACCAAATACAACGCTCCTAACAAAAGTTTATGAGGCATGATGAAAAACTAATTTCTTGAAGACAAATATAATTTTTGTTTCATTTTAGATCTCCATAAAAATTTCCGCACAAAAAAATTAAACAATAAAAAACTAAAAATTCAAAATTGAAAAAATTGTAAACGACCCACAAAATAAACGAATTAAACATACACAACGTAATTTTGTTAAATGAAGGAAACAATTTTGACATAATTCGACTGAGTATCAAATGACGCTTGTCTTTTAAAACGTATATAGAAACATATAGCCATCATTTTTTCCGAATGAGTTAGACCGAAAATGTCATAGGTAATGGCGGCATTAATATATTTAAAAATATCAAATAAATTCATGAGTTACTCATTAACTTTTCAAAGCGTAGAATGCTTATTATATAATACAGACATTTCCGATTAATCTATTTAATTTTATTTAATTTATTTTATCTCAATTTACAGCGCTATATAACCTGCCTATTGCTACTGGCGTTTATAGCCACCAGCAATATAGCTACTGTATCCGGCGATGAAAGTCCAACGGAAAGCAATGAGATAATACCACGCGAAGCTATACAAAAGTTAGATTTTTCGGTTAGACAAGCGCTGCTGCGTGCCATAGATAAGCTGGAACAGGAAGAGGCAGCTGCGGCAGCGACTGAGATTGCGTTAACTGAAGCGCCGGAATATAATACAAGTACTTCAGCACCATTACAACCAGTTGGAACTGCAGCAGCATTAACAGGTTCAACGACAACAAAAACAACAACAACATCAACATCAGCACAAAAGGACGAAATACTTGAGGAGAGCACAAATAGCGCCGGCGAGGTGGTTCCCACAGTTCAATTCTATACAGCAACGTTCGATGAAAGAAATGCACAAGAGCAATTATTATCCTCGTTCATAGATCGTTCGAAACTCTGGAAAAAAGACAACACTAAAAAAGCCCAGTCACAGCTTAGGTGCACCAATAGCCGTAGTCAATTTGTCCGGTGAACATGCATCGGAAAGTCTTGAGAATGAGAATCATCAGACAGCGCGCAGCGTTAGCAGCTCTGTTAGTACAAATGAAATCTCGAATAATGATGGAAGTGATGAAATAAAATTTGAAATACGAAATAATAAAAAAACTTTGGACACAACAACGACGAGCACAACGCCAAAAACAACAACGACAACAACAATAGCAACGACAACAACAACTCTACGGCCGCGTACCACAAAACGTAGAACCACTACAACAACCACAACGACTACAACCACGACAACTACACCACGCCCCACACATAATGAAGATGGTGAGAATATCGAATTGGTCGATAAAAATGATATACGTATCCAAGAGGCGCCTTTGGTCACAGCATTCACAGTTGATCTGGATGAACGTGGCGCTGCGCAGAAATTTCGCCCAATTATACATGCACAGCGTAACAATATAATTAACCCGTATCAACAACAACAACAGTTAAAATTACAGCAACAACAACAACAACAATTGTTACCGCCTCATAGTGGACCAACAATAACCAAATTGAATGTATTGCCATCAGATTTGGGTTTAGGTGCAGCAACTTCGCCGCAACACGTCACCACACTTCCAACTCTACCAACCCCAACGATTTCGAGTGCAACGACAACAACAACGGCAGCGTCAACAGGATTGCTACTGAATGGAATTGCGCCCACAGCTAACTTTGTTAAGGTGAGTATTTCGCTTGTTGAAAAATTAACTCATTTTCTCAAGAGCTGATTCAAAAGTATTGGAAAGTTTTTTTTTTAAAGAATATTAATTTAAAAAAGAAATCAAGAAAAATTCTAAAACTTTTGAATCACATCTAACCTTTAAAATATTTTACAATTCATTCAACTAGAAGGACACCATTGCGAGTGATTATCTAATCGAACGACAACGTGCGCTGGAGCAACAAATCTATCAACTCAAATTGCAAGCACAGCAGCAACAGGAGCTCATATTGCGACAACTGAAGCTACTCGAGCAGCAAACATCATTTGGCAGTGGGGCAGCGGTCGGCAATAGCAATAATATTACACCCGTGCCCATTGCGCAGCCAAGCACAGTGCAACCATTACAAACGCAACAGCAGCAATCGCAGCCGCAGCCGCAGCAACAATTGCCAACGCTTGAGGCAATACAAACACTGCAGCCGCCACATCGAGTGCAAACGGCAACACAAGAACCTGGTTTTACTATAAAACCTTCGATAGAATTTATACCTAGTACACATACAAAGACTATTATATATCCAACGTATCCAATAGAACAACAATTGCCATTACGCGATGCAACAATAAATAAGTTTGGCAGTATTGCGAACATAAACAATGCCAACAGCAACAATAATAATTTTCAGCAAAAGCCAACAAATCCAGTGCAACAAATATTCCAAAATTTACAACAATTGCAGAAGGGCACAACGACAACGAGCACAGACAGCACAGACAGCATCAGTAGCAGCAGCAACAGCCGCGGCAGCAACACAAGGCAGCAATTCAATACAAATACAACCTTCAAGTCAATTTCATTTCGCAACATTTTTAAATGCTGCCCAACCACCAGAGGCATCATTAGTTGAAGCATTGCCACAACGGAACTATCAACAATTTCAACAGCAACAACAGTTGGCTGTACCATCGTATGTCAGCAATGCTTTATTTCAGCAACAGCAGCAACAACAACAACAACAACACCAACTACAACAACAACAACTGCAGCAGCAGCAGCGTTCACGTTTCTTTCGCCAGGAATTGGGTACATCCAATTTTGGCCTAAATTCAGTACAAATACAGCCAAGCAATACATTTGAGTCAACTTCAATTCAACAGCAGCAGCAGCAACAACAACAACAGCAGCAGCAGCAACAAAATCTTGAAAATCAAAATTTCTATCGTCAACATTTGACACCACAATTGAGCAATCAATTGCAGCAAAATGCACAACAATATTTGCAACAACAACAGCTGCTGCAGCAACAACAACAACAACAACAACAGAATGGCGCTACTACATCATTATCATCATCATCATCATCGTCGTCAGTGCCAACATCATCATCATCATCAGCTACATCAGGTAATTCAAATAATCGTTTTAATTTAAAAAATAATAGTTTTAGTCAATTAAATAATTTAGAAGAACTGAAAATAATTAGTAAAGTTTTAGCATTGAATCATGGCATTTCACAATTTGCGCCACAAAATCTGCACCACTACAATAATCTTGGATTCTGAGCACAGCACTATAAACTCTCCTCCTATAGCACCGTTTGGACTCTACTTTGAGCACTTTTAAACACCGTCAGCACAGCACCATTACCAAACAGCACCATTCCAATCCATGCGTCTGCAAATTAAACCTTCTGTCCAAAAAAAAAAAGAATAATAATAATAATAATTAATAAACCTTCTTATAAACAGCACCAATTGGAATTGATTAAATGCGAGAACTGTTTTTTATGTTCATTTTTAAAACCTTTCGGCACTTTTTGCACTTTATCATTTATTATTTTTTTGTCTAATTTTAAATATTTTTCAATTTTTCTATTTTTCAAATTTTTTATTTTTTAATACTAAAAAATTGTAATTTTAATGAATCTTTTTTGTAAATATAATAAATGCATTTTAATTTTAAGTCTAAGAGAATCACAAATGGAGTTGTCGTTCATAGCATTTTAAGATAAAGAAAAAATGTCAAATTTAATTCTTTTTTTTTTTTTTTTTTGTTGAATTCTTTTACATATACATAATTATTTATTTTAACGAATAAAATCTATTATAAAGTACAAAAAAAAAAATACTTGTTTAATTTATAAAATACACTCGTATCAAAAATTAATATAACATAGGTAAGAACAAAACAAGAAAGAATGCTGAAGTCGACTATGCTCGACTGCAAGATACCCTGTACCCAATCTTGAAGACACTAAGTTAAATATTATCTTAGGACCATACTATTGTATTGGATTTTCATTAAAAAACTCAAAAAAATGGGGTAAATTTGTAGGGGACTATACCTAAAATTTTGTTGGTCCAACCCACATTGGCATATTTCATTGGGATTATCATAGACATAATTTATACTAAATTTGAAGTTCCATTGCACATATTCGATTACCTTTTCTTGCTCGTATTCGACAGCAGTAACTCGATTATTATAAACTATTAGGGTATTCACAGATCAATGATAGTTTTCATATTGTGCTACTTTAAAGTAAAATTTTTTTTGTTGCTTTACCCACAAAGCAAAAGTAGCACAATAACACAACTAAATTGCAAATAACAAAACATATGATAGCAGGGCGACAATTTTGTTGGTTTGTAGCCTTGGTTCTTAGCCCTTGATAGTAGTTTTTCTTTTTCTAAGTTATACGTGAAAAACTTAAAGAAAAAGGATAACTGGAATTATCATTTTTTCCCCAACGAAAATTGACAATTTGTAAAATCATTATATATACTTTTTGTATTTGTCAATACTACATTCGGAATTGTTTATAAATTTTTTCAAACCTAAAAACACTTTTACGTGTTCAGCTGATAAATACATCAATTATGACCATTGGAGGCGTTCACTGTTCAATTGTCATAGTTAAGTAGTACAATATGACAACTATCGTCAATCTGTGATTTATATTTTTTATGAATTCTTATTATAATGATTACGATCCCTGATCGTTCAAAAACCTAATCTGTTACCAACTAGCTCTGTTAACTAACATAACAGTGAACTTTCAAAGCTCATCGCTACTCACAATGAACAGTTAACAGTTAACTAAAAGTCTTTATTAAGCCTAAAACTATGCAACATTTATTTTTATTTATGTGTGACAGGTACATTGTGTGAAACAGGTATATTAAGTTTGTCTGAAAGTTTGTAACACATTAAAGGAGGCGTCGTAGACCCCACGCTCTTGGATATGCATTTACATGACTGACTATATTACGCTTGTTTGAGGGTGACTAACTATAAAACAACGGCCTTGAATAGTCGTTAAAAAAACATAAACGGAAACCGCAAAAAAATAAAAATAATAAAATTATGTGGAAAAAATTTCTCAAGTTTGGAATTTCTGTTTAAAAAAATTCAACTTAATTTGATAAAACATTTTTTGTGTTTAAAGAATTTCAACTTAGAACTGATCGGAAGCATATAAAAAGGCCAATGTTGAATCGAAATTTATACAGTCAAGTAAGAACGTTGGAGAGGTCTTCATTAAACAAACCAACTACTTAAACAACGAGGAAAATGAAGTTTTTCAATATATCTGTATACCTTCTTGTGTTCGCTATTCTTAGCGCACTTTGCATTAACTACAGCGTTGGAAGTGCTCAAAACAGCCAATGTCGAAGGAAAGATAGGCGTGGGCGCTGTCTTCTGCCGAAGCCAAAGCCGCAGTTCAGACAGCCGTTGGAGAATTCATTTATTAAATAAACCAACTACTTAAATAATTCGTAAAACTAAAATTTTCAAGTTATTAAACTACTTTTTTTGTGGAAAGTGAATTAGACAATGTTCAGGATGAGTTCATATTGTGTGTAAGGATTGTAAATGTTGTAATCTGATCCTAAATCAATTGTTTAAAATCGAAAAACTTAATAAACATATAAAACGAAAATTTATATAAACTGCATCACGTAAATTTTTTATTTCCCTTTTTTGACAAAAATCGTTGGGTAAACAAATTCATTTATGTGCATTTTTCCTTTGCTAATATTCAGACACGAATCGATCATGTCTGTCTGTCTGTCCGACCGCTGCTGCGCGATATTCGTTCAGTTTTATAGATATTGGGCTGAAGTTATAAACTTAAACTTTTCTAGGTTCTGTGTACTTTCTATGTTAAAATCAATGTGCCACGCCCACATTTGGGTATAGCCCCCCATACAAACGAACAAAATTTTCTGAAGTTCTTATAAGGAAAAAAAATTTGTTTATAGATCTAATGGCTTCAAATATGGTACAAATGCTTCATATATCAAGCCAAATCTTCAGTTTAAAATTTGTTTAGATCGTGACGCGAATTTCTAAATTTTTAAGAATATTTTTTTAATTTTTCTATTTAATCCTCTAGGCATCAGAACATGAGAACCTGGATAGTAAAGGTGCACCAGGTTCATTACAATTTCATTTGCCAATTGCTTCACATTGACACCAGTTTTTTCCGTCTGTTCTCTTGTTCCGACTTTAATATTTTTTGTGGATTTTATCATCTATTATACATATATATAGTAAACTGAGAGAAACTAAAAATTGTTAACAGAACTTAAATATTTTATTTATTTTTTTATAATATACAACAATTCATTTTTTTTTTTTTTTTTTTTTCATCTTTTATCTATACAAATGTTTTATTGTAACTAAAATTACAAACTGCTTTAGATTATTTTAACAAAACTAAAAATTAGCACAACTTTAAATTTACAAAATCACCCGCTTTCGTCACATCTTCATCTCAATCTTGTATTGATTGGCTTGGCTTACACATTGATGACCAACGCTGTTGATCGATATTTTCGCTTCGGCTTCGCAATCAGTTTCGTTTTCGGAGCTTGTTTAAGTGTTTCCGTTGGAGGACGTCGACGCGAACGATTCGCTTTGAACGTAGATGGTGGCGGATTATCGCCACCAAAACTATTGCCACGGAAAGGCGTTACTGCAATGGGCGGATATGTTTCGAAATCTTCCAAGTCAAGGCCTTCCGGTGTTTGACTTTCCTTTAATTTTGACTTGAGATACTTTTGTATCTTTGGATCGTTAAGCAATTGCAACTTTAACGCATCATCGAGCAATTTTTTCTGATCGATAATAAATGCTTCGATTTGCTTTTTTAGATGCAACACTCTTGTAACGATCATATGTACTCGATCTGCCGCCAGACTTAGCTGTATGTAACGGCAGCACTTCGTAAATTTCATCCACTTCGGGCTCATAAACACTATAACTGTTACTAGTCGTAGCAGCTACAGTGGATTTGGGTGGTGGCACTAGATGAAATGGATCGGGTGAATCAAAAATTTGCGTATATTTATGCGCATGTGAACGTTTTGGAGGTGGCGGTGGCGGTGTATGTTCCGGTGTACGATCTTCGGTCGAAAGATTTGGATCAATATTATAGGTGTCACTGATGCTCTTATATGGACTGGAATTTATATATTTGGTGTTGTGTTTCGAATAACTTGTTGTGGATTTCTTTGGAACCGTAATGGGATGCTGTACACGTATCTGTGTGCCGATGGTGTACTCGTGACTATCAGTTTCGTGTGAGTTACCGTATGGCGATTGTGATTCATTTGAATGCTCGCCTGAGGTATACCGTTCACTTGAATAGTCGTCCTCGTCCTATAATAATAAATCTTTAGAGGAAAACAAAGAAAGTTTTGATTATGAGCAGAACTTACAGATGCATAATGTTTGTAAGGTTGTTTCTTTGCATATTTCTTGGTCACATCACGACGCTTGCTCTCCTCCGATTGCAAATCAACGCCACTTCGAAAACTGGCCAGTGGCTGCAGTTGCGAAGTGCGCGGTGAATAGCGTGGTGCTGGTGGCGCTACAGAACTGTAGTAACTTCGGCGATAATAAGATCTCTGTGCAACGCTATATGTGACCAGCAATAGCAATACGAGTGGCCACATTAATATGTGCTACAATAACAAAACAAAAAAAAAAAAACCAAATGTAGTTCACTCAATAAACTTTCAAGGATATCAACATGCCACACTAGCATTTCTTAATTAACACACACACACTCAGCAAGACACACTTACATTCCAAAATTGTCTCATATTTAACGTTTTTTTTTTTTTGTTGTTGTGAAAATGCGTTTAATTAGCTACAATCGCTTCAATCTGAAAATGTTTTTGCGACACTTTATTTCGTAAGGTTTTATTATTTTTTTATAATTCGATCAATCGTTTAATCGATCAACTTGTCTACCAAGCGTCGAATTTCAAATGTCTTGAACGCGTACGTTGCCTCAATGAAACTGAAAGTTTTTCCAATGAGTGCAACAGTTTTATGCCGACTTCCTAATGCCAAAAGCGTTTGCAGCAAGTTTAGCAAAAGTCAAATATCAAATTGAAGACAGGCATTCAACCAGGCAGCCAGTCAACCCAGCCAGTCAGTCAGTTAGTTTACCACAAGTTGCAAGCGTCCAACCGCGAGTAACCAGTTGCAGAGATTGATATCAGCAGCCATGACACATACGCATCCGACCGACCTGCTTCGTGAAGCATTTGCATTTCTATGAAACGAAGTCTGCAAACGGCAATTTCGAAGAGGAAACGTTGCAATTAATGCCGAATACATTTGTTGCATGGAAATACAAATAAAATAAAAAACAATGAAAAAGAAATGAAATGAAAATTTGTTTATTAATGTAATTGCAAATGTTTAACGATTTATTTACAACAAGTGTATTAACACTCACTCACTGCCGGAAGATGGAGGGAGAGGGTGCAAAAATAATAATAATAATGCCCCCCTTCAAATCTTCAAAAATGGGGTTTATGCTATAAAAGAAAAAAATGTATCTTTATTTTTCATAAATAATCATATCTATTCTGCAGTCAAAAAATAAAATTAGTTCTAAGAAAAAATTTCTTAAGTTAGGAATTTATAAAAAATTATGTGGGAAAAATGTCTCAAGTTTCAAATTCAACTTAATTTGATAAAATATTTTTTAAAGTTTAAAAACTTTAAAACTAAAAAGGCCAGCACAGGATTGCATCTTATACAGTCGAGTCAGGACGTTTACAGCACCTTCCTCTGTAAATCTGGTAAGCCTCTCTCAAACGATTTATTGTTGTACTGAACCAATTGATATCCAACTACCACATAGAAATGTATCTGGTACAAATGTGCAAAAAAATTTAATATTCCCGTAGAAAACTTGTGTAACACACTGCATGTGTATTAGGGTGGTCCAAAAAAAAAAAAAATGGGAAAACTTTAACACTTTTTAATAAAATTTTTATGTTCTTACGCCCTAGGATTGTTTTATATCGAAAATAAGATTTTTTTTAATCGGATAATATTTAATGGTGTCGCCATGAAGTTTATCATGTATTTTGTTTGGGAAATAGTAGAATCCTGGAATATGAATATTTTTTAACTGTATAAATTTGTTTCTCTTCATAAATTGTCAAAGAATAACATGCAATCAAGAACTGAAAAAAAAACGTAAAAATAAGAAAGAAAACAAGGAAAAACGGTAACTTCGGTGTAACCGAAGCTTAAATACCCGTCACACGAATCTTTGAATCTTTGAATCTTTATGTGTGATCATCAGTGGCTTAATACATTTATAAATATATATTTGAAAATAATTACTCTTTCATACAAATGTTTGAAAATAATCAATAAGTTTGTATGGGGGCTATACCTAAAAATAGATGTGGCACCTTGGTTTTTATATTGGATGTCATTAGAAGTGTTTTTACTCAACTTGGAGTCACAAAAAAACCAGAAAAAAACGGAAAGTTTGTATGGGGGCTTTATCTTAAAATGGGCGTGGCACTTAGGACTGAGAATAGCTTAAGTTCAGGTCAATATCTTTAAAACTAAGCAAAGGAATCGCATAAATACAGACAGACAGACGGAAGGACAATTGGACAGACGGTCATGGTTAGATCGACTCGTCTCGTCGTGCTGATCAAGAATATATATACTTTATGGGGTCTACGACGTCTCCTTTAATGCGCTACAAACTTTCTGACAAAATGATAATACCCTTCACACTATGTGTGGCGGGTATAAAAATGAAAAAGCTTGTTTTTTTTTTTTGTTCCTGTAAAAAATAGTTCATATTTAAAAATTAACAAATAAAACTACTCTTCTCATCTTCTATATTTGCATACAATTTTGAACCACCCTAATGTGTATAGTAAATCACTGTGAATAGTTGAGGCACCAACAATGCGCACTGCCATAGCACAAACGTGCAGACAAGTTGCAAATTACATCAAAGAAAAAAGTTACAATTTTCACTTGGCGCGAAGCATTGCATAGCAAGTGTTTCTCGAGTTTTACAAAAGCAGCTGTGCCAAGTTTATAGAAACTTCAACAATTCGCTTGTTTTTTTTTTTTTTTTTTTTTTTTTTGAGGAGTTCAGACGATTGAATATCAATTGTGCATGACGCGGCGCACAGAAGCAAATGAAAGCAGCGGCGGCGGCCACGGCCACATAAGAAAAGAAAAATCAACTTTCAACAACTTTTAAAGAAGCAACTTTATAAAAGAAAAAGAAAAATAATTGCGACATCGTTTGCAGCAACTTGTTTGCTTGGTTCGCAAAAGACAAAAAAAAAAAAAACAAAAAAAAACGGTTGCCAATTGCTGCTTTGTATTTCTATTTTGTTATTTATTTATTTTTATTTGTTGCATATGCCAAGTTCAGGTTCAGCGTCAGGAAATGCTGTAATTGCTATAGCAGCAACTTGCAACAGTTGCTGCTTTGGCAGCAATAGCAACAAGCAACAACAAGTTGGGGAACAACAACACATCTGTATGGTTTTTTTTTTTTTTTTTGGACGCAATATTGGACTACTTTCTACTTTTGTGTGTGCGTTTTGGTTTTTTTTTTTATTGACTTGTTTCAATTTAATGTCGCTGGCCAGTGTTGTTGTTGTTGCTTTATACAGGATGCGCGCAACTCAAATGCGGAAGATTTTTTTTTATCGTTTATCTTGTCTTTGACTTGTTTTTTTTTTTTTGTTTGGTAGGTGGAAGTGGAAATTGGAAAATTTACCATATTTTTTTTTCCACTTTTTTTTTTTTTTTGTTGCATAACATTTGAAACGTTTCATTTTGTTTATCCTGTTTAGATTTTACTATCTGTGCAAATATTTATGTTTTGTTCATTTTAATTAAATCATTTGCAACTAATTTATTTTTTTTTTTTTCAATTGATAAATTATCGAATTGATTATTTTTTGATTACAACAAAATCAAGTCGACCAATCACTAACTTGATTACGGCTTGGCGCGGCTTGCTATTTTATTTATTTTTATTTTTATTTTATACTTTAATCGTATACATATAAATTGTACAATAAGTAATTGCATAATTCCAACTTGATTGCATGTTGCACATTGAGGCTGGGTTTATTGACGCAAAGACAAAGACGCTTCAAAGTTTTGCGCGTTTTATTTATTTTTTTTTTCGCTTCGGTGGCAAGGTCAAGCTCAAGTTCAAATCGTGTTACAATTGTTGCTTTGTTTGCTATTTAATATGTAGCAACAACAACAACAACCAAGACGACAACAACAACAAGAGTATTTAGTAATATTTGCAAAAGAGCATCGATTTTTTTAGCTGCATACGTGGACATGACTGTCACAATTTCCTTTTTCCTCATAACAAACTTGTCAGCTTGTAAACAATGGAAAAAATTTTAATTTTTCTATTTTTCATATGCGGAGTTTTAGCGGTGACAACAACAAAAAAACACGACATTTCTTTAAAATGGTTTATGTTGTTGATAGAAAATGATTTTTCAAAATAAATGGCTCAAGACAAAATTATGCAAAGATTACGTATGTAAGGAGTAACATTTGTGTGAATCCCCCAAGAAAAAAACATTTAAAAAGAATAATGATGGGAACCGTTTAAAAAGTCTGGGTTCCTCAAAAACTACGAGCAAAGTTAAAGTCAAGGTGTCATGTCTTTTCCACGCCTATTATCGATTTTTTATGAATGTATTCACTACAAATTGTACAAAAACAATTCTAACGTTTGACCGAGCGTGGATTGAGGCGCTTAAGTACAAAATGTATTCACTACTCCCGCAAAATATATACGAGGTCCTTGACTCATACATCACCATAAGGGTATTTGCAGTAGGGGTAAACAAATACATTTTCTAAGAATCCAAACTAAAAACTGGTGTACCCCAAGGCAGTGTTCTTGCCCCAACCCTGTATGATCTGTACACATCAGACTTACCAACAGTTCCTCAGGCACTCACAATCTCAACAATTACTGTCGATACTGCTTCAAGCAAAGTTGAAAGCAAACTCTCTAAACTTAACCTCTTAGCTTGGAAATAGAAGGTGTTGCTTCATAAAATTGTCATAAAGCCAATCTGAACATGTGGGTTACAATTATGGGGAAAAAAAAGCTCAAGCATCATAGAAATCATCCAAAGATACCAATAAAAAATATTAACGAATACATAACGAAAACATTTACGATGACCTTGGCATCCCATTTGAGAAATCTGAAATAAATCGCGACATACAAAGCTATACAAACCCGTCTCAGACGAAATGATCTTCCAGCCCAGTGACATTTGCTAGAGCCGCTATAACCACAGACGCTTTCAATTTGTATGGAAACTCCCGTTAAGAAAAAATGCCACATATATAAAAACACAAAGATTTTAAGTTGAATGTTAGAAAGAAATTAATTTTAAATTTTTTTATTAACTTAAATTATGAAAATTAATCCTTAATCTCCATGAAATAATAAAAATATCAACTTATGTATAAGGCAACGCGATTAGCATTTAGATACATTTGAATGAATAAATTGCTCAAAAACTTCCATTCGATCTAATTTTAGATTTCCGTTTTTCATATTTTGACTTTAAAATTGACAATTTTTAAACTGTGTGGGTGGCTTCATTAGTTGTTCCAAATCAAATGATTTTCAACGATATTGAATGCATTTAGGTGAAACACCTCAGTTTAGTATTGCAACTCGCTCTCTCTCTCTCTTTCTGTCTCCCTCTCTCTTACTCTCTCTCTCTCTTTCCGGTTACGCTACACCTTTGCATTCGAATGCAGTTTAAAGTTAATTATTTTTTTTTTTTTTTTTTTATTATAATGAAAATATTATTCGATCTGACACCGACAGCGCTCAATCGGGCAAGCCCACGCTAATACGCTGTGAACCGGCAGAGCTGCGCGCTTTACGTCGTGTTTCGTTTGTAGGCGTATCTGCAGCGTTTGAAGCTACAATTAGCGCGTCACCATTAAAGCAGAGACTGCTGCGTAGATGCTTTAGCGGATCGGTAGGTGATAATGGGGACGTTGGGGGCTCCACTGATGTTGCACGCGAATCTTTCTCGAGCAGAGAAGCAGCGATGAGATGACTTTTCTGTCTTTAATTGTGACGTAAGCGTTTGACTATTAACTTTTTTGTCATTGCTTGCCATATTGTTGCCATAAATATTGCTGCGGTTACTATTGTTGTTGTTACTAATATTATTATTATTCTTATTTATAGTTTTTAATTCTGAACCAGTTTCCATATATTGACGTATCTGTGGCTCCAACTGTTCCAACTGCTGTTGGCGTTGTTGTTGCGCGGTTGTTGTCGATTTCCATTTCCTGTGCGCATATTTGGACGTCTCAACGATTCGCCTTCATACGCTGACAAATCATTATTAAAGTCATCGGAATCATCATAAAAGGTACGAATTTGGCGCAGAGGACGTAGCAGACGTGTTGCTAGCGGACGTTGTCGTGTATCGCAATACTCCTGCTGCTCGTATGCCTCATCGCTATAGGTGACATGTTTCTTGGGTGAACTATGCAAGCGCAGCTGCCGCAAGCCACCGTCTAGATAATCTGCTGCCACACGATAATCATTATAATTCTCACTCGGATAACTTGGCGTATTAGCATTCTTAAGTATTTTCTTGGGCTCTGCTTGTTGCTGTCTTATTGGCTCCAGATCATATATATCCGTTGTGCTAATGTTTTGTTGCTTGGATAAATTCAAATGTCAGCTGTGTTGGCTTTTGTGGTTTCACTGACTTAGGCTCCTGTTTTACCGGCGCATATAATTCACGATCTAAGCTAAAATTTCGCACATTTCGTTTCACTTGTAATTTTGGACTATTTTTCGTATTACGTTCCACTTCACGTTTATCATTCATATCCATTTTAGGTTTTCGTGTATTATTCGGCGTTGGTTCTGCTTCATTTACGTAATCGTAAAATTCAATTTTCGACGTATAAGCCTGTTTACGCTGTGCCGTTGTATACGCTTCATTCACACTTTGCTGCTTTGGTTCTAGTTCTTCCAATTTGGTTGAAGTTAATTTTGGAGTCAACTCTCGCTTTGCTCTGTTGGCAGTACGTAGCGTGCATCCTTTTTTTGGTTGTTCGTCCTGTAGATTATCATAGAATTGTATCGAAGAATTTGCAAATTCCTTTTTAAACATTTGACGTGTATCGACTTCATTTTCGGGTAGCGTTTGTGGCTTTTCGAATAATTTTGTTGGTTTGATTGTTGTTGTTGCGGTTGTATCCAAACTATTGCGCCTGCGTACACGCGTTTCGACAGCACTTTCCGTTTTGGTATCATCCGGCCAAAAGAAATGTGATTCTTGTCGATTTTGAACATTACCGCCGGAGCGTTCGATCATCTTCGGCGGCAAACCGGTGTAAAATTTGCCGTTAAGCATTTTGTTTTTTGAACGCGTTGCGTTTGACTAACAGCATACAACTGAGTTAAGCTTTGCTGCGAATGCGCACAAAGAATCGAACTGCTGCCACTTGTTGTTGGCAGCTGTCACGCTTTGACCCCTCCTTTGCCCGCCTACTTCGATGTAGCACTTGTTTATAGCGTTCATTTGCTTGTAGGCGTACAGCTTTAACTTTGTATCTTTTTTTTTTTTTCGTACCGCATTCATTTGCAATTCTGTGTGTGTGTGTGTGTGTGTTTGTGTGAAAAACAAACATGAAAATCATTTAAAATACGAAAAATAATTCATTGGTCGCAACAAATAAAATTAGCTAATAAGAATTTATATGAATGAACAAAGCTTTGATACACTCTAAATGCTAAAGTTAACAAAAAAGAAGATTCTTTTTTTGTCGAGAAAAATATCTTGTTTTTTAAATTTTTTGGATTGCGTCATTTTAAAACCGCCATTTTGAATTTCTTAAAACTGACTTTAAGTTATCGTAAATTCGATGAATTTAAATAAATTGGATCCACCATTTTAAATTCAAAAAAAATCCGCCAGCCATATTAAATCAGCCATTCCAAAGAATTTAATGGAAATAAGGCTTAAGAATCCAAAGAATTTATAAGGAAGTAAGGCCCATTCCAGACTTTAAAACGATACCCGAATTTTCTTTCTAGTGCCACTCATTCTCAGATTTTATTTACTCATTACTTCAATGCGTTACAAACTTTACAACAGTCTTGAAATTCCATTTTCATTTCAAATTAGAAGAGCACAGTAATAAATCCAACAACAAACTGCTTACAAGTTTCTATATAAGGTCAAATCGCCGCATTTCGCATTTGGTTCGCACCAAAAAGTTGTTTATTTTTTCAGCATTTAAGAATGATTTTGTTTTTTTGTTTCTGTTATTGGATTATTTTTTTTTTTTTTAATACGGCTCAAGTTTTAATTGAACACAAAAATTGTTGTATCTGATTTGAAAATCAAAAAAAAAAATGTATCTGCAACTGCAATATGCGCAGCAGTTGCATTCTTGTATTTCTCGTGCCAAAAAAATGTTGCAGAACTAGAATAACTTCATTGTTTATTTTATTTTTTTTTTTTTTTTTTTTTTTTTTTGTAATTTTTATTTTTTTTGGGATTTAAAAATTGCATGACAAATGCTTTAATTTATGTTTTTTTTTTTTTTTTTGTATCGTACATTTTCACAGTATTTTTTGTTTTTTTTTATCATTAATTCTATTATTTCAAAATAGTTTAGTTTTTTTTTTATATTTTGTATATTTTGACATAGTATCTATGTTTTTTTTTTATGTAGATGCATGTTTTTCTTATAAACGAGAGAGTATCTGCAAATATCTGTGAAATAGCATTAAAACTACATGAGTACATAAGTTTATGTAACTTTGACTCGGACTACACATTTAATAAATTATGAATGTTATTTTTATTTTGATTTGAATATGGCTATTTTGTTACTAAATTATAAAATACTCGTAAACTTAAACGTGTACATATAAAATATCTTCATACTTAGAAGAGCAGCGGATATGTTTGTTGTCTTGAATTTGCTTAAAGCTAGCCGTGTGCTGGAAATGCTGCGTTTGCTTTTAAAACAATTTTGCATAAAAAGTGCGCTAAAATGCTTAAAGCTTTTGTCTAACAAACCAATCAGCGCGCTACAACGAAACAATTTTAAAACCAAGACAAAATTCAGAAGTCTTACGAATTTAATGCAAAATTGTTTTAAAGCATTTTGATTTTTGGTTTTTTTAGACACGCTGCATACTACAATATTAATATTGATTTTCTTTTTTTTTGCTAGGACTATGTCACAGTTCAGCTTTTGTTTAATGATTTAGTTCATTATTTTATATATTCGTAGGTTTCTCAGATTCTCTGGATTGTCAGAAATAAAATCAACAACAATCAGTTTTCTTCGATTTAAGCAATTCGGTGGTACCATAGTTTTAAAAAACACCTATGAAATCAGAAGAATAGTTTTAAAACAACCTCAAAAAAACAGCTCCTCCAAATATTTCTTGCTCGGAAATAATTTTATCAAAATTATTTTGATTCTCATGCCGTATGAGCCATATAAATAAGATAAGATAAAGAACTCGAAATTTTGTATGTGAGGTATCCCTTAGAATGGGAAAACCGCCCGTAAGTGTCCATTTAACAGCTCAGGAAAGTTTATGTTTCAAATATATTTCTATCTCTTATGCTCTTCGGAATAATACGTTTTTTATGACACCCAGTATGGTTTTTTCGATGAATACAAATACATATACAAAGCTAGATCGACTCTTTTTTCAATTCTAATCAAAAGATATATATACTTTATAGGGAATTTGTGGCTTAGAGTTTTTTATGAACTGATCAGGTCATCTGAGATCCGAAATATTGGTTTTTAGGGTCTTGATAAAGCGCACAATTTATATAGATATCAAAAAAAATGGTGATATTAGCAAAACAACACAAAACCGAAGTCATACAAAGAAGCTGACATTTACCATAACTGGACCGCGGTCGCAAGACAAGCAAAAGGTCATAGCATAGGCGCATAAAGCCTTCAAATGTCTTTCACATCAATAAGGCCGGAATGCAGACATGACGGGCATCCTAAGCACGAAAAATGGGTACTGCGACCTAAATCTAGCCAGGGCTGCGCAAACAACCAAGATATGTGTACTGTTTTCGTCATCTTCCAAACAGAGTCTACATTCCGTCTTGGAGGACAGACCCATTTTATTCAGATGGAAATCTCAGAACATTGTGACAGTGTCTCTGAAGTGTTTCTCAATGGGGAGTGTTGCTGAGGCCCAGCTGCGCCCAAAGAATGGTTCAGGGCCGATCATAGGGGTTGACGAGCCTATCCTGGCTAGTTCATCAGCAACTTTATTACCTTCAATGCCTCTATAACCAGGGACCCAATATAGGGTGACTTTGCGTCCTACAGATAGACGCTGAAGAGTGTCATAACATTGACTGACATTGCTGCAAGCAGAATTCTTTTGCAGCAACATGTGTGCAATGAAATTAAAAATATGCCCACCATGGCTCTGGTACGCATAACATTTTGAAAATTATAAAAAACCATTCCACAATAAGTGTAGTGACTTCTTGACTAAAATAATACACTCTAAAACTGACATTTACACTTTAAACTAGGTTTACATTTTCTTAAACGCTTAAAAATATTATTGCACTTATTCATTTGCTTCAAAACAAGATTTTTGCATAAATTAGTCAATAACAAAATAGTCTATTGTATAAAATATATTAAAACGATTCGAAAATATAAAAATAAATAAATATTTGTAATGGAAAAGTTTATACATCACATTTTGCTTATTTAATAAATTAACTTAGTGTTTTTTTAAAAAAGTATCTTACTAAAATATCTGTACCGCTTCGTCTTGAGTTCTTGTGCGTGACATATCTTATGTGTACAGATACGATACTATAGTATGCAGCGTGCTTTTTCAGTTGTTATTGATTGAGTTTGTGATTTTATTAAATAATTTACAATTACAAATTGTATCTATAATTTTTATTGTATATTGTAGTTTTGTAGTTATTTCTATAGAGTTTTACATGCTTGCATGTATGTATATGTATGTGTACTATATATGTATCTTGTTTATGTATGTATATACTATATATCCTTATGTAAGTTAATTGTTTAAAAGCATTTCATGCGACATAAAACATACTTTTTAGCTTCTCTCGTTAGATTTGTTGGGTTTGTTTTAATTTTTTAAAATTTTATTTACAATATTTTATGTTTTTTTTTTTTTTTTTTTCAAATTGATTTTTTCTTTCGTTACTTAAATAGATGAACTCAAATGGTCATACATATATATATTTTTTTATATATTTCTTCACAAAGTTAGGAGAATAATTGCTTTTAAGTGTTTTTGTTGTTGTTAAAACGTTTAGCTTAAACGTTCGAAAGTTGACAAATAATGACTACAAGCGAACAATCAAAATCAACATCAACGTCAACCTCAAATGTTGTCTTTCATTTAATATAATTTTCTATACAAAGTTCACTTTCACGCTTAAACCTGATAGCTAGCGGACCCTTTCGCTCATTTAAACTTTATTTTTGAATATACAAACTTAATAGTCTGTAAGTATATAAGCTACCCGGCAGCATTAAATCAATAAATTGTAAATAGTTCAGCAGTAATAAATTAAAGTAGTTCGCATTAACTTTGCTGCTCCGCAATTACCATTAACTGATTACATATTTTCTCTGAATTTATATTGTCACCGCCGCCGCGGTCGCCGTGTAGCAGGTAAGGCTAGTTCGACTGCATTATAGCTGCCACCCGCTACTTCCTGCAGCAATAATTTGCATTTAACAATTTTCCGTTATTGGAAATAAAAGAAAATAGAAAAAAATTACGCTTGATAGACAAGTTAGACAAGCTACTAGGCTGTCTACAATCTACTACTGCCATTTTTGCATGCATGCCTGCGTGCCTGTCGCCTACTGTTGCACTAGCGTTGCTGGTTGCAGCTGCATCGGCGACATGACAATGATATTGGCAGTGCCGCTGTTGTTGCAACCATCCTGTTTATGCGTTGCCAATTGCAAAAGTTGCTCCGTTTCATTGCCAATTGTAACGCCGCCTCCTGTGCCGCCGGCGCGTGTGATTACGCAATATTGGCTACCATTATAGGTGACGATTGGTATACCGGCATTATGATTGTTGTTGTTGTTGTTATTATTGTTGTTGGTATTGATGCCATTGGCCATGTTGCTGCTGCTGCTATTGTTATTATTGCCGTTGTTGTTGTTGTTGTTGCTATTGCCGGCTACTTGTGTAAGCTGTGCTTGCATGTATGTTGCTGCTGTCGGTGAATTTGCTATTATATGCGGCATCTGTGAAATTGAAGAACAAGTTGAAGTAGAATTTAGAGAAAGTGTTGATTACTTCAGCAGCCACACACAGTGATAACCAAACATTCACTAATAGAGTTTTAATAGATTTTGTATTGTTGTAGACACTCTTGTAAAGTTTCGCGAAGGTGTTGAGGGGCATGAAGGTCAATAATTCGATACAAATACAGAAATTAAAATAGTTTTCTTGGTAAACAACTAAGAAGTGGGACATAACTTTGTATAGGGACTACAGTGACACCCTTATCAAATCAAGATTGAGATTAGAAGTTTTTTTATCCAATATGTTTGTTAAAGTACGAGTTGGATACTTAATTTACTTGTTGCACAATATCTTCGAAACTGTAAAAATAGACGAAGGCTCAGAGAGACATGAATAATCGATTAATCTAGTCGAGTTGATCCTTCAATGCATTACAAACTTTACGACAAACTGATAAAAAGACGCTGATAATCCCGGTCTATTTTCTTGCGATGAAATGTGGACCATGTCAGCTGCGGCTATATCATATTAGGAGTGTTCACGAGAAAGATTTTTCAAAAGATCAACGAAATAGGCGCATTCAATACAAAAACTGCACGGGTGCTAGTCTCCAGCTTAGTATTGAGGTAGACGGTCCAATGAAACTAGTTTACAGATTAAACGAAGATCAAATCGGATAGTCACTAAGCAATAATATCTACCTATGCCGTAGTGGAGGACCTTATTTAAGAGTGCTCAAATGTTCCCTCGAAAATTTTCAAAATTGTATTGGTTTATCTTGAATTTCAAATCACTGTGTGGCTTTGATGTATGCAGAGAGAGAAAGAGAGAGAGAGAAAGAAATATAGTTAATGTTTCTTGTGTAAAATTGTTTTTGTTACCGACTGTATAGAATTGTTGTTGTTCGTGTTTTTGTGTTGTTGTTGTTTAATAATTAGTTACTTCTTGACTGTAAACGATTGCTTGAGGTTGCAGCTGATGTTGTTGTTGCTGTTGTTGTGCATGCTGCTGCTGCTGTTGCTGATGTTGTAAAGTTGTAGTCTTCTTCTTTTTGCTATTGCCATTCAAATGTTGTTGCTGTTGTTGTCCATTGATGATCATATGATTTTGTATTATAATTTTCTCCTTCTGTGCATCCAATTGGTTCATCATATCATGTTGCTGTTGCTTGTTGTTGTAACATATTTTGATTGCTGTCAATTTGATAGCCATGCTGATTTGTTGTTGCTGTTGTTGTAGTTGCTGTTGCATTCTTAACAATTGCTGTTTGTTGTTGCTGCTGCTGCTGCTGCTGTTGTTGTTGTGGTTTTATATCTTCTGCTACCCGTTCCTGTTGTCAATACTAGAAAATTTAAAAATATATAAAAAAAAAAATTAATAAAATTTTCCATTTAACAAAATTTAACACACAACTCGACTTTTACATATTTTTGCATTATTCAACCGACATTTGCTCACCTCCAGATGACTCTTTGCATGTATAGACCACTCGTCCCGGCTCGAGAACATACGTCCACATAGTTCACATGTCCACGATAATTGTTGCTGATGATGCGGTATTATAATGCCTGGTATAGCAGTGGTTGTAGTCTGTCCGCCACCGCCGCCAACATGTTGCTGTGCCGCTGTTGCTGTCTGTACAATAATATTCTGTGCAGCAACTTGTACCGCTTGCTGTTGCAGTTGTAATTCAAGATTTTGCTTATTGTCCTCCGATTCGGGCTCTTTTTTCTTAACCATATTATTTAGACGTTTACCAAGCGGTGCAATATTTGTCGGTGTTACATGTTTAAATTTGTTCATATGTATTACGAGTTTATCACGACGCGCAAAAGCCTTGTTGCAGACCTACATTTTTTTTATGAACACGCAAAAAAAAAAACGAAAATAAATAAAAATTAGTTTTTATTCGAATGCTCCGCATGCGCATGCGAAGCTTTATCATTCAAAATAGTATTTATACTTCACAAATATATGGTTTCTCGCCCGTATGTATGCGCATGTGTATGGTCAGTTTATCCTTACGCGCAAGTCCTTTGCCGCAAACGGTGCACTCGAATGCTTTGTTGGTAGCTACAAAAAAAAAAAAAAAAAGAGTAATTCGATTACAAAATGCCTTTAAGATATTTTTTCAACTTACTTTTTGACGGATTCGTCTTGCGTACGCCCTGTGATGCCTGTTGCACTTGTTGCAATGCCTTCAGCCTGCTCGCCGGATGCATTGAACCACCCTCGACATAGGGTTCGGTAAATGGTATTAGATTTGGTTTGGGTATATTGTAGGTAATATTATCCGATGAGGTTGCAGTCCAAGTGCCTAAACTTTGTAAAACACGTACACCGCCCTCAAAACCCATACCCTCATCGGGTACTGTGGTAAATGTGTTATCAGCTCCGCCGCCAGAACTTGAGGAACTTATTTGTGGCACTTTAATAGTGCTTGCATAGTGTTGTTGTTGTTGCTGCGTTGTTGTTGTTGTTGTTGCTGCTGCTGTTGTTGTTGCTGCTGTTGTTGCTGCTGCAATTGTTGTTGTTGTTGCTGCTGCTGTTGATTATTGGCGCCATTATTATTATTGTTATTATTATTGCCCGTCGGTGAATTTTGTGTTGCATTTGTCGAGGTCTGTTGCTGTTGTTGTTGTTGTTTAAATTGTATGGCCGCCTGCGCCATTTGTTGTTGTACGGCCATATGCGCCTCGAGATATGCATTCTTTTGGGCAACCGTCATCTTATCCATGTTAACGGTGCCGTCCTATAAGTAATTTTTTTATAATAATTTAATACAAAATTAATTTCTTTAAATCTGTTAGAATTTTTCAATGGGATGGAATATGCATTTATTTATGCACATCATGAAATTATGGAGAATTTTTTATCATATTATGGATGCTTACTTCCCAAGATGCACTAGCATAGTTAACAAATGAATCAGCACGAATTTCCATTTGATTGATTGATCAATTTGTATGTGATTGTTACATGATAGTTTAGCGTGTATTACTTTTTATAAATATATTGACACAGAATTTAAATTGGTTTTAGAAACATCATAAAATAAACATATATATTCTTGATCAGCACAACTAGCCGAATCGATTTAGACATATTCAACTGTTTCCTACCTACGTGTACAGGCAGATATGTATCTGTCACACAATACAAGAAATTCTTAACACCATCAATATATGAAGAATATCTTCCATAATTTACGGTTAACCCACATTCTACTTTTTTCAGTATTCGGGATATTACTTCATTTAAAATAAATCTACTATAGTTCTGATACAATTAATACGGATAAGAAAATCTTCCTTTCCGAAAATCTTTCCATGTTCCAAAAATTAAAGTTTAGCTTTGCCAACCAAGAAGAAGTTTGTTTTTATTTTTAAACTAGCTTGTACCCGCGGCAGTAAATATCTTAATAAAGTTTTCCTGAGCCTTTAATTCTATTAAAAATTATATTGCATTTTATTAAAAAAAAAAAAAAAAAACTTTAAAAATAATCCCAAACCACAATTAAAATGAAACCGCGCGTGTTTCAATGCCAAACGTACACAGCATACCGAACCACCCTCGTTTTAATGCATAACACATTTCATGCCATTTTGTTTCACTCTCAAAAAACTTTTTTGCCGCCATCAGGCGCAACGAACGCAACGTACGGAACGTCGCAAGTGTTGCGAAATTTCCGTGTTTCTTTTACCCTCAGAATACAATGAATGTCCTTGCGCAAAAATTTATCGCTTGAGCTTTTTTTTTTTTACAAATACAAACAATATTTTCGCGAAAGCATTTTATTTATAAATCCTCATCGACTTTGACTTCGGCGTAAGCAGCGATTGCGACGGCGCCGTCGTCGTTTGTCGTTGTTGCTTCGTTTTTACCATCTTTGCGGAAATTTCTATATTGTAAGTTTGTATGCCGGCCGCAAATTTTTTATGGTTTGAGTGAAAAAATTTCTGCTATAACAAGATCTGAAAATACGTACATATATGTGAATATGTATATTCTAGCAGACTTTTTCTTTTTTTATTAAATTATAGAAGAAAAACCTTTTAATGCACAAAATTTTTATACAAAATTAAACGAGAACATTTGAATTTTACATATTGCAAAGATGTTTTTAATTATTTATTTATTTTTTTTTTAAATAATTTTTTGCCGCTTTTTTTTTTTAAAGACACATTTGATTAGATTTCCTTTAATTTTATTATAGACACAATTAAACTTTTCTTTTTCGCCTTATGTATGCATGTCTTCATTTCAAGCATTTTCACATTTCATTGTTTTTCCACAGCTTTTAATTGCTTTAAATTAAATTTTTTCATTAATAATTTGCATTTACCGTTTTAAAGAAAATCAATATTATTTATTGTCGACGTTTTAATTCACTTTTATTTTTTTGTATTTTTGTTACTTTTTCCACTTTTTCCAATTATCAAAAATGTAAGAAAAGAAAAAAAGATACTTTGCACTGCAAAGTATGCAATGAAAATTTTTTCTTAGTCGCCGCTGCCGTTTATTGCCTTTGAATCCGTCGTTGTCGTCTTTGTCGTAGAGTAGAAAATAACCTTTTGTTTGTGTATGTATTGCAAAACTGATTTGCTACTCATGTCCAATTGGAATTGTCGCTATCAGAAGAGAACGAAACGAAACTCTGCTTCTCATTGTCAGTTGCGTCGCATTCGACGCAATGTCGTTAGCTTTTCTCACGTTTCATACTTTCTTTCGTTTTTTCTTTTTTTTTTTTGTTTTTTTCTTTCCTTATTCCGCAAAACGAATTTACATCTGAATAATTATTTTGTTATTTTGCAACAACAACAACAACAAATGAACGAACGTTCGAATAGAGCGAAAGACAGACAGAAAGTCTGTGAGACGTACAATTAGAGACTGCGTATTCAAATGGAATTGGTTCGATGATTGTTTGTATGTTTGAGTCATGGAGAATTTTCGTAAATGTAGATAGAGAACAATAATTAATGCAGTGGCGGACTATGTTATTTCAAAATATTTCGACCCAGCTTTATAGAGGATTACACCGAAGAGAAACTCCAGGCTAAATGCTTTGATATCGAAGATATGAAACTACCACCACATCATCTTCATGCATTGCTAATAAATTTAGGCAAAAGCTTGTTTGCAAATTTTTGCAAAGCTTTTACATTTTTTACTTTAAACAAATCTAATTATGTTATTCGTCAAGGAAAATTTTTTCATTGCACTGACTGGAAGTTATTCCAGCTATTTAGCCTTCGTTGACATTAAAAAAATCTCTAAAATGCAATATTATAATTGGCACTACTCTTTAAAAAATCAACTACAAAATAAATTTCTAAATCCGCTCCTCGTTTAAAAAAACCAAGCGGAACTTGATAAACGCGCGCACGAACTTTGGCATTGAATGAGGCCGAGGACGATGGGGGCCCATTGTCGGCTTTCCGATGTCGTGTGAGAGTAAGAAATTCACGTTGTGGCCGGCACTCTCAGAACGTTTTTTCTCACACATTCTCGTTGCGAATTGAGAATCGTATATTTTTAAATGAGAAAGCTTTTTTTTATTTGGGCTTTTCTTATACAAATGCGCGCTGGTTGCATGAAACGCTTTGAGAAATGAAATGCAACATTGCGAAATGGCACTGACCCTTCCTTATATTTTTTAAACTGTTATTTTGCCGCACCATGCCTCTTAGCACTTACCTGAAAGTTAATTGTTGCCGTTACAGCACGCATTGATTCCGCATAGTTTCGTAGGATATTCTCGTTTTGCATGCAGTGTTGTCGCCATTCGAACAAGTGTTCCAACTGCTGTACACAAGGTTCGCAAATATTTTTTGGCAGATAATCGTCCTTGGATATCTTTGCAGAAAGATAGATAAGTTTTTTAGATTTTGATTTATTTTCAACCATTTTTTTCCTCTTTTCACTTTTTTTTTTTTGCATTTGGTACACCCACTCTTTTTTTTTTGTTTATACTCACATTAGCCGGCATCAGTGTGCGCCATTTGTAAAGTAAATTTCGCTGTTCGGCCTCCTTTTCGAAAAGATGAATTTTGGCGGGACCATTATGTATGGCACAGAAACGACAAAGCTCAGCATAGGTGGTAAAATTTAGATCTCCACTTACGTTATGTGCAATGCCAGCGGTGTGCTGTAGCAGTTGGTGTTGTTGCTGTTGTTGCTGCTGCTGCTGCTGATGATGGTGTGCTGAAGCTGAGGCAGTGGAATGTTGCTGTGTATGTTGTTGTTGTTGTTGCTGTATGTGATGTTGTTGTTGTTGAAGCTGTTGCTGCTGTTGTTGTTGCTGTTGATTGCCGGTATTCAACATAACTGGCAATTTTTCTTAATATATTTTTATTTTATGGGCGCTTTTTTTTTTATTTGGAATATCATTTGAGTTCTACATGCTGTCATTGAGTAGATTTTTAGGAATTATACTGCAAGAAAAGAAATTTATTAAAATATTTATTTATTTTTTTTAAACTAAAACTTAAACGCCGTAAAGTATGCACTAAAAATTTTGCATTGAACTAATTTAACAAGAACTAAACACCGAATGCAGCCATTTGCGCACTTACGAAATCAAACTGCAGCTTTTTGACGCAACTATTCCAAAATAGACATATGTACATGCACAGTACCCTTCTTACTCTCTATATGCACAGTACCCTTCTTACTCTCTATATGCACTATGGAACAGAAATCTAAATAGTTCGTTAAATGTATTGGAATCTATCGATTATAAATTTACCAAATTGACTGAACCATTTTTTTAATTGAAGTTAATTAAACCTTCTACAATTTTTAAATTGGATCAGTAGTTAAGATTAATACAATTCAAATAAAAAACAATATTTTCGTTCAAAAACCAATGTTGAAAATTAGATTGGTCCATTTTTAAAACTTGGATCGCTTTAAAAGACAAATAATTTTATGGAAAAAAATACTGGGTAGCGATGTATAATACTTCAGTTAAAATGATCAGTTATTTTAGTTTGAAATAAATGCACTTGTAAAAAACATTTTTTTATTTTTTTTTTATAAACTTCTGACCCATGGTGCAAACTATTCATGCATCAATGCAAGCATTAACATTTATCCATGTGTATGGTATGCAATCGTAGGGATAAATGCAGGTGGTAGGCAGGCAATACGTATTCGAACTAGCGAAATATGCAAATGTAAACATTGACAGTGTGTCACTTATTGCATTAGTATGAGAAATAGAGTTACGTGTGTGTGTATGTGTGTGAGTGTGCGTGCATGCAAGTTGCGCGTAAACGAAACTGACGATTTTGGGTCGAAATGGTAAATAGTTTTTCGCGAAAACTGACCACCCACTAACCTTGGTGAAAAATCGATAGAATGCACTTTTCAATAGTTTAAACTAAAAACTGGATTTTATTTTACAAATTGTTAAAACAACAATTACAATTAAATTAATTAGGCTAATCCAAAAGGATTCGACATACATGTTTAGCCAACACAAACACATATACATATGTATGTATTTAAAAGCAGATACATACACACACACACACTGAATGACCAACAACACAATGCATACAAGTAAATCAAATTCCAAGGGATGAAGCACTATTTTTATTTTCAATCAAAATCAAGTGTTTCTTTTTTTATTTTTTATTTTATTGACTTAATTTATAACATTTTAAGCCTTTAACACTCACCGAAATTATAAAATCGAAAAAACGCGCTTAAAAAATAATGCCATGCCAATTGCAGGCGACTGCAAATGCGAGAGTAGGCCACAGTTCTCATCCATTAACTGTGAACCAATGCAGTTTTTTTGGCGCTGCATTCGGATGGAGGCATTGACTCGTGCTGAAAAAAAAAAGATTCGGGATCGGGTCGGGTCGACGAATGCGCATTGGAATGTAGCGGAATGCATTTAAGCCGCCCATTGGGATGAAATACACTGTGCACAATTCAAAAAAAAAAAAAAAAATAATAATAATAATAACAATAATTTCTCTTATCAAAAATTTATAAATTTTGTTTACATTAAAAAGCTTTGATGACCTTTTTTTACAATTCTTTCAGACCACACACACACTCCCATAGGAACAACAGGTTGATAATAAAATTAAATTGTGTAGCTGTAGCCATATAAAAAGAAATTATGTTGTGTGGAGGCTGAATAATAATAAAAACTTTATCTTCTTCCCCAGCTATGTCATTTAGCACGTGCACAGGAGCCGGTGCTTTGTTTTTTTCGTTTACTACAGTTGCCGCGGCCTTCATAGTCGCTTCAGTCTTTGATAATGAAATGAACTACACAAACATTAAATAGAACTGCACAAGTTTTATATTTTTGTATACTTTTTTTATTTTCTTATCGCTTTTTGTTTGCTTCAAAATACTTAAACACTAAATTTAACATTTACATATCGTATTTCAAGATCTTTTCATATTTTTTTTATAATTCAACTAAGTTTTTTTTTTTTTTTGGGTACACTTTTAACTTTATCCACTTCGGTATACATCATATACATATTTATAAAAAATTACTGCTTATTTTAAGTATATATTCATTCTTACGTTCGTTTCAGCCAATTTATATCATAATTCTTTGCATTCTCCTTTATATTTTACATTTTAGATCACATCGACTTAAGTGCAAAAGCGAAATCAAATAAAGTTAGTTCCTTTGCATAAGAGTTTATATAATTAAAGTTCAAAGAAATCTTATAAGGGTTTATGATAAAATAAAAAGTTTACTGTTTGCCGTACTGAAAAAAAAACTCCCAACACATCACAACGCATGCCACGTTCAAAAATATATAGCAACGTGCTGCGACAAAATTTGTAGTTTACTTTAAGCTGAAAATTTAAAATATATTTTTGTTATTTGATTATATAAATTGTAAGTATTTTTAAGCACTCACCTGAAATTCTAGCAAAAGCTAAACCAGACTTCTCATTGTCAAAGCATTTGCCAATCTCTGAGCAGATATGCGATTCATTCATGTATGACTTTTCAGAGAGATGCATAATACTGATGCCATAGATGGTAACCATTTCGGAGCACTGACACACAAAAAAATGATTGATATATTAATATAAAATATAAACATTTCTCAAATATCGATTAAACTTACGATGCTGTAGTATTTAGCGGGCAGATTCTCGCATGCCGTAGTTACCATATCCTGTACTCCAAGAGATTTTGGTTCAGCATGTTCCCTGAAAAATGGTAAGAGTGCCTGTGAAGCGCCATGGCAAACGCCGCATTCAATAACTTCATCTGTAAACAGAGTATATAAAAAAAAATTGAGTTAGAATACAGATAAAATTAACTGCTATCATAAAGCAGTATCATCTCAAAAAACACTGCACAACTAACCGTTGACAATCTGCTTAAGTCCTGTAAAGCACAGCTGCAATTTCTGACAGATCTCTTTTGGTGGAACATCGCCAATTAGCTTCAGTACAGCATTTGCATAAGCATCAACAAAACTATCGCAACTCTTGGAGATTGTCTTAGGCATTTTATTGCAGATTTGTTCAATAGTATGCTTAATTTCTTCCTGTGTGGTTTTGTTCTTCAATTCAATTTCCAATTTGGTCATGACAAATTCACAGAGTACACAGGTTGGAGGCTCACTAACAGTTAACTTGTTATCAACTAAACGCTCAAATTTAATGTTATCCTTGGGCAACGCAAAAACATCATATTTCATCGCTTCGTCGATTTCCACTAAAATATTTTTAAAAAAAAAAGAATAATTTATTTTAGCTATTTTACTCTTTGTCTGTCTTTTTTTTTTACTTACAATCTTCCAATTCACCGGTAACGCACAAACCAATCTCACGACAAATAAGTTTTGGTTCCATTTCTTTGAGTAACAATTTGGCAATCACGTCACCATATTTGGCTACATATCGATGGCATTTAGGTTGCAGTGTCTTTTTTAGCTTTTCACAAGAGTGATCGAGTGCCTTCCTAATTTCCTCCGGAGTCATGTGTTTGTTAATACGTTTCTCGGCTTGTTTCACAAGTTCTTCGCAGAGGATACAATTTGGCGGTGCTACATCAAAGTCCTGACTGAATGAAATTTGTATTGGTACCTCATCGCTATCGCTACTGATACTGTTAAATATTATTTTTTCGCTGCTGCTGTCATCATCGTTTTCTTCTTCGGAGCTTAAACTTATGTCTAATTCATCGAGCCAGTCCTTGTTCTTGGGACACAATTGCAGCTGTGTGCAGATCTCTTCCGCCTTAAAATCAGTTATAAGCATATCAATCAATTCGTTTGAGTAAGTTTCAACGAAATCAATGCATTCGTCTTTAAGAGTTGGTGTCAGATGTGTGCAAAGTCCATCAAGCACACGTTTTATATTTGCCTGAAATTATTTTAAAATTATTAATTATACTTAAGCTGAAAACTGCATCTGCTGCATTGAATACCTTTGATTTATCCTCTCTAATCTTAGCCTGTGCTTGTTTAACAGCAAACAAGCAGAGCGGGCACGTCGGTTTCTCTTGATAGTCGATTGGTTTCGGATGTATTACTTCAATATCTCCACGGTTTTCGATATTCTTTGGACACAATTGCATAAGTGGACAAATATCACGCGGATTCAATTCTTGAATAAGTAAAGCAATCACAGCATCACCGTACATATCGACAAAGTTATGACATTCACCGCGTACACCGGAAGGCAGCTTGTTGCAAATGTTATTAACGGTACGCTTAATTTCTTCTTCATTAGATGGTGTGGCCAATGACTCTTGTATGAAGTGCAACAGATATTCACAAATTGTGCAGAATTCGCCATTATTAACCAACAATTGTGGATTAGCAGCGCCCATTAAATGATCGATTGGCAATGTCATTGACATAATTTCATCTTGCGTAAATTTAGGCTCATTCTGACCTAACAATTTTTTATGTTCAGCTGACTTTGGCAACTTTTCAATTGTCACTTCAATTTTCGCTGGTGGAAAAACAGGTAACATTGGCATAATTGGACCATCAAATCCTTTGCCCTTTGGACAAACGCCAATCATAAAGCACAAACCATTTGCATCCAGTTTGGTGACTAATGTATCATAAATAAGATGATAATATTCATCTACAATGCTCAAACATTGATCCTTGAAGTTGTTCGTTTGCTTACACAAGCCTTCCAGCACCATTTTAAACTCAGATTCAGTAGTATTGGCAACGAGTACATCACGCAAATGATGCACCAATTGTTGACACAGCTCACATGGTATATCATCGTTGCCCTCGAATGAGATTAATTCCTCTGTTGGTGCAGACTTCAAGTCCTCTTCATGCTGATGATATTTGGATGCACATGTGCCAGACAAATGACAAATGCCATCTCTGTTCAAATTTTGCTTCAGATGATCGTAAATTTCATTGAAATAGCTTAGAACAATATTCGAGCAGGCATCGGAGAAGGTAGACATTTCACCGCACAAATACAACATATTATTGACCATGTCATCGCGATTCGTGACTTCGAATTTATGCAATAAATGTGCAGATAACTGATTACAATTATTGCAAGACAACTGACGCTTGTTAACGGTATTGCCAGTCGTTTCTTCGGGCTCTTCCTCTTTTAATGTTCCTTCCAGCGCGCCTTTGTAATATTCATTCATAATTTTATCAATTTCCGCATTATTGCATAGGCCAGCGACTGAACAAACTTGCTGCAAATTGATAAAAAAAAATATGTATATATTTTTTTTTAATAAAATGCTATGCGCAAATATTTGATAAGACTTACATCCGGATTCATTTGTGACGAAAGTGCTTCAACTAGCTCTGGAATAAAATCATCGGCAAGCTTGCAACATTCTTTTTGTACCAATTTAACGGGAATCAGTTTGCAAGAGCCCTCAAAGACTTCCTTCAATTCCTCTTCGGTTTCATTGCTGCGCAATTGATCACGCGCCTGTGTTACCATATCCTTACAAATCTTACAGATTGAATCATTGTCCACATTTACTTCATGCTTCTCCCAAACGGTTTGTATACAATGAGAGACTGCCTTGCAGCCCTTGGCATTGCTGTAAAGATAAAAGGCAAAATATATATATTAAATAAATAACAAAAAAAACAAAAGTTAGACAAAGAAATTTCAAAATAAAACTTTTAGATAAGATAAAACCTAATTCTACACAAACAACAATAGTATTAATCTTTTTATATTATATAGAACAAGATACCCGCTGCTGCGCCTATACAGATAGCCCGCACCATATGCAATGCGTTTGCTTTAATCTTCTATTCTGGCTTGCAATTAGCAAAAAAAAAAATAAATAAATAAAAAATTAAAAAATAAACAAATTGGCAACAAAGATTCATGAAGGCATCAAATGACCCGCATTCGTAATCGGAAGCGTCGATTAATTGAAATAAAAAGAAACAACATCGGACTACTAAATATCTAGTGTCAGCAAGTTCAGAGTCCAATCGAAGCATGAAATCGTAAAAAAAAAAAGGAAATGTGTCACATGCAACCGCCGCAGGTTTTGACAGGCATGGGAAGAACTTGATACATTCAAATTGCTGATAATGCAACAATTTGTAAAATTAAATCAAATAAAGCACCGCAAGCATGACTCAAAAATGCAAGCGGTAATTTATAATATATATTTTTTTTGTGTATAGATTATTTTTAAAAAACGCATTTTGCAAAGTGTTATTTTTCGCAAAGCAAGATTAAAGTGCAGAACTCAGTTTAACAAAAAAATAATATTAAAATAATGAAATAAACATTTTATATCAAACAAATGTAATTGTACGATAAGCAAATTTATTTTTAATGGCGTCATTTTTTTAAGTATATTTTGAACAACAAAGAGTTGAAATTGCACAAAGAATTATTAAGAAATATACTAATTTTATTAGTATATTTAATCTTGACCAATATTTGTTCGATTTCATTATACAATTTAACAATTTCGTGAAAATATTTTAGTCATTGAGAATTTTCAAAATAAAAAATGTAAGTTCAGTTCAGGTTTAGGGGTAGATATTTTCGACATAACTGTTTAAATATAAAGTTTTATAAAAATTCAAGATATAATTTAGAATCCATTAAGACTTGACATTTTTTAAGATGGGCATTGGGACTAGAGATGGGCATCGGGACAGTGATCCCGATTAATAAATCAAAAAAATTGTTGTGTTTTTTTAATTAAAAGCGGACCCCGTCCCGACGCCCATTTCTGATCGGGACTGCATTGTGCAATTTTGAGCTTTGATATTGTTTATTAAACCTTTAAGTTTAATCAGTTGTTCTCAACTTCAGTTCTTTATAATAGAGTCTGACTGTGTTTACATGTCTATAAAAGTTAAAAGTTCAAACTCGATTGCAATTCTTTATCACTTTTCTTTTAAATGAATAATTTTCAGCTAAAAAAACATTCATTTTTATGAAACATTTTTGTGCTGATTGTGAGTTTTGCGGTTTTAAAAAATAAAAACAGTTTGTAATATTTTATCAATGGATTCGTATTAATCATCAACTTAAAAAAAAAACTTTAACTGAGAGCTACGTTTTTACAAATTCAATTTTTAATCCTAAGAGTTGCATTTGAAGAATTTATAAAAAAAAATAAATAATTATTTACTTCAATAATATGCAGGCGTCCCTTTAAAGTTTATATATTTTATATATAATATAAATTTATTATAACGAACAAAGCAAAATTAACTCAAGTGATCTGTTTAATAGACGAATAACGGAGGAATTAGTCACCCGGCACATAGAGACGTGCTTGTTGATTATATGTCTTAATATATATTTACAAGTATTTGTATGAAAAAATATTTGTAAGAAAAAAAAGCCGCTAATTTAATTTAAATGTAAGCCAATACACGTCGAAAACAAAACACAACTGAAACAAATGACTAAATGAAAATTAAAGATAAATAAAAAAAGAAAAAGAAACGTTTCTAAGAATTTGTTTGTAAGTTTTAAATTGCATTCAGAACGTTTTATGAATGCTAACCACATACTTCTGTGTTATCCGTTCGAATACTTGGAATTTAATAAGATACCGCAAAAAAGAAATTTTTAAAACTTCTTTTGATTGTTTTACAATAAAATGCCAATATAATAAAATATATAATAAATACGCCGACTATTATATTCACTTTATTATTGAATATGTTATAATCTACAAAATCGATGTGGAACAAAGATCCACATTGTACAAGTTAGTGTATGGCGGGCGATCGACAGAAATAGTAAATAATTCTTGTAATTGCATGAATTTTGAAAAAATATACTGCAACAGCTGCCTAGCTAACCGGAAATATTTTTTATCCTATAAATGGCTTCTATACATATTTCGAAATTTAGTTGAACGCTTACGAGTAAGACTTTTACGAAGTCTATGCTTACAAAATTGAATTTCTATTTGAAAGGCAAAAAAAGCTCTTAATAATGGATTTTAAGATGGATCTATTATAATGGGGTCTTCGAACTCTGCTAGATGTTGTATAATATATATTTAGATATATATGTATTTGTGTACTGAATATATCACTTGTGGATATTAAAGGAACTTTTATAACTAATCTAAAATATTGCAAACCTAATAGAAAATTAAATATTCTCTTTTTCTACACAACATATTATACGTAGGGTATGGCAACTATGTATGACAGATTATGAAACTAGAACGGTTTCAACAAAGGTTATCAGTAAAAACAGCGTTGACGGATCTCTGCCGCCGAGTGCAGCACAAAACACTACAAATAGGAGGAAGAGGAACATAGTGGCAGTGGGCGCGGGTGTGAAAATGACGGCGAACAACGCAAAATATCAACTGATTTCTTATCAAATCATATATTTTTATAAAACAAAATCTATTTAGCAAAGAAAAACAATTGAAAAACAATTTACACAATAACAAAAAAATAATAAATAAAATCAAGCATTATGAATGTTTTTCATTGTTTTAATTGCAATTTCAAAGACCTTAAAGACTTTTGGGGGCGTTGACGTTTTTTTTTTTTTTTTTTTTTTAGACATTCTTGCAACGCAAAAGATTAAGAAAAAGGAAATTCTTTTGTTTTTTTTAACTCTTCTAGAAAAATTTTCCATTAAAAAAAAAAAAAAAAAACACATATACAAATGCATACAACAAACACAATTAAATGCACATCCACATAGACTACGGGTGACAAAGCAAAAAAAAAAATGTTTTTTGTTTGGTTTGCCATTATTTTGCGTTTTTCATGAAAACTGTATGGCGCAATCAAGGGGTGCGGGTGACACAGCGGCTTCTATAGATAACAGCAAATATTTTTTTTTCGTCACTGGAAAAAGAAAAACTCACCTTAGATTGCTGCACCAATAACTTGGACCCCAAGTGCATTTTCTGCCACCGACCAGCTGTTTTTCACCAACTGGAGTTGAACTTGCCAAGCCTAAACGAAATGCAGAAAATAGTAAATTAAAAAAAAAAAAAAATTGCAAAATACAATTGCAACGACGCAAAAAGAAAAAAAAAAAAAAGAAGAAAAGCAAAACAAACAAAAACTTACCACAGGCAAGCACAACAAAAACAATGGCACAAAGGCCAACGTTAAAGCGCTTCATTTTACACACACTTTGCTATGTACTTTGCACAAATATTATTTGCTTATTTATTTCTTATAAGAGCACTCAAAAAATAAATTAATTCGTAATTGGGTAAATTGCTATGAAAACTTTTTATATGTTGTCGCTTTCGTGTACGACCTGAAAATGACTAAGAATTATTGGATGGCAGGGTGAAACACAGGTCTTCACAGGGCGACTCGCGTAATCTATTTGCAGGGTGAAACACAGGGATTGACAGGGGCACATATAAGGCTTGACAGGATGACATGTGTTCAACAGGCCGGTTCATGTTATGTTTTACAGGGTGGCTCACATGAATTCACAGAACGACTCGCAAAAAAATACCAGAAGTATCCTCATTTCCCCAAAATTGACCGTTAAGTTTAAAAATCTTTGTTTCTTTTTACCCTTTTGCCTTTGTTTTTATAAATTAATTAAATAAAGTAAAATGTTATTCTTGTAAAACATAAGAAAATATTTATTCTTACAAGTAAAGCTACCCAAGTGATACTCACAGATCTTAACGAAACTATGATTATTTGACTGAGCTAGAAAAAAAAATAGACACGTTTTATTTATTTCGGCCAAGGACCAAAATTAAGGGTTGAAAACACCCTTTAAAGATGTGGAGGAGGGTCATAAAACATTTTTAAAGCTTTTTATATTTGCATGAAATTTATTAATAGGCGGTTTTCGGGGTCACTGAGTCCAAATTTCATTTTCAACAAAATTATATCAGCATTTTTACTTTAAAATTTAAAACTAATATTGTGTCTAAACTTGAGTTTTAATAGACCATTGACTTCCAAGTATCCCATTTTGAAGTTCTATCTCAGCCATTGATGATCACAAAAAATCTATTTAAAGATTCGTGCGACGGTTATTTAAACTTTGGTTCCACCGATGTTAACGTAAGATTACAAATGGCTTGCATAAAAGACCAAAAAATGGCCATACTAATTATAATTGGAATATAATATTTGCTAACTGGTTATGAAAAGGCACCAAGCTGTTTATTAAATGAGAAAAATGTTTATCGCTGAGTCGAGAATTTCGAAGAATAATATTCTGTGTGCGAAAAAAGTCTGCTAGATATTATTTGGAATGAAAACAAACAACAAAAAATTCTAAGAGTGTTCTTCGCATAATTTTATGCAATTTACTATGCTTTGACAAAACTAAAATTTTTTCCACCCTTGAATGCTTCATTTATAAATTACAATTCTTGTGCACATACATACATATACACACATACATAGAACGTACGTTTCGTGGCTGTTTCATTGCACACATTTCCATTCGATGACGCACATATTAATTATAATTCACTAACAGTTCATGCGCCGATCTGTTGTAATACTCGAGCGAAAGCAGTGAAAAGCATACTTACCTGGCGTAGAGGTTAACCATGATCACTAAGGTGGTTCCTCCGGAGTGAGGCTTGGCCATTGCACTTACGGTTGAGTTGACCTTCGCGATTATTCCTAATGCGAATAACTCGTTCGTGTAATTTTTGGTAGCCGGGAATGGCGTACGCGCCGTCCCGACATTAATTGAATACATTTCAAAAAAAAAGAAAGAAAAGCTGTGTTTTTAGAATATATATGTATCGTAACCGAGAACCAGCTTGTCCAATTCACACTCATATCAGGCTTCAAAAGATAAATTTTTGAAATTTGTTTTATTTTCAAGATAGTTTTTTTTTTCTTTCGTTTTTTGTTTGTCATTTACAAAATTGTTTAGTTTTTTGTTCTTAGTAAAAATAGTAAAGCAAAATGTTTATTAAATGATTTGCATAGCTTTTTGTTTTTACACATAATTTATTGGTAATCAATATTCTGTGTTGTAAACGTTTTTTATTGCAAAGTAATTACTTGTATCTTTCTTTACTGCAGCTTTACAAAATGCAAATCGCATAACCATGTCAATGGCTCTCCGAGTTGTCCATGAACTTCTGTGCAAATTACAGAGAAATATT